>CM073760.1:13355166-13950734 GCA_037127475.1 Arma custos | reverse complement strand
CCAATGTTTACTCAATCGAAGTGCAAATATTTATTATATATATATATATATATATATATATATATATATATATATATATATATATATATATATATATATATATATATATATTTGACGCGAAACAGCCATGAGAGACTACGCGACTATGATGTAGAGGTTTTTTTTTTCTGTGTTTTCTCGGCCCATCTTTTCCTCAAGGCTTCACTGAAGGCTTTCTTCATTCTTCTGTCCAGGTCTTAGATGGAAATTAGTTTCTTTCTGTCACCAGAACCGCATTGTTTGAGCAACCTCGAAATAGTTAATGGACCTTTCGATGAAAACTCCGAAATGCATATAAATGAAAAAATACACACTGGTTCAATTAAACCAGATCGCATGTCTTTTTAATATAACCATTTATTAATTTAAAATTAAAACTCATTATATTAAATAAAATAGCAAAACACTTTGATATTTAAAAAAACTAATTGAATTAGATTAAGGATTCACTCGTTTCTATAAAGAAAATAAATTACTTAGACTGATTACAATGAACAAAATAGAGAAATAAAACAAAAATTACAATTACCATTAATAGAAGAAGAAATAAAGCACAATTTTAAATAAGCTAATGTTTGCAATAAAGATACTAGTAAATGTCTGTTGATTATTATAAATCTGGCTAGCCAGTCGAAATATTGTAAACAAAAAATGAAAAATGTCTTATTTTCATTTGTTCAACGGCGGGGCATGCGACGATGTCCAGGCAACTTTCTTGCTACGGCAGGGCGAGCGAGGATTCGAAACAATGATTGGAATTTTCCTCGCCAGGGCGGTCGAAAATGTCCATAAAATTCCAAGCTCCAACATGGCGAGCGATGGTTCGAAATGAAAATATAGGGTCGATTCGATGTGGTCAAATCGACTGCCAGACCAATACTGTACTGTACTTGAACTAATTCCC
Organism: Arma custos; assembly: GCA_037127475.1. Taxonomy (NCBI): domain Eukaryota; kingdom Metazoa; phylum Arthropoda; class Insecta; order Hemiptera; family Pentatomidae; genus Arma; species Arma custos. The sequence continues at coordinate 13,949,791 of CM073760.1, read as the reverse complement.
AATTGCAGTGGGGCAGCGAATTAGTTTTTTTTTTTAAATTTATTTATTGATATCTACAACTGTATTACAATAATACAACAAGTAAATAGGCTAAGTGATGTATAATGACATGATAATGACAAGTAGAGAAACTACCCACTGGTAGTACTCAAATCAAAGTTCAAGTAAGGAGGTCTCGTGGCCATCTTCTTTTCAGACGCCTAGGAGGATTATCGGGAATTGAAGAGGAAGCTAGCTTTGAAACTAGAGGGTTTGAGTGGTAATGAAGTTTGTTATTAAAGGATAGATACCGGGTTCGGGCCAAATCAGCAACAAAAGGGACAGATCGTTATGGATGAGTTTATTCTTAACAAAATAAGGAGAATTGAGGATTTTACGAAGGATTTTGGACTATAAGGATTGGATACGAGAGGAATTCGATGGCTTAGTGGAGCCCCAAAGCTCTACTCCGTTTTTTTTTTCTTAAACTTATAAATAAACAGAAAACTTATTCTAATTATTTTAAACAATAATAAAAGGCATAATAATAAACAAATAATAAAAATATGGAAATATATATTTATATTACTATATTTACAAAATTAAAAATCAAATAAAAGGAAAATGTTCTTTTACAAAATATTGATTGTTTTATTTACGATTAAAATAAATAATCTTTTAGTAAAACAAATAAGCCATCTGGCCTTAAAACGCATGTGTTTTCAATTTTCGGTATTCAGTTCTGTTTTCTAACAAATCTGCTGTAATGCCGTTTTTCTGTGATTCTTGTTTTATTTGTTCGGTGTATCCTTGTTTGAATTTGTGGCCCATAATTTTGGTGAACATTTTTTTTTTTTTTAGTCACTCCTCGTTCATCCTCATCATTTGACCATAAAATCTGAGTCTTCTAGCCCTCATTTCTGTTTCCAGGTCACTCATTTCAAATTAAATTTCTTTGTTAGACTTCAGCCAGTATCCTTCTTGTGTTACTCTGGGCGCGTGGATTCTCCTAAGAATCCTTCTCTCTATTTTATGAAGTTTGTGTAAACTGGGAAAGCACATAGACTCTGTCCCGTAGAATATAACTGGTTTGACCACTGTTTTGTAGTGCATGATTTTGGCCTTTTTGGAGAGGCATTTTTCTTTATACATAATACTCGTTAAGTAGCTACTTCATTCTCCAAATTTTTAGTTCTGTACTCCATGTTTTCCTTTTCAGACAAGTTTCTGCTTATTATCTCGCCCAGAAATAAAACTTTTAACCACCTAAATTTTACCGAAATCTGTTTTCACTTCTTTCTTACTAAAGAGGGGGTCTGTAGTCATAAATTTGGTCTTTTGAAAGGAGATTTTAAGTCCAGTTTTTTAATCTACTTTCTTCAATGAATTTATTTGCCTAATTGCTTCTTCTTCCGACTCTGCCAGTAGGGCTAAGTCATCCGCAAAAGCCAGACACTTTACCAGGATATTACTCTTCTGATTTCCTGCTTTAGCTCCTGATCTTTCTTTTTCCCACAATGTCTTCATAACTTTGTCGAGAACAACGTTGAAGAGAACAGGTGAAAGTCCGTCCCCTTGTCTCACACCTGTTTTTATCTGAAACGGTTCGCTGATATTCCCTCTTAATTTAATTTTTGATTTGCTTTCTGTTAATGTTTCTTTTATTAAGGTTATGGTCTTTTGATCGACTCCGTATTCCCTCAGGATTTTCAGTAGGGTTTCTCTGTCTAAGGAGTCGCATGCTTTTTCAAAATCTACAATAGAGATATAAAGGTTTTTCTGTGGCCTAGTTAGATAATATTTTAACAGAAGTTTTAGGCTAAGTTTCTGTTCTTGGCAGGATCTTTCTTTCCTGAACCCTCCCTAGTATTCTCCTATTTTGTCGTCAATTTGTGGTTTCTAGTCTCAAACTCATGCCCTGACAGTGAAAAAATGAGCTTTTAGTAAAAACATTAAATAACACATTAAAATGAATATGAAATGACAAGGTGAGTAATCTATTTTTAGGAACAGCAGTATTATTTAATTGTTGAATCATATTAGATTATTTTTATTTCATTATGAACTAATTAAATTTTCATAACACGAGCTTAGGCCTTGAACATCCAGTTTATTTGTTTACAGCGCGATTTTTATACTTCTCTATAGTTATCATTTCTTTTATATTCCGCTTGAAACTATTTTTCTCTTGGCGTATTATTATAGGTTTATCCAATTTAAATGTAACATATAATATAATAATCATTTGCGTAACTAGAGTTGTATCATGGGGGGGAGGGTAGTCCTCTATATATTTTCCATAACAGTCAAGATAAGTAAAAATCAATATATATATGTATATATATACATATATATATGTGTGTGTGTGTGTGTGTGTGTTATACTGGAAGCAAATATAAAATAAATTATATTACGTATATACATATAATATATTATATTATATACACACTAAGAGAAGAGGGAATAAGGGAGGAACTGGAATGTGTTTTCAATAAAGCAGTGAACCCTTGACCTTTGACAGGAGGAGGCCAGCCCAGCTTCGGTAGCTACTGTACAATACCCACCGCTCAACACTAGATCTCTGCCGCTCAGTAATATTCCGATCAACAGGAATTCATTTTAATATACAGCTAATAATAAATAGCATCTAAGTATGATACTAAATTTCATAAATATTTAATAATATATCAATAATTTGTGAAAAAATCCTTATTTTTCTCTTTTTTGGCGCCCAAACAGGCTTTTAGTGAATTCGGTTAATAGTTATGGATATTAAGATCTCACCCCTATCCGGGTCACATGTGGTGTAGTGGTTGGCATAACAGGCATAACTGCTATGCCCAAGATCTCGATTTTTCAGCTCGACAAATCAAGAAATAGTTCAACAGTAATTATGAAAAAGTAACAAATTTAAATATTACAGCTCAGTAAAATTAATATCTTCTTAATTAATATAGTGGTACAGCAGTCTGTAAACGGGTCTGTGGTTTAGTAAATGATAGAGACTGTACTGTTTCAAAAATTGTGCAAAACATATTTTATAATGTCATGATATGGCACATACGAAGACTCACACATTTTATGTGAAAATTATGTTTTTCACACTTTTTTACAAAACGTCCCATAATTTGTAGCAGTCATTTAATTTTTTTTTAAATTAATGGATAGACTAATTAATCCAAGCTAATTTCTGGCATCAACAAAGTAAATTGAAGCTCAGCTAAGGCAGGCCATTTGTCTTACAAATTACTTAGAACCAAACGCCCCTCTGACTTCCCTAAAGATGTCAGATTAGTTAATTACTCATAATTATACGGTTTCTTATTTCAGTGTTATTTTAGTGTATAGTAATAATTTGTATAAAAAGAGCTGTTACTTGTACGAGAAAAAAAAATGTTGTTTTAAGACAAATCTTACTTTTCTAACTAATTATTAATGGAGCAGTTTAGCTCAATATGTAGAGAGCCAAGTCTCTCTATAATATCTAAACAGTCACAGATGGTTTCTGTGGGATCTACAGACATCTCTGGGGCTCACCCAGTCTCTATAAAGTGGGTACCCTTAATGGGGAGAAAACTTCGCGATCAAGCGTGATGTTGAACAAATCACATCCCTTTGCCTAAGAAACAATAGGGCCTATACCATCAACTGTCCCCAAGACCCTTCGTTTGTTGTAATAATACTGATAAAACTGATTTAAAATAAGTATGTTCATGAATACCAAACCCCAATACAGGAATCCTATAAGCATGTATATACATTATATTAATTAATTATACATTGTATGACCTTATATCACTAGGTCTTCTGTGGTCTAGTGGTTAGCGTAACAAACTACTAAGCCCAAGATCGCGGGTTCGTAGCCCGGCAGGTGACCCTAGAATTTTTGAAAAGGAGTAAAAAATCCTTAGTTACGCCGTCCTTCGGAAGGGACGTTAAACGGGGGTCCCGAGCCTGTACGATGTCAGGTACTCGTTAAAAATCCCTATCCTAATTAAACCTGGATAGGCAAAATTTAGAGCTCCCAATGCAGTATCGTCCGATTAGCCATAGCAGCAAAAAGTGACGTTAAATGAACAAACAAACCTTATATCACGTTCAACGTATCGTTCATTGGAACTCAAATATTAGTTTAAAAATATTGAACTATGTATAAATCAATAAAAACAAAGAATTACTTACTTAATTTTTGTTATAAAGCCTTTGTAGTAGATTCGTATGTGTTTGTCAAACGTTGGTATTTTTAATCTATACCAACTATAAAACAAGTCCTCGGCCGAGTCTGTTCGTGGTAAACTCAATAACTACTGCACGGATTTTCAAGCGGTTTTCACCAATATATAGAGTGATTCACCAGGAAGGTTTAGGTATATAATTTGTCGAGGTTTTTTGTAAATGGGTTGGAATATAACGATAATTGTCGTAAATGTTGGGAAAAGTATAGCCACCAGGGAGGTTTCATGGAAAGCGCTGCCTAATAATTATATCTTACTTGCTGACCCGGCCATGCGTTGCTGTGGCTGTTATAATAGTATTAAAAAATATTAGTTAAAATTTGAATTTAAAAGAAATAATGAATTAATGAAAACACGAATTAAATAGATTTTTGATTTTATATTTTATTCATCTCATATCTAACTATATTATATAATAAATACATAATATACAACACTCATAACTGATAAAATATAAATATGAGTTTAATGAATGGGGGTGTATAATGTTTGATTTTTAATTATGGATATTAATATTATATTAAATTATAAATATTTATTTCAATTTAATTGATGGCTAATCGATGCACAATATTTTTTGTTAATCTATCCGTTGCTAATAAAAATATATTAGATGATATACTAATACGTGAGCATGCAACATATAATTGCCATGGGAGAAACATGGATATTTTAAGTCCAAACCGCAAATGGACATTGTCTGGCCTTGAGACCTGTTGATGGGTATAGAAAAACCCAAACATATATCAAATTGAAGTCTTTTGAACGGTATTGTGGGTTAAAATATAGCCTATATTTTAAGTTGGACAATGTTACGCATCTGTACCGAATTTTATTAAAATCGGTCCAGTAGTTTCGGAGATTAGCCCGGACAAACATCGTGACAGAAGATTTTTATATATAGATAAGATTCCGGTCATTTGATACATGATAGGACTGAACTCAGGTTCTATTAGACCTACAGATCTGCGGTTGGGCTCAAATTGTAGAAAATTAAATCTTCTTTATAAAAGGTCGATTACGTTTTTTAGATAATCATTTTTTTTCTAGAAATCTTTCAACTTTTTTCAAATCTAAAAAAATAAAAAGTAAAATAATAAAAAGTTAGTAGAAACCTTCCCTAGATTGTACTGAACAACTTCCCAAAGTTTCATGACAATCGGATGATTGGTGTAGTAATGCATAAAGCACAAACACACATACATTCATTTTTATATATATAGATTTATCTGTATATATTATAAAACGAAGTCCTCGGCCGCATATATTAATTAAGAACATGTTGAACTATATATAAGTCAATAAAAACAAATAATGAGTTAAATTTAAATTTTTTGTTATAAAGCCTTTGTTGTATGTTTGAATGTGTTCGTCAACCTTTGGTATTTTTAATATAAGATAGGGTGTACAAATGGACTTATTACCGATTTATAGTATTTTCGTTAAGCACAAGGATTAAGTTCGGAATCAATGTTCATTTTATGTTCTGGATAATTTACTGTTAGGGCAAAAATATGAGATCAATAAACTCTGTCGCTAAAATGAAGTTTTATTAATTTATTTACATATCCTTAAATAATCATTTTTACATATATATATATATATATATATATATATATATATATATATATATATATATACATAAATCTAATATATAAAATTGTCGTGTCACAGTGTTTGTAACTCCTCCGAAACGACTTGACCGATTCTTATGAAATTTTGCGTCTATATTCAGTAGGACTGAGAATCGGATGTAAACTATTTTTCGTACCCCTAAGTTATACGTGTCGGCCATTATTATCGGTTAAGCGTCGATCGTTGCAGTGACGCTTGATGACGCTGCATTCTTGATATGTTGTAAGGGCATGTATGAGTAGTGTAAATCCAAGTTCGCAACCGAAAAAGCGGACGGGAATACTTTTGGTGGCCGAAAAACTTCGAAATTTTCGGATTTTTTTCAGTTTTTGCCTTTTATCTCCTAATCTGTGCGTTTGAGGGAACAACCACAAATGACAAGTTTTAAGGAAGATAAAGTTTGATTGACAAGTTTTAAGCTAATTGCCACAATTTGAGCTCAAAAAAAGCTCTGTAGGACTAACATATCGTGAGTTAAGTTCCAGTCATGTAATAATTCACCGGAATCTTAGCCCTATCTAATATATAAAATTGTCATGTCACAGTGTTTGTAACAGAACTACTCCGAAATTGGTCATCGAAAATATCACCGGAAATGTTTTTGAAGGGGCTATGTTGAATGGAATCTCTAAATGAGAAGTTGCCCTTTAGCCACATATTCCAAAGAAACCATCAGAACCCATAATACCGTTCAAAAGACTTCAATTTGATATAGGCTTGGCTATTGCTATGACCATCAGCAAGTCTCACTCATTGGCCAGTCACTGTCCATTGTCGGTTTGAACCTAGAACATCCATGTTCCTCCCATGGACAATTATATGTTGCATGCTCACGTGTTTGTAAACCATCTAATCTATTTGTATTAGCAAATGACAGATTAAAAAAAAATATTGTCCATCGATTAGCGCTTAATAAATAGTTATAATTTAAAAAAATATTATTAGTTGTATTTGAAAATCAACAATGATATACCTCATTCATTAATGTTGTTTTTTTTTTATCAGTCAGGAAATTTTTATATTATTTATTTATTATATACTGTACTTAGATATAAGATGAATAAAATGAAAAATCAAAAATCTTTTTAATTCATTTATCCATTCAATCATTGCTTCTTTAAAATTCAAATTTTTACATAATATATTTTTAAAACTATCAGCTAGTATATATATATATATATATACACATATCAGTATATAGAAGGTTAACCCTAAAGTGAAAAGAGAGATATATGTGATGATAGCGAGCAAAACCCCAACGACAGCTCTGATCGAAGTGTCATCAGCAGCGGCAATTTATCTCCCCAGTTTGGTCCGCTTGTTCGCTTCTACTAACGATGTAGCCTGGATTCGAACCCGCCTTACAACAGAGAGCGAAATCGTACATATCTTTTACAGATCATACACTAATTATCTAAAAAATTACGAAATAAAATCTGTGGCAGATTAAAATAAGTATGTCTGACTTAGAAACCTACTAAATTTATAGTTTTTTACAAAAGAATTTATTGATTTCTTCTGGCTTGAACCGTGTTCATAAATTGTTCGCCAACGTTTCGCCAGCCATACTGCCGACTTCTTCAGGGATGAAATGAGATTCTCGATGAGACGTTGGCGAAAAATTGATCAACATGGTCTAAACCAGAAGAAATCAATGAATTCTTTTGTAATACTAGTGGCCGTGGAAACCTAAAAGAGTATTTGTTTTTTAAAAATTAATTTATTGAAATATACAACTGTATCATAACAATACAACAGGTAAAGTGGGGCGACCTGTCTAATGGTTACAACAACCTAATAATCCCAAGTTCCGGATTCGTATCCCGGCATAATAAGTCGCCCTCGGATTTTTTAAAGGGGGTAAAAAATACTTGGTATTGCCGTCCTTGGATAGGGACATTAATAGGTCTCTAGCCTATGCGATTTCAGGTACTACTCTACCTACCCTAATTAAACCTGGCTAGGCAAAATTTATAACTCCCAGTGTAGCATCGTCCGTTAAGTTATAGCAGCATAGAGCGACGTTAAACCGACGAAGCAACAAACAAGTGAATAGCATGAAAGATATAAAATGGCACGTGATAGAGTCAAGTAGTGAAACTACCCCCTGTTAGTACTCGAATAACAAATTCAACATAAAAGGTCACGAGGCCATCTTCTTTTTTCCTTTATTTTTATTTTTTTAGAAATTTTTAAATGTTTAGATATTGACGCGTCTTCCTAACTAATTCGAAATGAGTTTTATGCAGCCATAAAATTAATTCTACACGTGTTAGTCACAGCTTGCCAACTCTGAAATAGAAACTTTAGAATAACTGTTAAAGATTCTTATTTATTATAAAATTTACTGCTATTAGTATTTATTTATTTAAACTTGCGTTATTAAATAATTACTAAAAATTATAATTCACAACTCTATTTATGACGTAAGTCATCAAGATCCTAAAATTAAGAAATGTTCAAAGAACATTCGTTCTCATGCATCGCAAAAATTGCGAGAACACAAGGGATCAGATAAGAGAACAGATTTGTCCCCGGCTGGTATGCGACTCCGATAGCTCAATTGGTCGAGTACTGTCACGGAGAGACAGAGGACCCGGGGTCGAATCCCGGCCGAGGGCATATCTTTTTCTTCAAATAATAATAATCAAAAATTAACAGCAAATTATAAAAAATTAAAACCTTTTAACATACTTTAAATAAATATTAGTGCAGTTTATACTAAAAATAATATAAAAATCCCGGGCAAAGTCCCAATATTGGCAATATCCCTATTAATTTTTGTGCATTTATTTTCTTTGTACATACTTTGAATAAACTATCCAATAAATATAATAAAGTTATCTGATTCATATGTTCAGATAAAATTGCTGCAGGACGGCCATCGTAACTCGGAAACTAATCCTTTCAGCTTTGATAAAAAATTATATAATCATAGTTTTCCACTTATCTAGAATCACAGCTGTGGTATCTCTATTTGGAGAAGAGTTGTTATAACCACCTCGTGTATTTTTCTATAAATAGATAGCAAGCATAAACAAAGAACTTATCTACAACCGCAGTATCTACTAAGGGATACATCACTTATCTCTGTTGTACAATTTTAACTATAAAGTTGGTTACCTCAGGGTGAAGAGTTACTGTGCTAAAAGTTCTATGTTAATGTTCATATTCTAATTTCTAAGCTGTGGAAGATAAATTATGTAGTCGATTAGAAAATTAAAATAAATCAGGATAAAACACAAGCCATATTATTTACAAATATATGACCGGATAATATCCCCCAACTAAAGATAAACAGAACGCCTGTACCCTGGACAACGCAGATCAAATATTTGGGACTTAACATGGACAAAAGGTTAACTTTTACTTTCCACACTGCTTATGTGTGCAATAAAACTAACAGAGCCCTATGCACTGTATATCCACACTTTAACAGGAATTCTAAATTAAGCACAAATAATAAGTTACTATTATATAAAGCCTGCTTACAACCTATTCTAATATATGCACGTCCAATATTTAGTTATATGTCGAAAACGGATTATAAAAAACTACAAATATTCCAAAACAAATGCCTTAGAATTGTTGGAAATTATGCGTAAAAAATTACGTATTCCGTATATAAATGTATTCATCAATAAACTGTGCAAAAAATTATTTTTTAAGTGTAAACACAATAAAAGCCCACTTATAAAAAATTTGGAACTACATAAAATATAGTATTAAGTAGTATGTACAAAAAAGAACAAAGCATTTATAATTGTAGGATACTAGTATACTTTAATTTACTTTTATTATTTAAATACATATTAATGTGACCACTGGATAGAGTCGTTCTTGTTACATGTTTGCATAATCTTTTTGTATGCGTAATGATTTTAATCGAGTTTAAATATTAGTTTTATGGGAAAGTTAGTTCTGATAATAATATGAAATTGAAAAAAATAGTTTCGAAAATAAATCTTTATTTTTTTTTTAATATTTTGTGGTGTCACCTTATTTACACCCTATTTTAAACATTGATGAAAAAAACTATCAAAATAGTTAAAATATATGATACGAATAATAAATCAATAATAAACTTATCCGAATTCGACTTGTATTTAATGAAAAAGAAACAATAAATCCACAAAAATTTCAAACACAAATTATGCACGCAGTCACTCGTAAAACTGGCTGTACTAAAACCAATGCTGCCATTACTAAAAAAATAAAACTTTAAAAAACTTAGAACAGTGTTGCTATTACTTAAAACAGCAATTTATTAAGACACGTGAAATTATATAAAAAAAAATTAGGAAAAAACAAAAATAAAATAATCTTTTTGGTGGTCACATGAATGTGACCAGGGACTGTATATATAAATTGTTAAGAATGCATAGTTACAATTTCTGTTTATTTTTATATTATAATTTTTTTTCTCTGTTGAAAGTTTTTTTATATAGTTTTTTCTTTCATTGTATATATGATACGGTATAGGTACATTTAAATAATCCACGTTTTTGAAATGTGACACTGGTTTGTTTGGTACAGCTTATAACTTGGTGAATTGTTGCAAATTATACTAGAAATAAATAAATTAAATGTAATCCATTAACAGCCTCAGATGGAGTCTGTAGGATCCGTACTAAATACCCTCCTGAGGCTCACAGGGTAGTTTTAATTAGAGGAAAACCTGACGATTTAGCGAGATCTAGGACCAATCTCGTCTCTACAAAACAGTTGGCTTAGAAAGAGTACCGTGCCAACCTTGTACTGAACCCAATAGCCTTCAAGCTTATAGTAGTAAGACGAATTTTGAACTACTTGCAACATTACATATCTTGTGTCATTATATTATGTAATTAAATAATAAATTGAAGGATCAATTGGTGAAGATGGTGGTCAAATAATTTGAAAATAATAAAAAATATTTATAGGAAAAAATTGGCTCGATAAATGGCGTATAAAAATTAAAATTCAAAAATCTAACCAAGTTATATTTACTCTGAGAAATTCTGACAGCCCCTCGCTAACAATGGACAGAAGACTGACTTGGAAATCACGCGTAACTAATTTGAAGAAAAAATTAGTCAATTTCAAAAATCAATTTTTTTAATAAATTAAATTACTATTGCTGGTTAAGGTGAAATTTAGAAGGCAATTAATGAGAAGGTTATTGTGACGATTATGTTTTGAGCAGATAAAACCTATATATTATTTCTTTTTCAATTTTAGAATAATGGATGAATATAACTTACTAATATCTCCTGCTTCTTTTCTATCGTTGACTACATTTTCTATATTATCATTAATGCACAAAGCTTCTAGGCATTTTCTTTTAATCGTATTTTTTTCTTTATGTAAAACTTTTGGGTTTTCAAAATTAAAAGTGTGTAGTTTCTTTGCAATGTGCAGATAAAGCAGTTCCTGTTTTTGAATTAGGCTTAATATTATTTTTATGATAATAAAACCGACTATTTAAGCTATTTTTTGTATGCCCTATATATCTTTTATCACAATTATTGCATTCTATGTCATAAACAACATTTTTATTGTCTAATATTGGTATTTTGTCTTTTTGGCTTTCTATTATATGTCTAATTACACATTACACAATGATCTCAACATCCCACTCGTTACTGACACAATCAAGAAAAACTACAAAAATGGATGAGTCACTGGACACCCAAACTTACTGGTACAATCATTACTGACAGACACATTACCACAGAATCCGACAAGAAGACTGAAACGTCTCTGGAGCAGGGATATATTACCAAGAGATGAACCACGCTAGGAGTGCCTTCAATGGGAAGTTTCTCCATCCACGCTTCCACGAGAATCCTCAAGGGGAAGTTATCAAATGAAGAGCGAAAATACAATAAATGCCAAATAGCATGTGTAAAATAATAAAATATTATATTATTAATATTTATTGGAAAAATCTATGCATGTCTTAACCAGGGCTAAATACAACGGATACAAACAAAAGAAATAAATTATTAAAAACCGGTATTAAGGTAAATACAATTAAATAAAATTGTTGGTTGTACAATGTTTGTAACAGAAATAAAAACAATACCAAAATATATGGTAAAACTTGAAAGTAGAGCTTAAAATAATCCTATTAAAAACCGTATCATGATTGCATAAGAGTAATCCTAACATTGATCAACTAATAACTGAAAAGAAAATTATTGTTGAGGAAGTCATACATTACACAAACTATTCCACAGTTAAGAACTTAGTTACTGTGTGGTACGTCCCTGGTTCGAATACGAATTTGATATGTAGACCATTTAGTCTAATAACAGTCATGGATTGATCCTGTGAATTTGAAGACCCTCCTATGGCTAACCCAGCCTCTACAAAATGGTTTCCCTCGATTAAGGAGGAAAACTAATGGTTTAATTCCTTCTCGGCCAAATCACCTCGCTGCATAACCGTTGGTTAAGAAATCGTACAATTCCTACCAAGTATTGGGTCCGAAGACAGTAGTAGTGCAGGTCTTTTTGTTTACTGAAATAAGTTATATGCAATAAGAGGAATTGTAAACTACCGATAATATTACATTTTTTGCTTTATTAAATGGTAAAAAAACCAAAAAAAAAACCCTGTACCACTACAACCCTTGAAAGGGTCTGGGGTTCAGAACATGTTTGAGATTGTACTGTTCCATGGACAACGGTTCTGCAAGGAGATGATTTGCCCTAGGTCACTCTCAACCGCCAGATTTCCCCCCCTTATTTTGGGTACCCTATAATATTTTATAGAGGGTGAGGGAGCCCCAGGAGGGTCCTAGATCCTATATGATCCATCTCCAGGTACAAACGGACTAAATAAAAGTCTTGCCCACAGCGGGATTTGAACAAGGATTTCCGGCATGGCAACTCAGTGTTTTATTACATGGTGCAATGTTTTAAAATGTACAAAGAGACAAGAATCAATTTTAGCTGCATAAATCAAACTCTGTTTCTGAGTGAAATGTAAAATTCATCGCTGCGGTGAGGTAGAAAATTGCTCTCTATTGAAGCATTAATATATAGTGAGAATATTCTTGGGTGTATCATAAATTATTCTTGAGATCTTACTCCACGGCTATTAATATATGAGTTATGTTTTCTACAACGCCAACTCCAGAATTCAATAATATTTCTAACCTTAATGTTACCAGAAGACTCCATCCCTGACATTGAGTAGTTACTCAGTGAAATTCAGAGTTCAGAGGTACAGGCACTAATAAATCTAGTAAAAACTGGCAGGCGTTATTTAAAAAAGATATTAATTCTACAAGTCATTTACTGGACAAATGTTCTAAGCTCCCAATTAATTACAAAAGACTCATTTACATGACTGTTATCATACCTATTTGGACATACGGAGTTGAGCTTAGGGGCTCTACTAAGCCTTCCAATTTATCTCGTATCCAATCCTTACAATCCATAATCCTTCTTAAAATCCTCCATGTTCCTTAATATGTCGCAAACATACTCATCCATCATGATTTCAATATCCCATATGCTGCTTATTTGGCCCAAACTAGATACCGTCTAGATTCTTCCATGTCAAGCTCTTTACACAATTGAATCCGCTAGTCTCTCAAATTGCTTCCCATACTATTCCTGATAACCCTCTGAGGCGTCTGAAAAGAAGATGGCCTCGAGACCTTCTACTATAGAACTTTTTTAGAGTGCTACCGATGGGTAGTTTCCCCACAAGTGTTTTTTGTTTTCATTTAATTTGTTCATATCAGCAAATTTACTTGATATAATATTATTAAAGTTGTAAATATCAATAAATTAATCTAAAAAAAAAGAAGTGCTCCGTGCGATCATTGATGGATACTGATGAGGTTCTGTAGGAAGCTCTTGAGTCAAATCCATCTACAAGTGCTAGCTAACTTGCCAGGGAGTGTGGTATGTCGATAGATACTGCTATTCGCCATCTACGCTCCATTGGGAAGGTGGAAAAGTGCTGAAGATTAGTCTCTCACGAACTTATTCTCCAGCAATAAGCTAATAGGTTAGAAAATTGTGATAATTTATAAAAAAACCCTTCTCATGTGATATTTTACTGGAAGATTGTCACTTATGATGAAAAGCGAAATCCGAATCCCCGTGAGCAATGAATAGATCTCATCCAAACTGTTTTGCGACAGCTGCAAGGGAACAATTTGAAAAAAAAAATCCATGCTTTGTGTTTTTCGGAGTTTTGAAGTTATTATTCTTCACATATTTGTTCCTAATGGATGCTCTGTGAGTTCTGCACTCTGCTGTAAACAACTGGAAAGATTGTACGCGAAATTGCCAGATCGTTATCCTACTTTGATCAACCGAAAAGGAATTTTATTTCAACAAGAAACTGCTTGTATTCACACTTCCCGTCAAACCAAAGAAAAATTAAAAAAACCTTCACGGGTTCGAACTCCTCCCACATCCACCATTTAGTCCAGACCTCGCACCATCGGATTACTACTTGTTCCGATTCATAGCCCATTTTGTTCAAAGGAAAAAATTGATAAGTTTGCGGCAGTTGAAATTGCAGTCCAAGATCTCTTTGACAGCCATCCCAAGGAATAGTATCTGCGTGGCATTGAGTAATTGGCTAGCAGATGGAAAATGACGGTAGATAGAAAAGGACTATACTTTGAGGATTAATTGTATTTTATATCAAAGAAATAATAATACAAATATTTGGTTGGAAAACGGTCGTTTTTTCATACACTTACATTTAACAAAACATACGCATCTAAAATCCATGTAAAGAAGGAAGAATGTAACATTAACATCTTTTATCTTTAAATAAAAAAAAAGTAAAATGTCTATTTGTTTTACATTCTCTTGCTTGCGTTCCATCCGATATTACCTTCTGACATACGATCTATTCGATAATTCGATTGTTAATTTTCTGTATCGATATAAAGACTAATGTTATCAATTAGGAAAGGCACCAACATCGATATTGGAGTCGAGTTTTGGTCAAGTTGATTACTCGCCGAAGGCTCTCAGCGTAATCCAATAATGACCAACAGGTTATTGCTTCTTCTCTAACACGTGTAAAGTTCAGCGAACTGTATATATTCTGGTATATAATATATAAATATATATTATATACAAATATAAATGAAATGTATTCTGGCATGTTTCTAAACTTAGCGATAATTCCCTCGGACACATCAACAGGTATTTTTGTAATCTCTTCAATGAAAACCAGCTTGCCGTTTTTATTTTCATTGATGGAATCATTAATGATCCGTCTATTTTTTATTGTTCGAAAAAATCAATTGGAAACAACCTCATTACAACTTCCATCTTGCTTTATTTATATTTTTAATACATTTTACATAAATACATTTTTTTTTTGTAGAGAGTTTCCTCAATGTTTTCTCTAACCGAATTTTAGGACAATATTTGTTTTCACGTCTTCTTCATTGAGACCGAATCCTGCCTTGTCTTCCTGAACTGGGTTCATGCATGAAGTTTTTGGTCGGCAGCTTCTTCTTCCTTCAGGGCATCAGTGCATGGCGATTTTTAGTATTCTATTATCTTCTATCCTCCAAGTGGTGTTGAAACTTCTCTAATGCGTGAAACCCATTATCTCTTGGACTACTGAATTGGGTTTCCTATCACGCCTAGACCTTCCGGCTGCTCTTCTCCAGAAGTCCATCTCCGCGGTTAGTACTTTCTCTTTGATCCCCTTTCCCAATTTCCAGGTTTCACAGTCATATCACAATATAGACATTATAGTCGCATGAAAAATCATCCTTTTTGTGTTTTTGACGTGTTATTATTTCAAATTATGGAATTGAATTCTTAAAGATTTCCTTCCTATCTCTGGTTCTTCAGACATCATCCCCTTTTTGAAGGATAGATCCTAGATATTTGAAATTAGTAACACTTTTATTCTGTAAACCGTTCACCCCCAATGGTCCATCCTCTTCAGAATCCAAATATTTGTTCTTTTCGAAGTTCAACTTCATTCACCACATATATTCTTCCATGAGTTTTTAACACGTCTCCGTCATAAATAAATACATACATCATACGTATACAATTGTCTTTCAACAGTGAATAGATAGTATTAGCCAAGTATTAACCTAAATAATAGTTATAAGTTAGAGATTCCGAGGTCCTGGGGCCATCTTCTTTTCAGTTGTCCGGAAGTTCATCGGGAAATGGACAGGAAGATAGGTTTGAAACTAGTGGGTTTGAGTGAGAATAAAGTTGTCATGAAATGATTGATTTCAGATTAGGCCCCATTCAGTAACAAATTGAATATTGAGGTCTTTATGGATATCTTTATTCGTAATAAAGTAAGGAGTATTGAGGATTTTACGAAGGACTTAGGATTGTAAGGATTGGATACGAGAAGCTCATTGAAGCCGAACAGCTCTACTCCGGAAGTCCAGATGTGTCTTATAATAGTCATTGGGAACTTAAAGCGTTTGTTCATTAAGTGTAGTAATAGCCTGAAACAACGAGCAATTTTTTGTCGATTCAGTTCAGTACGAGGTTTTCAAGTGAAACGTTTGTCAAGATACGGGCCAATGTATCGGATATGTACATGATGATTACAAGTAATTTTATTATATGCTATGTAAAACTAAGGCAATACGAACTTTCTTTAGTATGTCCAGGTTAATGTCCAATAGCAATAGAAGTGAATTTCCAAGCGCGAATTCCCTGTGCGGGAAAAAACAATTTATTGTGATTGCCCAAGTCAGACAGTTGTAAGGGTTCGTTTGTGAGACGAAGCAGTAAGTGTGTTTATCGTAGAGTTCAATGCCACCGAGGGGACTTTGACCTCGGCAGTATCTCCAATCTTGAGAACTGTTGGAGCAGAACAGATCGAACGTACTCCGTCGTGCATCATCTGAAAGCACTTCAATCGCTGGTAGGTTCATCGCTGATAAAGACCCTTTTAAGTTAATGAAGTCCCAAAACTGGATAAAAGTAGGTTTATGCAAATGAAACAATAATTTTTATTTTTAAGTACATTAAAACAATTTGAAAATGCGGAGTAGCTCTCAAAACGTAGAGCACATGGGTCGTCAGTGATATAGTGGTTAGCAAAATAACTGCTATATTGGCTTTATCGCCCAAGCTATGATCTCAGGGAAAAGTCAGATCCTTTGATCTGAATATAATTAAATGCTAAAATGGGATGCCACCCTGAGATCGTTATACTTAATATATAGTAATTTTATATTATAAACAAATAAGAGACATATTTACACTTTTCCAAATGTTAACGTGTTTGACTGACCAGGATTTTTTTATTAAATAAGGATAATTATTGAATAACATTATATTTATTGGTGATGATCATGGTTACAAAGATTTAATCAAACTTATACACTATTTACAAAGAAAAGGGGACGCTATATGTGACTTATGTGATACATGTGACTTCATGCTTCATCCTGTTCCTTAGATCTTGAGTTGACTGCGTCTTCCGAACAACTGCCCCTCCCTTGAAAGGTAAATGTAATAAACCCTAAGGGTCATTTTACTCTACCTGTCCTACCATATTTACTTAGGTATGTCTAATGCTTCAGATAGTCACATATAGCAGAAACTTCTTTGTCAAGCCTCGTGGGTTCGCAGCCCGGCAACTGCTTAAGTCAACCGATCCTAGGATTTTTTGAAGAAAGTATGTATCCTATTGAAGGTACGTGAGATGAGGTCCCTTACATGTCCAGTGACAGGAATTTAAAATATCCTAAAACTTATTATTTCTGAATAAACAATAGGGCTTTCTCTCATTGTAGTATTGTCCGATTAGCCATAGCGGCAAATAGTGACGTTAAATGGTTAAGCAAACAAAGTTTAGTACTGGGTTACTAAAGTCTCTAGTTCCACAGATAAATCATCTGTTTCGTTAACAACTACATGCATGGCATTGATTTACAGTAAATGGCCAGAGTTCGAGACCACATCATCTATTCTATCATCATGAATTCCAGATGGTTTAACAAACTATAAACTTATACTTAATTGATGAAATAGCCTTTTTTAATCACTGTAATATATCATAAGAAGAGATTGTTTAACAAGTTTAGAATTAATGTCTAAAAAAAAACAAAAATAATATTAAGATTTCGGGAAAGAAAGAAGTGTTGAATTAAGCTATAAATTTTCAATGAATGGGACAGTTACTGCAAAGTCTTAACAAGAACATCAAGGAAATGTCTTGCCATCTCATTTTAATTTTTTTTCTTGTTCCCCCATCCTTTTTAGATTGTGAAAGATTGAACAGTCTTGAACAACGAGACATTTTTTAAGATTTAGACTAGAGACCAAAGTACAGTCTCTTCTAGTGATACAAAATTAAAGTTTTTAGTTACAATTTTAAAGTCAATACACATTATATTATGTATTAAAATGAAAAGGGATATTGCTAATTTCGTAGTATACCTTATTAATTACGTAGTAGTGTACACTTTACCAAGCATTTATATTATTATTAAAATGCTAGGCAAAGTAAATACAACAAAATTAGTGGTATCTCTATTCATTTTGCTCAGTTTATATTGAGTAAAATGATAATTAATAATTGATAACAAATCGTAACATTCATTATTATATTATATTCTTTATTTTTTAATATTTTTATTCTGAAGAGAAAAGATTTGTCTTGGCCGGGATACGAACCCGGGTCGTCTGCATCTCCGGTGCAGTGCTCTAAAGCACTACGAACATTGAGCTACCAGGGGTCGTATCCAAGTTGGACAAATCAATTCTCTTCACTGATCCAATATCCCCGTTTTCTCGCAATTTTTGCGATGTATACACGGGGAAGAATGTTCATTGAACATTAATTTAAGTGGGATTTTGTTGGCTTACGCCAATTTCATATTTATAATTTATTTTTATTTATTGTTCTTTTGATGGTGAATATTTTTATTTTCAGTAGGAATTGGTCTCCAGGGAAGTTAGACCATCACTCCCTAAGGGAAAGGCCTACATAAATTAACAAGCAAAAAATTGTATATAGTATCTGTAGTAAAATTATTTTAATTTTTATTAGTAATTCCTGTTAATTTTTGTAATAAAGGCTTTATTCATTCATTCATTTTTATTTTGAAGTAAAAATATTTGTCCTGGCCGGAATTTGAACAAAAAAGGGTCGCCTGCATTTTTTATTGTTTGGTTTTATTTGTTTTTCTGCTGATCTTGATGTTATTTCAATATGATTTTATAACAACGAAGCCCATGTTAGTAGTCCTATCTATCAGCTGGGAATACCAATTGTAATCTTTATTACTTAATAAAAACATTCTCTATACAATATTATCAATAATTAGTAATGAAATATATATGTTTGATTGCTGAACATCTTGGAGCGAGATTGATGTCTATTATATGAGTGATTGGCTGTTGATGTAAGTTTGCTGCAATTATTTCTATCAGATTATGACAGTCTATAAGCAGTAGCTACTGTAGTAAAATTAAATGAACAGTTTTAATGGGTGCCACCCCCTTAGTATTTTATAAAAACTGAAAATACAAATTAAAATTATTTCCAATACAGAAATTGATATATAAACAATTTCTTCTTTTTCGTGACAGTCTAAGAATAGCAACAATGCTCGAGATGGGCCACGTGTTGAACTGCAGTTGAGAAAGATAATGGAATATCGACCCAAGTTATCAGATTGCCCTTGCTAATAGCCTTATCTATCAGCTGTAGATATCAACAGGGAGTCTATATTACTCAATAAGAATCATATATTATTGTTATTATAATAATTAATTAGTAAATAAAACATAAAACTACAGAGCTCTATTTAACAGCCCTATCACCTGTTATTATCACCAGTCTGTATGTATTACTTAATAAAAACTGTATACAGTAGTAATATGAAACGGTAATAAAATAGACCATAAGTACTGAGACCACAAAGTTTGAGATCCTGTTTTTTGACATCCTCGTGCCTTCCTTTTTTAATAGGAATATCGTTGGCCTAAAAATTCGAAGAAATGATCGGAATAAATATTACTCCCGAAAATTCTATTACAATATTGGTGATTTATATTCTTTGAAATATCTTCTCTCAAAGTTATTTTAATTTTGTTTCTTATTATGTCATTTGGTTGTTGTTCTTCTTATCTGATCTTATTCAAGTTTATGAAAACATTGAAAGTCGTGAGGAAAATCTCAAGTGAACGAAAACCAATATTCGGAGGCTTTAATATTATATCTTTCTCACTTGATATGAGACATTCAGGTTCAAATGCGGATAACTTCGCAGCATACACTTCAAGTACAGTTCTTTTATATAAAATTAATTTAAAAAATACACACGCGCTCGTACATAATGTAATACAAACACAAATAACGTAAATAAAACGGAGTTACAAGGGAGCTGGCAATTACATAATAAGGAGTATTATTATTATATTATATTACTTTTTAAAAAAACTATATTTTTTTTGGAGGGGGGGGTGGGCTTGAAGTTGCACTGCATAATCATCGTACAGTTTCTACAATGTACTGAAACCAAGTTCATGGATTCCAGTGATTTAGGAAAAATTAAACGGTTTCGCTTTACTATTTAAGATAGCTTCAAGCTAACAATAGCCCTTTCCTCATTCCATAATTATGTTCTAAAATAATTTGAAACTCACCGAGTATATTTACGAAACAATGATATCCATGATCTAAAAATAAAATCTATTTGCAACCGCGAGGTTTGGATAAAACAAAACTTCTGTGTAAATAAACTGACAATGAAAATAAATAAATAAAATCAAGGGTGTATTTGGAGAGTGCTGTGTATACAGTCCTTTTATCTCAGCCACTTTCCAAACCGGTATAGAATTAATTCTGTTATTATATTTTTAACTTAATACAAAATCCATAAAACAGCATCGTTTCAGAAAATTTAGACTATAAATATATTGCGCTGATAAATATGAACTTAAATATCTTTAAGCTGTCAGGCCGAAACCTCGGTGCAAATTGAATAAATTCCCTAGCTGTTTTGATTTATATCTGTTCGTATATTACCTTTCTTTGCCTTAATAGTTTGTTGAACCTCTTGGAGTAAGGTTGATGCGTCTATTTGATGAGATATTTGTGTCTCATCCCAATTGTTGGTGTGCTCCACATGAATTGTTACCAATACCCTTCATGAATTTCACAGTTTAACAAACTATGATCTTATGTTTAATTGCTGAAATTAATTAATTGCTTTATCATCAATACTATAAATCATACTAGCTTTTGTAAATAATTTAATTTTTTTTTTACTATAAGTTACACCATTCAAAATTTCAAAAGTCTAACTTCAAAACTGGCGGATCCCATACAATCTTCGAATCCTTATTATATTAAGGAGGGGCCGTTGGGAGTGTAATTATCCAAATTTCTTTCTTAAATTATACAAAGAACCTATCTGCAAATTTCAAGATGCTAAGTTCCTGATTTGTCTTAAATTATGTACTATAATGGATTGTCCAATGAACACAAAAAACTGTTTGGGAGGCACGTGCCCCCCTGCACTCCCCCCCCTAATTCTGCCCTTGCTATGTGTTATTATGATGTATAACCTATACTGTAAAGTTTCATCCAAATTCTTTCAGTAGTTATTGCGTGAATGAGTAACAAACATACAAAGAAGCTTTTGTATTTATAATATTAGTAGGATTAATTGGATATCAAAATAATAGTTTCACTATCTCTTCATATTCTTTCTGCTATTTTAAAAACTATTATCATATGATTTGTCTTTAATTATGTACTATAATGGATTATCCATAGTACCTAAAAACCGTCTGGGGGGACACGTGCCCCCATGCCCTCTCCCTAAATCCACCCTTGCTGTAGCCTATGTATTATTCTGATGTATAACCTACATTACTGTAAAGTTTCATCCAAATGTGTTCTGTAGTTTTTGCATTAAAGAGAGACAGACATACAAACTTTCGCATTCATAATATTATTAGGAAGTAGGACTAGCGACCCGCCCCTGCGGCTATACTTTATCTACCTCGAACAAACGCGGCTGAGGAATTTGTTTTATAATATGTATAGAAGAACAGATTGTAACAAGTTTAGAATTAATGTTTAAAAATGAACAGCACATTATTAAGATTTCTGATAAGAAAGAAGTGTTGAATTAAGCTATAAATTTTCAATGAAAGGACAACTACAACAAAGCCCTAACCAGAACATCAAGGTAATATTTTGCTCTCTCATTTTAATTTTTTCACTTTCCCCCAACCTTTTAAAACTGTGTAAGATTAAACAGTATTGAACAATGGGAAATTTTTTCAAGTTTCAGACTAAAGGCTAAAGTATATTCTCTTCTAATGATACAGTAACTAAAGTTTTGGTTGTAATTTTAGAGTCAGTACACTCTGCATTAATAAATTATCTAACTACTGTTAACTTTCATTATTATAATTATATTCAGCAAAAAAAGTCCACATACACAAGATACAAACAACACAGTCCAAAATTCTCAGGAAAATTATTAATGCACCATGGTATATTTCGAATCACACTATACACAACGACATGAACATTCCCACTATAAAATCATATATTCATAACAAATATACAACATTACACTTATCGACACAAAATCACCCAAACACGCTCGTTCTTCCGCTTTCCTACTCCCTGTTACCTGGACTTGATAGGAAAAGATTAAAAAGACATTGGCCTTGAGACTTACTCTACTATTGATATTTTTTTTTTCTTTTTTGTATTCCAAAACTCGATGATCATGTAGAAAAGCGAAGAGAAAGACACTTCGATCAAATTTCCTAGATGCGCAATTGCGCAGGTGCAAATGAAAATTAAATAATTAATAAATAAATAATAATTATGTTAATATTTGTTTTGTTTTTGTTTTTTTAACGTCTTGTAGAAAAAATGGTATCTCTATCTGATGAGTCTTTTTTTTTTTTCAAATATTTTGTTTTATTTTATTTTAAAATATGTACAAATTTTAAAACATTGGTGGGATAATCCCTTACAATGAAAATGAGTTCACACTACAACGGTTACTGATTAATATGTTTTTGTTGTTGGTAAAATTTAAAAAAAACCAACAGAAAAGAGAGTACATAGGATTTACTTAAGACAATTTTATGTATAATATAATACAAAATGCATATTATTTATAATAGTATGTGTTTATGAGTCTTTTCAGATTGTTGCAATGCTGTTAAACGTTGGTTGATGCTCTTTTTGTTCTTTGGTGTGATTTTTTTTTCTGGTATGTGTTCTGATGTCAAATTTTTGGTATGTCTCAATTGATCAAATTTTGGTGATTTTTTTCCAGTATGTTATAGACATAAGGCTTTAAATTTTATAATGTTTCCTATGTCCTTTTATAAAACAGCTATACGTTAATACTTTTTGTCATCCCTATTCTACTTATCTGTCGAAACTTTTCAGTTAATTTATTCTATACAGAAATATTCATACAACCGGAAGATGTTAATTAAGTTATCCTTTTGATACAGAGGAAGTAGCAAGATCGGCGAGAACGTACAATGTTCAGTCTATTTCTGGGCTGTTGGGTCTGTTTACCATCCAATGACGTAGCCCTCTGCTTCGAATTACATCTCTCTTCTGGATCGAACGGAGCCGATTGGCTCGTTAGCTTCCGGCAGTATCTTACAGATTTCTGTATTACCTTGTCAAGATGGAGTGACAAAGTTATCATATTAATATCATAATGGAATGATCATAATTAGTATCGTAATATGTTATTCAAAACATCATTTTTGCGTTTAAATAGAAAATAATAATATTCTAGGAATAAGCACAATTGTGTACAGAAAAAAGTAATACCTAAAAGTGGATTATTTAATTTCGGATCGATATGAGACAATAATTATTATAATCTCTGAACCAGCTTAAAGACTTTGAGAACAGGATGAATTTGAATGAGGTTAAGAATGAAGCATGGCTGATATTAGGTGGAACAAACATGGTTGTGCTGCGGACGAGATTGGGACTCTTGTTTTGGTTCAATTTTAACACACATTAATTCGAATAAAATAAAAGAAATCATGTTATTTTGGGACTAGGTCCTTTTATAAGAATAAATGTGTATAGTAAAAAAAAAAATAATCTGGCCTAAAAAGTACATAAAAAAAAATCAAATGGTGTTTATACTAGAGGCAAATAAAAGTAAATAACAAAAAATAACTTTTCATCGAGAAAAGAAACAAAAGGTTAGAAAAAAACAGCAAATATAATTGCGATAAAGCTGCTTCTAAAGAATAAAATCAATTATCTACCTCTGATCGATGTAATAATTATAATAATAAACAGAATTTGGCAATAGAGATGTTGGAAAGGCATGAATTTGAATGAAAATGGGCGAGAAAGGAATGCTTGAATTATTTGGTTCTATTTAATCTAGTCTTCTTGTTTTCCACATACGATTATTTAAAGTTATGTTAGTAGTAACAGATTTGTAATAGTCACAACTCTCTGACTTTCACGGAAACTAATTTTGACTTTCACAAATATTATTACATATTTCCTACGTAAACTATGTAAAATGTATAGGAAAACTGCTAATTTTGTTGTATTCACTTCTCCTAGCATTTTAATATTATTTTTATTATAAAAAGCATTAATATTTATTAGAAATTACATTACATATTGTAAACTTTAATAATTTCCATCATAATATAAATGCTATAGTAAAGTATATTCTACAAAAGTAGCAATATCCCTATTAATTTTTGCTCAGTAACTTTTTACTGACTAAGTTTTATTATCTTCATAGATGTCTTTTAACACTTGTAATTTTTTTTTTAAATTTCTATATAATTAGTTTACGATTTAACCGTTTATTTATTGTATTTCGTTCTTTTCATTCCGCTCATTTCTGTCTATAAAATCGCTCTTTTGTACTGCACTGTTAATATTGTAACTGTATTGTTTTGTTTTTAACCCTATTTAAATAAATTCAATAAACTGTTCTGTTAATTATTTGGCATTTTGTTTATTTGCAAAGCAGCGCTTGCATTCTCACACTCAACATAATGGCGTTTAAGAATAGACAAAAGCAAACTAACCGATATAAACACTAGATGCAAGTTAACTTCAACTGTATACACAATTGTTTTGACCCTTCTCCCTGATATATATATAATGGGCTCTAAATGTTCGTGGATCGAAGTAGGAGAAGCAATTAGCCAAAAACAAAATTTAAGGGACCCAAAGTAAAATATATTTCTCAATATTTATATATATACATACATACACATGCAAATAAAAGATTCATACATCAAATAATTATGTCTGATACAACAAATAATTATGTCTGATACAAGCCTGGAGAGAGAGAGATGAGTAGGGCACCTGTCTAGCTGGGGTCTGAGATGAGAGTGTTAGGATTAAAAACTCTGTAATAGGCCCAAATTTACAATCTCCCCTCTCCTAGACATCGTCCGACCAATGGCAAGTCGTTATATAATAAACATACGTAGAACTAACATTAAAAACATTGTAGGTCAATGGTACAATTGTCAAAGCTTAAATCTATAATACTTCTTATAAGCTAAAAGTTCACAATAAATCTTTAATAATTTAATAATAATTCATACAGATCACCACATTACCCCCCCTCTTGAGAAAAAAAAATTGATGACTTCAATTTTTGATAGAACATATATGCGATGACAACAAGGATAACATGGGCAGTTATCAAAACTCGATGTGCAAATTGCCTTGTCTATATGCTAAAAGTGCTATATCTATGGTAGACACACACACCAAAAATATGTATATATATATCTTCTCAACATAAAAATTTTTTATATCAAGTCGTCCATGTGTGTCAATGTCGAGGGTGGAAAAGGGTGGAGTCGTGCCGCACGCCTACCCCAGGAAGGGTATGGAAAATGGCCACCCGATGCCCAGACCAGGACCATCTTCCGACAGGATCAGGCCAACAGGATTAACCTCATGAATGGGTCTGCCATTCATTCAGTTAGCCCGTGCCATATATAGGAAGGACACAAATACTCCACAAATCCTTTCCACGCCACAGAAGGGACCCAAGGTCAAATTAATCATCAAATTACAGGAAGAAGCACATCGGAGTAAAATGTGGGACCCTTAATTTATGGAAACTAACCATCAAAATTTCTGCCCATAAAATAGAAGTGTGGGGTGTAATATGTGGTGATTCTAATTATTATTTGATTTATATATACATATCACCCAATACAAACACAAATTATTCTAAATTAATAATACTAAAATTATCTTAAATCTAGAGACCACTTGCACATTTTAACACGAAGACGCGTATGAATTAATTACTGAATTAAAATCCATCATCAAAATTTTTCTTTACAATTCAAGATCTCTCTGTAATATATACTTAATATACCAATACTCAAATCATTTCACATTCAAAATATTCATAATATTCAATTCAATGTTCCAAAAAAAAATTTTCAAAATTTTTCAACTCTCTACAAAATAAAGTATCCAATTACTAAAATTTAACAATACTCTTAGACAATTCAATTCATTCTAAATTCCAAATATCCATAAATTCAATTCAATTATACACAATTCAACTTCAAAAATAATTCAGTCCCTTTTAATTCATTATTAATTAATGTTTTACTTTATTATATATATATTTTTTTTTTTTACTACTGAAACAAAAAAACATCTATATAAGTTGATCTTGCTTTTGGCAAAGCCGAAAATCAACTTAAATACATGTGAAAAAAACTTCAGTTTTCTTTATTTTCACTTTCTTTTTTTTTGTTTTTAATTAATCTCATATTAATTTTCGCACAATATCTTAAAAATTTTTTACAATTTTCTACATTTATCAAATAGTAAAAATAAAACTTATCTAACTTTCCCCATATTAATCATTGAATTTATACAAAAACTAAATAATTTACAAATACTTGTGTCTTCTTGATGTGAAGTGTTGGTCCCTGAAGTCCAGTCTCGACGTTTTCTTTCCTTGAGACGTTCCTGCAAGATCTCTGGATTCTCTCTGGATCGATGATAGAAGATCGAGAATCAAAATTTAGTTTACCGTGGTCGCGCACGATCAACAATCTGGTCTATCTGTAAATTAAACTTGGGTAATTTCTGTCATTTGATAACATAAGATGCCTGTCAACATCTTTGATTGCATTGTACATAATCATCATAATTATCATATTAATCAATTAATTTGTACATAATCATAATATCATTAAATTAATTAAACCTTTTCCTATACCAAAATATAATCAAATGGACAATAATCATATCATATCTCAATCAATTAATTAAAATGTTTCTATACCAAACATAATCATAATTCATAAGTTCATACTAATAATATCATATATTACATAACCATAAAATATTCCAATATAATATTTCGAAGAAACTTGGCCATTATTATTTTTGTTTTCTTCGTTGCCCATAACAAATTTACAACATTTTTACAAACATAAATCACAAATTCCTTTCATACAACATATACATACAAGATAACATATTATATCTATAGATAATCAATAAAATAAATCAATGTTACCAAAAAATAAAAATCTATAAAATACTTCTCTGAAATCAAACCAAAATAAAGTATCTCTCATCTTGTATCATTATCTTCTTACAATATCATATATATCAATATATATATATATATATTAAAAAATATCTGAAACTTAAAAAAAAATCAATTTCACATTACAAGATATTTAAACTTTATTACAATATTTATTTCGTATGATACAAAACAACAATAGTTAGTTGTAGTGGGCCAAGTTCGAGATTATTTCTTATCTCTCTCTAGATAGGATCACTTTCACTAGTAAAAACATCCTTTATTTTACAAATATATTTGCTCTCTCAGTGCTACATTAGGATACACAAGGACAACAGGCTTGTATGAGACTCTTTTAATTACTCTAATTTTACTTATTTAAATTCACTATTCATTTCCTTAAATTTTTCTCAAGTCAAAAAAAAATCATATGTATATATATATATATATTTCCATCAATCATTAATTTTCTATAACTGGGACAAATGGGCAAATTCAAAATAACTCTCAAATTGGGACCTACGGGCAATATCAATATAACTCAAAAATTGGGACCTTTAAATTGGGACCTTAGGGACACAAATCGGGACACATCTACTTTAATATCAAACTCACTAGACTCAATGGTCAATAATCAATTAAGAAAACGTCGTCGGTGATCAATCTTGGGACTGAAATGGGGACTGAGTATTTATAATACAATTCACAACACAATGATTATTATTAATCCGAAGTAATACTTTCAAAATCGCTCAATTGTTAACGACGACAAATTATTATTATTCTTAATACAACAAAATTTTTTTTTTATAATATTTCTCAATATATAACGACGACACTTTATATTTTTTTTATTATTAATATTAATATAGTCCCATTTAAATATTAATTAATTTTCAAAATTTATTCAATAACTAACGACGACAAAATTGTTTATATTTCTATTATTAATATAGTCCCATATAAAACTTAATTATTATTCATAATTCACGACGACAAAAAAATTTTTTATTTATTAATATAGTCCCTTATAAATATTAATTATTATCAATAATTTACGACGATATTTTATTTTTCATTATTATTATAGTCCCTTTCAAATATTAATTATTTTTTTAAAATCTTTATTATCAATAATTAAACGAAGACAAATTATTTCTTTATTATTATAGTCCCTTATAAACATTAAATATTTTTCAAAATTTTTTATCAATAATTACACGACGATATTTTATTTTTAATTATTATTATAGTCCCTTTTAAATATTAATTATTTTTCATAATCATTCATAATTTACGAAGACAAAAATCTTTTATTATTAATAGCGTCCCATATAAATTTTAATTATTTTTTATCAACAATTAACGACGACATTATTTTTAATTATTATTATTAATAATTTTATAGTCTCTTTTAACACTAATTAAATTCTTTTATAATCGACGACAAAAAAAATTTTTCTTATTATTAATATATTATATTTATAGTTCCATTGAACATTAATTTAATTTTCTAACATTAACATTAATTAAGCCCGGTTCGAGTTTTTTACATACCTAGACGTAGATTAATTATTTAAAGCCGTTGGGATCGCCGTGATTAGTTTATTGGGCATTTTTAATTTTAGTTGAGAGGGGGCGCCGCTTTAGACTTTATGTCAGCCAAAAATTTATAAATTTTTTCCTTAAAAGGGTTCCTATTATTATAAGTATTTTTCAGACGTCCCTTCTTATTATTATAGTGATTATTTTTATGTCCCATATTATAATTACGATTATTTTTTATATTACGCCCGTAGTTATGGTTTCTATTATTACGCCCGTAGTTATAATTTTTATAATTATGCCCTTTTATATAATTTTTATTATTACGCCCATTGTTAGATTTGTGACTATTGATCGTAGTTAGCCCGACTCGATGATTATACTTATTATTATAATTTCTTTTAATTTTATAATTTTTATAATTATTAATATTTTTTTCATAAATGCCGCTTCTTTTATTTTTATTAGACTGATTTTTATTTCGTCGTCGGGACTCGTAAAACTTAGGTTTGTTATGTTTTGACGCATTTAGCTGATACTTAGTATAGACTCTTATAAGATTACTTTTAGGATTAAGCGGGCTAAGTTTATCTTTATCATTCAACCTAATATTTGTCGGGCAATTCTCTACATTAAATTTAACTTTATCTAAACTATTGGGCGATTTTATAGTGGTGTTTAACAGGCTTGTATCGTTTTCTACTAAATTATTATTTTTATTATTATCCTCTCTCTCAGTTATATTTATATTATTTAAGCCCGAGTCACAAGATTCATTACCGACGATTTGGGGTTCAACTAATTTATTAAATTTCCCTTCCATATCTTCAAATTTCGTTGTGAACGAATGAATGAATTTTTTTAAAGCGGCAAGCTCATTTTTTAATTCCGTATTTTCCTGCTGGATCTCGTCGAATTTTTTAAAAAGTTCTTCCATTTTATTAATATTCAAAATATTGCCCACAAAATAATTCTCAAATTTTAATCACCACAATTTATTTTATATTTAAACACCACGTGAATTAATTTTTTCAGAACCACGCTCTGCTACCAATTGTTTTGACCCTTCTCCCTGATATATATATAATGGGCTCTAAATGTTCGTGGATCGAAGTAGGAGAAGCAATTAGCCAAAAACAAAATTTAAGGGACCCAAAGTAAAATATATTTCTCAATATTTATATATATACATACATACACATGCAAATAAAAGATTCATACATCAAATAATTATGTCTGATACAACAAATAATTATGTCTGATACAAGCCTGGAGAGAGAGAGATGAGTAGGGCACCTGTCTAGCTGGGGTCTGAGATGAGAGTGTTAGGATTAAAAACTCTGTAATAGGCCCAAATTTACAATCTCCCCTCTCCTAGACATCGTCCGACCAATGGCAAGTCGTTATATAATAAACATACGTAGAACTAACATTAAAAACATTGTAGGTCAATGGTACAATTGTCAAAGCTTAAATCTATAATACTTCTTATAAGCTAAAAGTTCACAATAAATCTTTAATAATTTAATAATAATTCATACAGATCACCACACAATGTCGGAAATAAGCTGTACAACTGGAAATAAACAATGATCAACTCTGATGATCGCTTTGCTGGGCTTGGTCATGGTTGTTGGCCACGTGGCCTTTTCAGACGCCTCGGAGGATTATCGGGAGTTGAACCTAGGTTTGAAACTAGAGGGTTTGAGTGGAAATGAAGTTTGTTATGAAAGGGTAAAGACCGGGTTCGGGTCGAATCAGCAAACAAATGGGATATTATGGTCAGTATGGATCACTTTATTCTTAACAAAATAAGGAGCAGTGAGGATTTTATGAAGGATTATGGATTGTTGGGATTGGATACGAGAGGAATTCGATGGCTTAGTGGAGCCCCAAAGCTTTACTCCGTAAGTCCAAATAGGTCGTATGTTCGTCATGTAGATGCGTTTTTTGTAGTTAATTGGGAGCTTAGAGCGTTCGTCTAGCAGCCTAAAACGTCGATCGGTTTCGTGTCTTTAAAATAATAATCGCAACAGGTGTTCTTATAAAACAGAGTCAGCAGCTCCAAATAACCGCCATTTTCCAACTTTAACAAAAATAGTTGTGGGTGTATCTTTAATTTATTATGAGTACTAGCATTGTATGTATTCGTCATGTAGATGAGTCTTTTGTAGTTAATTGGGAGCTTAGAGTGTTCGTCTAGCAGCCTAAAACGTCGATCGGTTTCGTGTCTTTTCAGTCTTGTATGAGTATTCCAGGTTAATCGTTTGTCGAGATGCAACCCTAAGTACGGGATCTGTTCTACAGGCAACAATGGGATATTATTAAAGGATACTGAAGGGCAGAAAGTCATTGGTTTACGGCGTAATGGTAAAAGTGATTTGATGCGATTTTTGAGAATTTATTTTAATTCTCCAGTTTTGACACCATTCTTCAAGATCAGTGATATGGGATTGGAGGCTTTGGGATGCAATAACTGGATTGGTCTTGACTGATAATACACGTATATCATCAGCATACGTGGTAATGATAGTATTAGGATAAGTTGGGATGTCAACTGTATGAACTGTATAAAGGATTGGGCCAAGGATACTTACTACCTTGAGAATAAATAATTTAAGCATTTAAATATTTAGGAATTTCCACATACAAAACAGGTTTAATTTCATATCTTAAAATAAAAAAAAAATAACTAAATACAACAAATAGAAGATATGTACATACCTACAAAGATATATTGCACGACCTATAGGATATTGGTAACATCCAACAATATATGGCAAATATATACATTACATGTAGGATATATGGAATTCATAGTGTCATTTTGAGCATTTACAGGGATGAAAACAAAAAAATATTGTTGCCATGAACAGATGTAGATCAGTTCAGTACTGACAAACAGAAAATATATGGCCATTAAAATATACGGACTACACTTCGTATTTTGTACCAAACAGACAATACAAAAACAACATACAATGCTAGTACTCATAATAAATTAAAGATACACCCACAACTATTTTTGTTAAAGTTGGAAAATGGCGGTTATTTGGAGCTGCTGACTCTGTTTTATAAGAACACCTGTTGCGATTATTATTTTAAAGACACGAAACCGATCGACGTTTTAGGCTGCTAGACGAACGCTCTAAGCTCCCAATTAACTACAAAAAACGCATCTACATGACGAACATACGACCTATTTGGACTTACGGAGTAAAGCTTTGGGGCTCCACTAAGCCATCGAATTCCTCTCATATCCAATCCCAACAATCCAAAATCCTTCGTAAAATCCTCACTGCTCCTTATTTTGTTAAGAATAAAGTGATCCATTTTATATTTATGAGTAACAAGAAAAATGTAGAAACTTAATTTCAATAATTAATTTATCTTACTCAAATTTAATAAAAATAAATACCAAAGCATTTTTAGCAGAAAAGAAAAATTTCATAACTTTTTTCTTAAATCTTATGTTTAGAATTAATAATAATTATGTTATGATGAGATAACCCGATTATAGAGCTACCTAATGTAACCAAAATGGTTTATTTTAATTTCTTATAATACGAAGAACTGACTATTGACTACAAATAGAAGGTACATATGCTTACAAAGATATATAGCACGATC
Organism: Arma custos; assembly: GCA_037127475.1. Taxonomy (NCBI): domain Eukaryota; kingdom Metazoa; phylum Arthropoda; class Insecta; order Hemiptera; family Pentatomidae; genus Arma; species Arma custos. Next base: position 13,917,232 of record CM073760.1, on the reverse strand, counting down.
TAAAGAATTGGTTGCACCCAAGAATACATGACAACGGATGTATATGTATATACATCATGCTGTTGCTGACCTTAATACCCGCCTTCCTTAGTGTGTAATTCAATCTGTAGAATGCGCTAAAGTTACTAACTCATTTTCATAGAAAATTGTAGATAGGTGGTATTGTTTTGACAACGACGATAAGTAGATCTGACTAAAACTGCTCCAATAGACAGGGAGAAAAATTAAGATTATTAAATGCTACCAACTACATATCACAACAAACATACAATACAAAATCTGCATGCCATGTCGGTACTCATAATCAATTAGAAATATACTCGTTAAAAAGCCATTAAACAAAAGTTGTCTAACTATAAAAGACAGAAATAAATTTATCAAATTCGTGCACATAGGAATAGAAATTTAATAATTATCCAAAACCATTTGATTTAGTGCAATTAAAAAAACATTGGAATAATATACGATGACATGTGACACATTGCCGTGTATAAATATTTTCGAAAGGAAAAGAATTGAGGTTGGTTCATAGACTCAGTGTCTGGGCCAATATTTAGTGCCAAATTTAGAGTTTCGCCAATTTTAGCTGAGTAAAAAAAAACTAACAAGCGATGACCAAAAGTTTTTGTATTGTACTTTCCTAAAAGATTTTGATATTATATTATGCTTTGATTTTCATTAAATAAGACAATATAGTTTTTAACAATAACATATTGTTGATCCAAATATAATACTCTAATTTTCAGAAAATGTTTGTTTGTTTATTCATTTAACGTCACTTTACGCTGCTATGGCTAATCGGACGATGCTACAGTGGAGCTCTAAATTTTGCCTATCCAGGTTTAATTAGGATAGGGATTTTTAACGAGTACCTGACATCGTACAGGCTCGGGACCTCCGTTTAACGTCCCTTCCGAAGGACGGCGTAACTAAGGATTTTTTACTCCCTTAAAAAAATCCTAGGGCCACCTGCCGGGCTACGAACCCGCGATCTTGGGTTTAGTAGTTTGTTACGCTAACCATTAGACCACAGGTGACGTTATTTTTTCACGTCAATTTTCAGAAAATTGTTTTTATCCAATAATTAACATGTCAAGTGTAAGATTGTTAGGATGGCGGTAAATGAAAATTTACTAATAATAAAAAAAAAGTTATTGGAAACTATCGTTTTTATCAACGCTGTAGGTCTTTATCAAGGCTAAATAAAGATAAAACCAAAACATATATAGTTAAATATACAATAATAATAAAAAAAAAATGTTACAAAGAAGGCAGACAGTTTCCTACGAACTTTAAATGTATTATACTATGTATCGTGGTAGTGTACATGTATGTGGAACATTCTGCGACCTCAAACATGCAGGAGGAGAGGTCAGGTAGAAGTAAACAGAAAATGGAGGAATTTTATTTTTAGCATCTTGTCGATAGAGTCCAAGAACATTTTTTAATCTTTAGGTTTTAAACATTGTTTGAAAACGAATTTTCATACAAGAATGCCCTTCAAAATCTAAACACAAACCATGAATCAAGATTCAGTCAGAAATAGATTCCTTGTAATAACATTGGCTTTAAGGTGTTAATAGATCTTGGTTGTCATATTTTATTTTTTATGTGTCATATTTAATGTTAGGACACAATGGACACTTCTTCTTCTTTTACTTCCTATTATGCGTCGAAGAACCTGGAGGATATTTTGTTTGCTTTGAATAGATTTTCTACCATGCGGGTCATTAGCCCAGCGATGGAGGCCCCGTATCCTCGGAACAACTGGTCTCCTGAATATTTATCCCATCAGAAGAAAGTGTGACCGGGTTATACGCCCCCCCCCCCCCCGGTGCAGATTTTCCCCGAACATGGAGGAAGACAGTGGTTAATTGCGGTTAATAGAGCGATGGATGTAATTCGCCCATCGCCTTTATATTTGATATAATAAAATAAAATAATAAACTCCAGCTTCCATTGGCGTTTAATGCCAGTGACGCGGTTGGGAAAGGGGCTGGGACCTCCCGGACTCCTGCTTTGCCCTCATTCCTGGGGAAGAAGCTCAGTTCGGGGACCCCAGGCAAATTGTTAAATTTTATTTATTATTATTATTTTTTTTTATTATATATATATATATATATATATATATATATATTTTTTTACTTTATTTTTGTATATATTTTTTTCGCTTGTATATATTTATTTATTCATTTATTTCGTTTATATCATTGATTTTTTATGGAATGATTGTAAGCTACATAGCACCATTACTTATTGCCCACAACAGGCAGATTGTAATGCTTCAATAAAGTGTTTTCTTTTAAAAAAAAAAAATAATAATAATAATAAACTGTAAAATCTGATTGTTTCACCTTCTATGCTATATACTAAAGACCATTCGACATTGAAACCAACAAAAAATTAATAATTCGTTGTTAATATTACTGTTAATAATTTCAACAATACAAAGACCTAATAATCCCAATAAGATGTTCAGTTAGAGTTAAGTAGTATTCAAATTTCGTAAAAAATATTGCTAATTGTAGCTGGATGTTTTCTTTTTTAATTTGGCAATTTGATATTGGGTCATTTCATATGAAATATCCTTTTTTATTATTTCTACTGTTCAAAGTGGAATTAGAGGGCTTCTGTTGTTTACTATTTTTATGTTTACGGATTGTAATCAACTGTAAACTCCTCTCGTTTTTTGTAATATTTACTATCACTGAAATTGAATGAACATTCTTTAGAATCGAATATGATCATAGAAACAGGCGATTTTAGTGTAAAAAAAATTTTTAGTTTAAACTTGGACACTCGGCAGCCCAAGCTGCAAGAAACAGTATTACTATGTTTGGGGAAGGGTGTTATAACGAACGGAAACATCATATCTACATTTTGATGGGTATTGAAATAATGCAACAAATGCTCATAAAAAAATATCCTGCATTAGTTAATCGGAAGGCATTTGTACTCTTACAGGACCAAGCCAGGCCTCATCTTCCACGACGGATAATGAAGAAACTAACGAGCTGGGTCATGAAACCCTCCTACATCTACCTTATTTGCCAGACTTATCTCCAACAGCTCTCTCTCTATCTGTTCAAAAATTCAGACAATTTCCTTAATGACAACGTATTTGAAAATTATGATCAAAAATGCCTTTTCAGACCTTATTTCATCACTAAACCCTGCATTTTTCTGTTTTGGGATTGAAAATTTGATAATTGTTCGGAGAAAATGTAAATATTTTGGAAAAGAAAAATTTGGGTTGATTTTATAAAGTTGTTTTACTTAATAACCTTGGGAGGGGGAGGGAGTGGGAGAGAGGGAGTGAGGGAATGAGTGTGAGAGGGAGGAAGTTAATAATTTATTTAATAGAATGGCATATATAGTTCCGTAACCTTATTAAGTCTGGGTCATTAGCCAACACTCAAGCATCTACTCAATGCCAGTCATATATCATCTGGCATTACTTAGTTTCTCATATCTCAGAACATGTGAGTTTCTCACATTCTCATATCTGGGGACTAAAATATATCTTGATAGATTCAAAATTAATATCTTTCGTATATTACGTTATTTCATATTGATATAATGTGCATATATATATATATATATATATATATATATATATATATATATACATATGCACGCATGTTTCTTCCCATTTCTATTTCTAAGATCAAACTGCCTATCAGGAATTTCGATAACGGTTGTCCAAGAAAGCAAAAAATATGGCTTGCCCCCCTAATTTTAATTCTAAACAATGCTTCGATCGTGTAAAATAAACATTTGTATATTTCTGTCATAGGTAAAATGCTAAGAGCAAAACCATATGGATCCTATCCGTACGGCTGCAAATAATTTCTATTGATAATGTGTAGAAAAAAATTGGGTCCGGTAAATAGTAGGGATTCTACTGTTTCTAAGCCAAAGGTTTTGGAAGAAGGTGATATCAGTGAAATCGCGCTCAACATCCAGGTTTAACGGTAGCTGTTAAATCAAATACTTCCATAGTTCCATTCCAAGTCTTCACTTTCCTCGCTGACATTTCTTCCTCTGCTTCCAATTCTTTCCATCATGTCCATATTTTTTAAGGAGCTGCATACTTACTTCGCCGGCCATCGAACAGGAATCATACGCCAGACATTATGGTCTCCATACCACCTGAACTTCTTTTGCGTTTTTCTTCCGCCAACAATTTCTCCCAGTTTCTTTTATTTCCTTAATGACTCATTTATGATCTTATCTTCCCTAGCATCCGTTATATATCTACAATACTCCATTTCTACCGGACTAATTTTCGACAATTATTATTCTTAACTGTATTCTAGACACATTACTTTATAATAATCCATTCTTCAATACCTCAATACTTCATTCTTTACTGCTTCATACAATATCTTGTGTTTTATTATCAACTTCTACTTCCTGTGCGTTCATCCATGTCTATATGCTCATTTTTTTCTTATGGACACATAATTTTTCTGGACTGTTTTTAAGTTTTTTCCGATACTTGGGATACAGTATATAATTTTAAAACTATCTTAGAGTATGTATATCATTAAAAACGTATTGTATCATTTATTACATAAACGAGAAATCTGGCTGGGATTGCATTTGACCGACTATCTATCCTTCGATATTCTTGAAATAGCTCGCGTATCGTTCAAACCAGTCAGAGACTGGCTGACTTGGGATTATTTTTGTTCTCAGCCATTCACTGAAGTGCTTGGCATCAGAACGCAATGTGGTTTCCAATAGTAACAAAAAGTGCTTAAGTCTCTAAATAAAATCGAATATGATCTTGTAAAATATAAACTGTTAAATATAAGCTGTGAAAAAATCGTATTACTCATAAAAGGGGTTTAATGTATGGTAGAGACTATACTGTTTCTAAGCAAACCGCTGTGCCGGGCATAGATTTACCAGAGATCAAACTTAATCGCTAGGTTTTTCCCATCCACTACATAGTGAAGGGTCTCCATATCGCACTGGGTCGATGTTTGTCTGTTAACAGATTGAAGAATTTATTCACTATAGACGAATTCGAACCAAGGACGTAAAGCTCAGCCACTCACTATTAAATATGACTAAATAATCTGTTACTTACCTTTTGAATTTCCTTCTCAATTTAATTATTATTACTCACTTATCATTTCTTTAAATTTATCATTACCTCACTCCTCTTTAATTTTTTTCTTAATTACTTTTCAGACCCACCCACAATTATGTTTATGACAGTTGGAAAAATGGTGAATTTTTGGAACAGCTGACATTCTATTTTAAAAGCAGCTGATGTGACTCAGTTTCGAATGCTTGGAATATTTAAATACATCTGTTAAGGGTTGCCGAGCAGGTGTCTCGAGGTATCTCTGGTTACTCAACGTTCTCACGGGGTCTTTATATGAAAAAGGGGAAATGGCACAGTTGCAGGTAGGAAGGCAGAGAGTCGAGATGCTGACATATAACGAAAAGTGGACCATTTGTAAATGGATATATATTTTTTTAAACATGGTCACCATATAATAAAAGTAATGTCATTTTATCTGATGTAAAAGTATATTTTACTGTGATTTACTAAAAACTTCCAGTCAATCAACCACCTCCACCTTTGGAAAAGAGAAGGATGTGTTTTTTAATCAATAGCTACTCGTATATAGAATTAATAATAGTTAAGTGTTAATTTATTCTGGGGCAAGTACCTTTAGAATACTATACAAGGTATTATTATCTCTTAGCGTATAATTGGATTATATTTTATTAATTACTACCATTAACTTAACAAATGGGAAAGAATTAATGAGAAAAAAATTGCGAATTGCGTCCAGTGATAACATTTAAAAAAAACAGAGTACAAGAAATAAAAAGTAACAGAAATAAGATTACAATAATTATATATAGAGAAACAATAGATAATTACATATGTATACAAATTACAATGTCAAGTAGAAACAAACAAAGCAGATAATAAAACAAAAATACGAACAATATCAACTAATATAACTTGTTTTTTAAAATATCTAACTGGATGAGTGAAGCGTCAATGATATATATATATATATATATATATATATATATATATATATATATATATATATATATATATATATATATATATATATACAGGGTGTCCCGAATTTAAATGGCAAGACTTCAGGAACTTATAGGGGACCGAAAAACTATGACAAAAAGTCCTTTAGAGATTTGCTCGTTTTTGCTTAGTTTTAGAGAAAATCGCAAAAAAAGAAACAAAACAAAAATGTTACAGGTAGCGATTATCACCTTTCAAAGTTCGTCAGGCTAGGCAGTGAGATATGTAAACACTTAATGTTATCCTTTGCATTATTTTATTTGTTTACATTTTGGCTTCCTTCTAGGATTATAATTCCTAAATCAGTCTTCAGTCAGTTACTCAGATATTTTTGTGTGAATAGCATCAGCCACAATGCCGCATACATATTCTAATGTTGAATACGCTGATATGATTTTTGTGTACGGTTTCTGTAACGGTAATGCTTTAGAAGCGGTGCGGGAGTATGCGCGCCGATTTCCAAATAGAAGAGTGCCTAATCGACGAGTCTTTTTGTTAACTTTTAATAGACTACGAGAGACTGGGTCATTCTTAATACGTAATGAAGGCTACCAATTCCAGGCAGCAGTAAGAAGAAATTGTGTCCAACGCCACTTCGATAACAATCCTGAGACTAGCATACGAAGAGCATCTGCTGCGTTAGAAATATCGCGGAAAGCAATATGGCGAACTTTGAAAGGTGATAATCGCTACCCATACCATCTTCAAAAAGTTCAGAATTTATTACCTCAAGATTATGCCAAGAGATTGAATTTTAGTAACTGGTTTCTTGAAAAAATTTGCGATGATAATTTATTTCCATTCAAAATTATATGGACCGATGAAGCTATCTTTACAAGAGGAGGAATTGTTAATCAAAGAAATTGTCGTGTATGGGCTCTTGAAAATCCCTGAGCTATTAGAGAGAATAGGTTTCAGCATGAATTTGCTATTAACGTTTGGCTTGGAATTTGAAACGGATTACTAGTGGGGCCATATTTTTTACCTGGAAGATTGAATGGTATCACATTTACACATTTTTTGGAGAACGACTTTTCTAATTATTTAGATGACATTCCCTTACAACAGTGGATTGAAATGTGGTTCCAACTCGATGGATGTCCAGCTGAAAACCCATGGATTTCTTCGTATGGGGAACCTTGAAGCAGAAAGTTTATTCAGTGTCAATCAACTCAGGAGAGCAATTAAGAGACCGAATCATAGAAGCAATGTACCAAATATCATCAGAACAATGTTTAGCTGCAATTTATCAAGTGAGTACTAGATGTAATGCTTGGATTGGTGCAAGAGGACAACATTTTGAGCCATATTTACATTAAAAAGAACATAACATAAATATAAATGTAAATAAATAAGTATAAAAATGTAAACTTTTTTTTTTTTGCGATTTTCTCTAAAACTAAGCAAAAACGAGCAAATCTCTAAAGGTTTTTTTGTCTTAGTTTTTCGGTCCCCTATAAGTTCCTGAAGTTTTGCCATTTAAATTCGGGACCATACAAATATATATATATATATATATATATATATATATATATATATATATATATATATATATAAATAAAAACATATCATTCATTTATTAGTTAGATTGATTGACATTAATGTTAGATATTACTGTACTTCAGTCTAGTATTATAATAGTCTCAGGATGGCATCCCATATTACTATTTAAAAATGACCTATAGTATATCAATGTATATTAACTTTCCCTAAGATCATTTTTCGGGCAAGTGAGGACAACATAGAATTTTGGCATTCCTTGTGGGGATTTTGAACTGTTTGATGGAAGTATATTTTTTTATTGATTACTGATGAAAATTATATAAGAATTTTTTTTATAAGTCATCATTGATCGTGATTCATTTTTCTTTATGAGTCCTTATTTGAAAAGTGTGATCTCAATGAAAGTAATTTAATTTATGAAATGTTGTACATTCCTATTTATCGATTATATTGATATATTAATTAAAATGACGTCAGGACCGAAAATGCAAAACCTAAATACTTTACATCATTGATAAAAGATAAAAATTAATAAATATCCACCTGTCTTCTGTAGCTATAAATTAAACCTATCACCGTTACAATAAAAAGTCACATTCGATGAGACATTTGCTGTTAATTAGTCAATGCTAAGATATTTATTGTCATGTACTGCCTCAATTCAGCTACTTTTAACTGCATTGTACATTAAACATGAAGTACATTTTAATAAATGGTGAATAGGTAAAATTCGTTCGAGTGAATTGAAATTATGGCATTATAAATTATTATTTGTTTTTAGGATGCGGAGTAGCTGAGAGCATATGGTGCTGTATTACAGATCTGTAGTGTCGTAATTTTCTCTGACAGACAAATTATTTATTCTACTGCCAGTTATAAATCGATCATATGGGATCAACAGACTCTGCTGGGACTCACCCAGCCCCCTTAAATAGGAAATAACTTGGCGGTTGACTGTAAACTCGGCCAAGGATCCCAGGTTTTATAGGTTTTTATTTAGGTTTATTTATTTTGTAACAGTAATATATGGAACTAAAAGGTGAAAATGTGGTGGTGGAGCGTGTTCTCGGACAACTCACCAGCAGAAACGTTGAAACAGATCAGTCCATACCACGTTCGGAGCCCAATCCACTACCGGTAGTCGTATAGGCTTTGTGCAGAAACAAAAAAAGAGAGAAAGACAGAATTTTATACAGAAATGAAGTGGTTGATTGATGTTACTTCATACTTTTGAAGCTGTGCCAAACTTCCATTAAGAATGCTGTTCATTAAGACAGGGAGAAGAATGACTAGATTCCTCATTACCATCTCTTTCTTTGTTTTTCAGACAAATTACAATCTATTTAGATTTTTGTAAATTAACAGTAGATTAATGATACATGTTTTCATTGAATTATAGAAATGTTACATTTAAGTCGAAACGTTCTCCACCTTGTACTGTACCCAATATCCTTCATTGGTCGTAGTGGTATAGGATTTTAACTGATCGGCTGTTTTTTACTATAATTATGTAATTGATATATAAAATCAATTATATAAATGATATATAAAAACTATATTAACCGGTGAATAAGTAGTTAAGACAAATTTTATCCAGAATGAGTTTAATACCGGAAACTCAATCAATCAATGAGTTTAATACCGGAAAATCATTCAAATATTTTTTTTTTGCTTGAAATGAAGTTGAAATAGAAACAATAACTCTTTTTCAAGCTGATTTCTAGCCACTTATTCACTAACAAAATAACAAAATTCTGCTTCCTTAAATACAAGGAACTCATTTCGAAGAAAATTCGACTTAGCCATTTATTCCACAGGATTGTAGATGTAATTATAGTAATGAAACTTAATAAAAAAAAAAAGCTGATCACACATGTACAGCAAGAAAAATTTGTCCTCCAATGCAAAAATAAGGCAGTCAGCCTTCCGAGTCTGGAGAAGGCCCTGGAGATTGAGAGAAAAATTCTGAGGAGGATTCATGGACCAAAAGTAACACAAGAGGGGAATAGGCGAAAATCCCACGAAATATACTAATATAACTTGTTTTTAAAAATATCTAACTGGTATAGGATTGAAGCGTCAATAATGTAAATACATATAAATAATGATATATATTTATAAATAATAAATATATATATATATATAGCGTCTATGGAAGGCTATCACCACGGCCAACAATTTTCTTTCCTCCTTTAAAATCATTTTTTTGAGGTTAACATGTTAACTCCACGTAACAGAGTTAAGGCACACAATAATTTTTCTGCCTCCTACTATTTTTTCTGTCATTTCTTTATTCGAGTTTCCATCATCAGTGAGCTATCTGCCAAGATATTTATTCTCATGTAATAAGTTAAAAAAATTACCCATTTCTGCTACATCATATCCCAACTCTACCATTTTCTTAGAAATAGTAATGTTACAACCACATACTGAACCATTTTATGTCACTTTTGGATTTAACCAAAAAAATGATAATCAAATATGATCTAAGAATTAAAATTCACTAATATAATTATAATACCAATACAACATGTTGAATATTCAAATGTTTGTTCAGATAACATCAAAAATGTCAATGTGCGAGATGTTAGCAGGAACGAATAAGTTACTACGAACAAACATGACAGACTAAGCGAAATGACGTCACTACATTAGCAATGCATTCTCTAATGAGAATCATAAAGTACATAGAATTAACATAAATTATGTAAAGTATGTAGATTGAGTGGAGTAGCAACAAGAGGACTCTATGGTTAATGGTTATGGTTAATGCAATTGTTAGCGGAATGTAGATACATCGGCGGAGTAGATCAAGATGTTTGCAGTTCCTTCCTGAGAGGAGGTCCTTGTCTTCCTCGAGATTTATTGGTCCTGCAAGATTCGATTAATCCAGCTCAAGGACTCTCTTCCCGATACTCAACTTGACAGCACTCCCTCTTCTGTCCTGTCTATCAAGGAAGAAGGAGATTCTTTCATACAACGAAAACGTTAGTACAGCATGATAACATCTCTCTTTATCCCTTATATCCTTATATATAATGTAAATATATATATATATATATATATATATATATATATATATATATATATACACATCTTTCCATTATCTTCTCTTTTTTTTAGATTAAGTTATTGATATTTACAACTGTAATAATATCACAAGTAAATCTGCTAATTTGAACCAATAACATGCGTAGTCCGAGAGATAATGGGTGCTCACAATACCATTCTCGAAAAAATCACAATACTGCGATTAGAGTGGTTTGGACATCTACTGAGTATGGAGAGTAATACAATGCCCAAAATGACCATGCACTGGTGCCCTGTAGGAAGAAGAAGAAAAGGCCGACCAAGAAGTTCGTGGATGAACCAAGTCCAGGAAGACATGGCAGGATGTGGAATTAATGAAGAAGATGCATTTGACTGGAAGACCTGGAAAAAAATGTTATCCTCAAAGTTGGTTGGAGAAAATCTCAACTTTGGGGGAAGTCTAAAAAAAAATATGAATAAAATTTATATATATTTTTATTTTGAAAAGAAAAGATTTGTCCAGGGCCGGGATTCAAAACCGGATCACCCACGTGTCTCTAGCGTGGTGCTCTAACCAACTGAGCTAACCTGCCTCGTAACAAGGCCAGACAAATCCATTCTCTTCACCGATCCTATATCCCCTTTGTCTGGTCGTGTTACGAGGCAGGTTAACTCAGTTGGTTAGAGCACCACGCTAGAGCCGTGAACGACCCGGGTTCGAATCCCGGCCTGGTCAAATCGTTCGTCTTCAAAATAAAAATATTTAAAAATTATAACAATTAATAAAAAAATAAAATTTAGGTAGTAAAATAGAATAAATTCTAAGAAGGCAGTTTATTTACTCGACTATGAAAATTGCTTCGCTCAGGGTCGAATTGCAGAACTTCGATCTGAGTGTAGCAAGAACATAAATATTCAATGTACATAGAATTAATTATATAGATGATCATTAAATATCCAGTTTATTTCTTATAAAATTAAATTATGTAGCAATTAAGGAAATTAAGACGGTTTCATTTTGGAAGTAGAAATGACTTAATAATTTTTGTCTTACATAATTAATACTTCATGCTTGATGAATAAATTTTCATGTATAATGAAGTTTAACGTTGTTTTTTTTACAACATTATATAAAATTAAAGCATTAAATGAGGTAGAATTTGTAACTTCTAAGAAGCCATATTATTTTATCTCTGATTTATTTTTATTAATTGTTATTTTGATGGTGATTACTTTTAAATATTTTGTTTTGAAATGGAAAGAATTTCCCTGGCCGGGATTTGAACCCGGGTTCTCAGCACCTCTGCAGTGCTCTAAACCACTGAGCTACCACGGGTCGTACACAAGTCAGACAAATCTGTTCTCTTCACCGATCCTGTGTCCCCGTGTTCTCGCAATTTTAGCGATGATATATATATTGCATGAAAATGAAATTTTCAAATGAACATTGAAATTCATAATGAACAAGAAGAGCCATAAATTAAAAAAATTTAGAATGAAATTGAAAAAATTCCTTAAGTTGCTCTGATTGATGAGTCTGTTAGTAATGCTGAAATATATCTTCATTGTTGTGTTTTTCGTTTATACCTAAAATGCATTATATGTATTGAAAAAAATCGAAATATTAGAAGTATATGAAGGCATTTTATTTTTTAAATCGATGAATCTCATTGTACTTGTACTCATTGTAGTTAATTCAAAAACAGTGCTATGCCACCCGATATCCGTCATACATCTTCTTTATTCACATTCAAATCCAAACTATTCCTACATCTCCTTAATTCCCAAACAGATGCTCTCTAATCAATAAAACAAATAGTAAAAATGTAATTTTGGACCAAAAGTGGAGTTAGCAGGTTTACACTCTTAGCCGACGATATATTTTTTCATACGTTTTAGTTCATATTAAATTGTAGTATTCTAATAACGTAGCCGTTTGGCCAGATATATTTCTATAATTTTTTTCTTTTTTTAAACTGGATTTATTCTTCATTTATTTTGGGTAAGAGAAAATAAAAACCATTTTCCAGTTGTTGTTTATTCATTAATTTTCACTCTTTAGAGACGTTTCGACACTATGGTGTCATTCTCAATCATTTCTTCTCCTGCATTTTTTAACTTTAAATAAATAAATTAACAATAATTACAATAATATAAATAATTTAACATAAATGTCCAAAGATAACACACTATAAGTATAAATACCTGGAAAGTCATACTTTTAAAAATTCTTAGGTGATCACTAGTCCTCCATGGTCAATAAATAATATTGCAGGTATATATACTTATAGTGTGTTATCTTTGGACATTTATGTTAAATTATTTATATTATTGTAATTATTGTTAATTTATTTATTTAAAGTTAAAAAATGCAGGAGAAGGAAGGATTGAGAATGACACCATAGTGTAGAAACGTCTCTAAAGAGAGAAAATAACTGAATAAACAACAACTGGAAAATGGTTTTTATTTTCTCTTACCCAAAATAAATGATATATTTCTATTAATTTCTGTACAATATTGTTATTCTTAATGGATCTGATCCCAGATTAAAATTATTTTTCTATTCTATTATATTCTATTTTGTGTAAAGACTTTACGAAGTCAGGAACAGTGACTGTGATTTGCCAATTTTTAAAAATATTTGAAATTAAACTCATCTAGCATGACAAAACAGATGAAAAAGTAGATCCTCAACTTGTTGCTAGGCAACACCAATAAATATGTCTAAAAACGATATTTACAATAGTGAGATATTTATTAATATTTTTTTAAAAGTTATTTATTTATATTTACAACTGTATTACAATTATACAACAAATAAATAGAATGAGTGTTACATAATGACATGAGAATGACAAGTAGAGAAACTACCCACTGGTAGTGCTCAAATCAAAGTTCAAATAAGAAGGTCACGTGGCCATCTTCTTTTCAGACGCCTCGGAGGATTATCGGGAATTGAAGAGGAAGCTAGGTTTGAAACTAGAGGGTTTGAGTGGGAATGAAGTTTGCTATGAAAGGATAGATACCGGGTTCGGGCCAAATCAGCAACAAAATTTATTAATATTAATAATTAATCTTTAGAAGTAATTCCTATAAGTGTAATGTATAACTTCACAACCTACTTTACTTGGATTACAGAAGTCAACTATGTTATTATCCAACTTATAAGTCCAACTTTTACTACGACTGAGACGGTACATCAATTATTCAAAGATAAGGAAACTTTCTTTACTACCTAAGTTGTAAAGAACGCTTCAATTTTTTAGTTCGAGCAATTGAACAAAGTAAAACAATGAAGTTCTATTTCTAATATTCCCCTTGCAACAATATTCCACTAAATAATGGAATAAATAATTTTCATTAAAATTTAATATCAAATTTTGGAAGAAAAAATTTACAATAAACACAAAAACAAAAAACACGTTTACTGGATAACTAAATAATACAATCTGGCAAGGTTAAGGAACATGTGTATTAGAGATCTAGGCTTTCATGCGTACAGAAGAAAACTAATTAAATTAACAAACTTTTTTTTTCATTATATATTTATCCACACCTATCAAATGAAAACAATGACAATCAGCAGATTGGCTGACAGTAAAATAATATCCAATGACATGAGAGGCATGAAGCAGAATAGTAGCCAGCGGTAGCTCTCCCTTGGCTTGATTCAATTTCCTACTGTAATAGATCCCTCATCCACGTTCTTTTTTGTCTCCTCCTAGTGTTCTCAGGCATGAGAGTAGTGGCCATTTGTTCTATCAATTAATTGGTTTGGGTATCCGTATAGTTTTTCTTGAAAGCGCTTGTAGTACGTTCTTGTGTGTTCGTCAACCGTTGATATTTTTAAGTCAGTATGTAGAGTTTTGTTATTGACATACCAAGGTGCTTTGGAGATAAGTCTAAGTACTTTAGACTGAAAAGTTTGCTGTGAGTCTGTTCAGCGATTCCGTAAATTTGTAATGCATATGTCCAAACTGGTTTTAGCAAGTAAGTATACATGTTTAATTTCTGTGTTAAGTCTAATTTGGAGTTTTTCCTGAATAGCGAATACATTAAAGTGAGTTTGTGATTTAGTGATTGGCGTTTCATCTTAACGTGAGGTCCCCATGTCATTCTCCAATCAAATGTTAGTCCAAGGCATTGTACTTTGTCTGTCTGTGGGATGGGTGAGTTATTAAGGTAATAAACTTTCTTAAAAAAAAAAAAAGGTTGAATAATTAAATGAGCTTCATTCTACAACAAAGTATTGATGTAGTATGTAAAATAAATTCTTGCACTTTGGGTTTCGTAATTTAATAACAATGTCTTGTACACCAATCGGCAATATACAGCCGATTGTTAAACCACTAATGGTAGGGGCCATACTGCTTCTTAACCAACGGATGTGCAAGAATTCCAAGAACCTACTCAACTTCAAGAATTTTTTCAAATATAAGGATACCCAGTTGATAGAATCTTAATAAGCTCATTGTCTCCATATTCCCAGAATCGATTCTATTGCTTATTTATTTCACTCAGCTGATATGTCTAATCGGACTATGCCACAGAAGGAGTCATAAAATTTACCTATCCAGGTATAATCCGGATAGGGATCTTGAGCGAGAACTTGACATGGCACTGGGTCAGAAACCACGTTATACGTGGTACATCAGAAGGATGTCATAACAAGGAGTTTTACTCCCTTTAAAAATCCTTCGGCCAAATACCGAGATGTGAACCCTCGACCTTGGGCATAGAAGATTCTTATGCAAACCATTACACTATTCACGGTTGTTAATAAAATAAATAATTTATATATCAGAGCAGTTCTCGAAGTCATGGCTTAGAGCTCAGTAACATCTAACATTCGTTTGAATCAGAGACACTTTTCAGTCAAAAGTACTTAGACTTATCACTAATGCACCATGGTACGTCAATAACTAAACTTTTGCATACGGACTTAAAAATACAAACGGTTGACGAACACATAAGAACGTACTACAATCACTTTCAAGAAAAACTATACGGATACCCAAACCAATTAGTTGATAGAACAAATGGCCACTACTCTCATGCCAAAGAACACTAGGAGGAGACTAAAAAGAACGTGGATGAGGGATCTATTACAGTAGGAAATTAAATCAAGCCAATTTAAACCAAGCTACCGCTGGCTACTGTTCTTCGTCATGCCTTTCATGTCATTCTGTATTATTTTTCAGTCAGTCAATCCGCTGATTGTCAATTACTTGTATTTGACAGGTGTGGATGAAAATATAATGAGAAAAAAAACAGAGACTGAATTATACTAACTAGTTTAGCAAAAACTGAGTGGAAAATCACGTTCCTACATGCACTAATTAGGGAAATAAGGAACTTTCCAACGCATCCTCTGTTCTATTAAACTGCATCCACGAGATTTCGACGCCATTTTGTATAGTGTGACTCGAAATATTGCAGGAATGATTGTTTTGTTTTTATAAGAATGACTTTTGTTTTTGTTGTTGTCGATTTTTTTATTTGTATCTCGAGTGAATTATCGTGTTTTGCTGAACCCCAATCTCTCAAGTTCAAATTATGGCGAAATAGATCTTTGTATTGTAATGTGATAGGATTGAATATATTAAGCAAAAGTTGAGTAACAAGTATGAGAAGAATATAGTTTCGTGTTTAATATTATTCGGTGTGTCAGGAGCAAACAGTATAATTTCGAAATTATCATTCCCTTCCTATTTCTTGAGGACACGGGTGTACCAGAAGGTAGTGTCTTAAGCCCTATTCTTTATTCCCGTTATAATTCTGATATCACTGAACACCCTTACACCACTATTTATATCTTCCTTGACAATGAAGTACATTTATTGTCTACTGTGCTCAATTTTTTTTTTCTCCTCTAATAAACGACAGTAGGTAAAGAATAAAATTAACTGTATATACAATTTAAATATCTGCTTGTGTTACCCTGCGGTATTTTAAAGTTTTTACATATTTACAAAGCCTGCAGTGTGCGTTAATAGTCTTTATAGCCCTCTAAAACCATTTATTTGTCTTCAATAATGACCAATCAAAAATAAAAATTAATCCACAAAATTGATTATTCACATTGACTCATTTAACTAAATTAACTATCCAAATTTTTCAAACTCATTCAAACCGAGAAAATGAATGGCATCGAAATCGTTACTGCTGTATTCCAGACAATGGTTTTGCAAATAAAATATAAAGGAAAATTTAAGTAAATGAATAGATATTCACTGTTAACTTACTATTATTCTTAGTAACTACTAAGTATGTTGTTAGTCCATTTATCGTTGAGTTAAAGTATGGACTCCTATGAATATACATGGCCTAAGAATGTTTAAAAGAGCGGTTTTGTAACCCAGAAAGTTATGGCTAGCATCCCTTCCTTGTGGTCAGCATTGTAAACATTCTCAACACTGCCTCCAAAATATTTTAATATAGAAAGAGCATTGAGATAGAAGAGAAAATAGTAGTAGGAATGATAATTTATAATACGATATAATTAGCCATTTGTCCCTTGTTGATAGATATTTTCTAGTACATAGGATCCGTGGATAAAAAATAAAACAACCAAAAAATTTAGTATATAAAAACAGCTATAGCTATAGCAATCAGCTGATCAGTTAAGAACCTATACTATTACAACCCATGAAGGGTATTGGGTTTAGTACACAGCAGAGACTGTTTTAAATCATAAAAGTAAGATTCCCATGTTACTATAAATAACTATCTCATCCCAATTATATGAGATCAAATAAAGTAACAAGTTATAAAAACATTACCAACTTTAATTATCAATTTCTGCTTCTTCATTATCCACTCGAAAATTTGAATTAACTACTAATACACTGGGGCTGTAGCTGTGCTGTATAATTATAGTAAATACAGCTGACCAGTTAAGATCTATACCACTACAACCCATGAAGTGTATTGGGTTCAGTACATGGTAGAGACTGTTTTAAATCGTAAAAGGGAGATTGTCATGTTTCTATTAAGTATGCAAAAAATGTTTTGCTACTCATCTACTATGATTAATCTACTGTATATTAACAAAAATCCGCATAGATTGTTATTTTTCTGACAAAGAACAAAAAGAAACAAGAGAGGAGATGGTAATGAGGAAACTTGTAATGTCTTATCCGGCTTTAATGGAGAACATTCTTAATGGAACTTAGGCAAAACTTCAAAAGTATGAACTAACATCAATCAAACACTTCGTTCCTGTATACATCTACAGCGGTCTTTTTTTTCCTACACAAAGCCCATACATCTGCTAGCCCATGAAGGGTTTTGTCCTCACTACACGGTAGAATATGTACTGCTTGTAGGACAACTGTTGTGAAAGGAGGGTATTTGTCCAAAGATCACACTCAACCGCAATATTTTCCCTTTATAGAGGTTGGGTGAACCAGATGCAGCGTCCATGTCTGCTAGCACATGGAATAATTATATGCTAAAACCGGATCTGTAAGAACAGCAACTCAGGAATCTACACACTGAGCTATCTCAGCATTTCCATTTTTCATTTTCGTCTTCGAAGCTGTGTTTGTTAATTGTAGATTGTTTCGCTTGTTTATCTATTCGGCTAGGCCGGTACCGAGTAAGGCATCCTCAACTCATCGCTTCACGGCAGCTTGAAGGCTTAATGAAACATTCATGACGATATTTTCTTAGGGTGACATCTCAAGGTTTCGAAAGAACTACATTCATAACACGTCACCAAGTCGGCCATTTAGGATCTAATTCCGATGAAAGAAAAACAGCCCAAATGTAGTATTACAGGCCATGTAACTGTAGGGCAAGCCATTAAAAGACAACTGGAAGGAAACTAAAATCATGACGGGAGTGGTGTAGAGCTTTGAGTTGCTATGCTGAGGTTAAATACTTCGAATTCGCCTGTGCCTGAATTATTTCATATGTTAACAGCCAAGAATGTACGCTGTGAGTCCTGGAGATCCTCCTGAACCAAACCTAGTCACTACAAGGTGGTCTGAAAAGTTTCCGACATAAAAAAAAATAAAAGACATTTTTTATGATTTTTTTTGTCTACATAGTCTCCTTGTAACTCTACACACTTCTCCCAGCGATGCTCCCATCTCTGTCACGTCTAACCCGTCCAAAAAGTACTCGGCGTTTTTCTAGGCAAAATAATTGTTCACGAAGGTGATTTGATCATTTGACGAAAATCTCTGTCCTCCGAGCGCAATTTTTAGAAGAGGGGACAAAAAGAAGTCGCTTGGGGCTAAATCTGGTGAGTAAGTCGGATGTTCAAACCGTAATTCGTGGATTTTCGCCAGGGCAACCCCTGAGATGTGAAACGGTGCGTTGTCTTGGTGAAACAGGATTTTCTTTTTCGGCAAATGTGGCCGTTTTTCCGCAAGTTCTGCCTTCAGCTTGTCAATTAATGATGCGTAGTATGCTCCTGTAATGGTTTTTCCTTTTTGAAGATAATCGATTAAAATAACTCGATGACTATCCTATTCATATAAAGTGGGTAACCTTGATGGGGAAAAGAAACCTACCAGATGAGCGTGATTTCGGGCGAATCCCCTCTCTTAATACCGTTGGCCTAGAAACAGTATTGTCTCTACTATGTAGTGATTCCAAGACCCTTCATGAGTTGTAGTGGTTAAGTTATTGTTTTCGCTTGAAATAACATGATACGAAAGGAACATAGGATCACCTGTGGTGTAGTGGTTATCATAACAGCCTTCTGTGATCAACGATTCGTAACACGGTACATTCGGTGCACCACTACAACAAGAGTCTTGGGTTCAGTACATAGTAGAGACTGTACTGCTTCTCGGACGTGATTTTTCCGAGATCACTCAAAACCGCTAGGCTTTCCTCCAAATCAGGATTTCACTTTATGGAGACTGGGTGAGCCCCAGGAGCATCTTCCTATCACATAATTACAAGCTCAGGCAATTAGCAGATTAAATAAATTATCTTCCACTGTTGGATTTGAACTCGGTAGCTTCGGCGCGGAAACTCAGCACTCTACCACTGAGCTACCCCGATCCCTTAGGGATCTGCTATAAGAGAGTAAAAATCCTCGCCTGTGCCGTTCATTGGAGAGTACGTAAAAAAGCGGCATCGTGTCAGCTACTCGTTAAAGATCCCTATCTTAATTATAACTGAATAGGCAAAATTTAGGACTGGCACTGTAGAATCGTCTGATTAGCCACAGTTGCATAAAATGAAAATAAATAAAGATATAAACAATCACATTAAAGCTACTTTTTATTTCATTTATTTTACACTATGCCGCTTAAATTTGAAAGAGCCTTTTTAACAGATCAAGGGTAAAAAAAATAAGTATTTGACATTTACAGGACAAGTATAATATACATTTTAAATTACATTAAAACCATCTGTACGTTTTCTCTGGTTGCTTTCCTCCGAGCTTATTGGACTGATTTATATTTATTTATTATATTGCCTAAATAACAGCTGAATGTCTATAATTTAATTGATAGTTGCCTAAATAACTGCTGAATGTCTATTAATTTGTTATCGACATTTTTCATATTCTTGCAAATAGATTAATGAAATAAATCATCGAAATCGGAATTCCAGGTAACATTTTTGCAAATATACCGTAATAAAAATAATAAAAAAGGAAATTTAAGAAGTTTGTTTCCTTTAACACCACTTTATACAGCTATGTATCATTGGACGATTCATTGGATACAGTGTGTGTTCACGGCTCACCGTGAAATGTATCTAGAAGGCGTAGGGCGGAGAAAAAATTCAAGTTAAAACTGGCAACCCACCTCGAGACCCTCTTTTGTTTTTCCACATATGCTGTGAAGTTAGTTATTGGCTAGCCACCTTAAAATAAACATCAATTGCAAATTATATAGCTCAATTATTAACAAACAAGAATGAGTAACTTAAAAGCTAATCCAGGCTGAAGAATGGGGAGCAGGCGGTTATGAAGCCGGCTAAAAATAACATGAACAAACCAGAACCACCTAAACATATGTACTATAGTTTTATTTCTCATGTTACTGAATTGTGTGTGAATCAGATTAATAAAAGGTTATGGTTCAAGTCTCAATACAGCCCACCACATGATTCCAGTCCACTAAATACATTTAATGCAGAACCGGCAAGCAAAATTAATGGTAATATCCTCATTTTAAAGGGAATACCTTAATTGAACATTTGGTCTTCCGGGCCGGATGTAATCCCGTTAAGATGGGAATTTTAACTTATAAAACATATAGGCCCATTTCAAATTCCCCAACAAATCCTAAGACAACCTGCCGGGCAAAGAACCCAAGACCTTGGGCATATTATGTTGTTATGCTAACCACTAAAACACAGGTGATCCTTCTTTGACTTATTCACAGTTAACAATGGCAACTTAATGGGGTTAGCGCAGAAGGTTCTAGTCTCCCTCAGAATTCATGTTATTTGTTCAGCAGTTCAATACGGTTTCTTTAACCGCTTCGTTAAACATTTTCATTTTCAATAATAATAAATTAAAACATATATCACATGGACAGAGCTACCACGGCCTTCTTCATTTCTCGTTCCAGAATATCAAGTCACCTTTGGCTCGGTATCAGTTATCCATCGCCCAAGTCAATTCCATTTTCTGATCCGGTTCGATTAAACTAAAAGCTTCGGCTACGCATCGGGCCTTCACCTTTCCCACTCCAATTGATTGAGATATATCAAATATATGATATATCAAACAGTCATCAGCCTGATCTACTCACGTATACAATTCAATCTATAAAATAAACTGTCATTTATGAGATAATTTCTAGGCTCTGGAAACTCGAAAATTATAATTTACAGACGAAACTTTAGCGATCAATAATGGTATATTTTTCAAATAAACCTATCTAGACAATCGTGTAGTGATTAGATAAAACCTGTTTTAAATCGGAACGGACGAAACTTGGTAATCATTGCTGCTTTATTCATTACAACAAATTATTTTTCAGGGTAACTTGTGGAGTAGGTGTTAGATTAAGAACAATGCATGCGTGGTAGCGGTTCGGTGCCCAAAAGTGGTATAGGATTTTTTTTTAATTTTAAAAAAAGGGTCACCTACCATAGGTAGTCCCCTCATAGGGGTGCAGGTACACAGGCACCCAGGTGGCAGCCCCACCAGTAACTAGGGCACGGAGTGAGTGTTGGAAGCTTCTCTACCTGAATTTAATATTCCACAGAAATGTAAATCAGCCTCGGATATCGATGGAAGAACCTGGTAGAGATGTATCGCCATCAAATAATAATAATGAGAAAAAAACAATATATGTACACTCCAATTCATGAATTGGTTCATGAATGGTATGGACAGTATTGTGTAGCCAACGATTGTGTAGGGATGGGATTGAACCGAGGTCACGTTTAACTGTTAGCTTCAAAATTAGCACCCTCCAAATATATGTATATATACTTGTGAATATTATATATTATATGAATATATACTTGCACCTACTATAATTAAAGGAACAGGGTTGATCAGTGATAGAGTGCTGAGTTCCTGTGCTGTTTGGTGTGAGTCTATTCATTATTAAATGGCAAACAAAACCAACCACAAAGCGACTTTCAAATAAAAACAGTATCCAGAGTAAAGAATATCACACACATATCTGCGTAATGTTGCAATGTAAATAGCAGTTATTGATTTTAAAAAATAAAATTAAGTAAATTTTACTACTGCAACTCATTAAAATAAACTACTTAATCATTTAATAGCCATGGATGGACCTTGTGGGATTTGGAGACACAATCTCTACAAAGTGGATACCCTTAAAAGGGGAAAAGACCAGGCTGTTGATCTCGGACAAATCCCCTCCTTGCACAGCCGTTGTATCAGAATCAGTACTAAACTCAAGTCCTTTTATGTGTTGTAGTCACTATAGGTATTTATTTTTTATTATATTTAGATATTTTTATTAACATTTCTTCTAAGATAATTAATATTTTATGAGTGATGACGCACGGTATACTTATTTTTATTTAAGTTGTAAATAACTTTGATTTGAGTACTACCAGTGGGTAGTTTCTCTACTTGTCATTATACATCACTTAGCCTATTTACTTGTTGTATTATTGTAATACAGTTGTAAATATCAATAAATAAATTTTTTTTAAATGTTGTAAATAAAAAATTACACATATAGTATCATATATTCCGTTTTACCCTACTTAACCACATCACTGGAATATTTGTCACACTACATCCCATCATAAATAACCTATGAGGTAGCATTATGGTTAGCAGGCTGAACTCCCTATTCCCTTTTTACAACCCATTTTCCTCTGAACTCCTTTACATTGAAGTTAACTTGACATTTATTCGATACCAGGAAAAATAGTATCTGTTCAACACCCTGCCTTAACATAAAAAACAAATAATTTTTTACCTTAGCCTGTCAACTACCCTTTTAAAACAAACATATATTTTTTTTATATATATTAACACAATATAAAAAATAGTTTTATATTAATTAATCCTATACCTCAGGTCCTAATGACATTACTTCATATTTGTCCCATTACAATGTGCTGAAAGTTTTGCTGTAGATTCCATAAAATTTAATTTTATTAATTCTAGTTTATCAAAATCTGTAGATATACAAAACACATATTTTCTTGTTATTTTATAAAAATAAAATAAAATGGCTTAGCTAACCCAAAGGCTCGATGCCGATACGATCTTTGCTTGCAAACCTCTGTCCACGGACAACTACCTAAATCCACCAGGTCACTCTTAACGTAATCTTCCAACGTACGCCTCCCTCAGACGCTTTCTAGTCGGCACAGCGGTTATTAACTTTTTTGGAATTCGTTTGTTACTCAGCCCAACAACTTTAAAAAGTAGTAAAAATCCATGGTTATAAAATCCACGTCCTCCAAAGGAGTCGCAAAAAGACGGTCCTTTGTCTGAGCTGTGCCAGGTATTCGTTAAAGATTCCTACCCTAATTATTCCTGGATAGGAACTGTAGAATAGTTTGATTAGCTATAAGAAGCTCACAAATACTAAAGAAATGTAATAAAGTATGCATTATTAAGAATTAAGAACTAAATTTACATTTTTAAACTCTGATGATTCAAATCAATCAGTAAAATACAATAAGTACCCAATATACTAATAGTAGTAAAATACTACCCAAGCCCAAAACCACCAGAATACGCTTTATCAATCCTCCCACCTACGCCTCGGTCTACCTCTCAGACGCTTCCCAATCAGTACAGCGCCTATTAACATCTTAGGACTTCGTTCGTTACTAAGCCAAGCAACTTTACAGGTCCATCTTAATCTTCGCGACGCTATCACCTGAATAATATTAACCGCGTGCATGCTTCGCAATTGTGTAATCTCCTAAATTCTCCAGTGGCCTCATCCTTTTTTGGACTGAATATTCTAGGCAATACCTTATTTTCAAATATCTTAGGAAGTTGTTCATCCTACAGTGTAAGCGGCCACACTTCACATCCGTAAAGGAGAGTTGAAAGGATTATGAATTCTAATTTTCAGATTTCGGGATAAAAGTAGTTTCGATACCGAATAACAATAGAAAATTACCCGCCTTATCATCGCGAATAATTATAATATAGTTATATATATAAGTTATCTATATTTTCTTCTAGAAGATATTTTCAGTAATGTTTAGGATATATACTATGTTGCTTGATGTCAATGGTTGATTGACAGAAGTTTGTTGTACACGTGTTCAGTCATTATCCACGTGGATTATTGAAGACTAAAAAATAATTAAACCAAAATTGAACTGATCGAATCTCCTTAGGTCATTAATGCTTCTAAATTTGTAACGGTTAATTTTAGCTTATTCTTTTCTTAATAATCCTTCTATTCCAGAAGGCTTGAGAACGTCGACTAATTTACCTGGTGGAACATTCATAGAATCGAATTGTTAACAAACCCTTATTGTTAGTGAAAGTATTCTCAATCCGTGTTCAAAAATCAATTAACGATATAAAAAAAAATCGGTAAATAACGTCAAAGGAATGCCTGATGAAGTTAATTACGATTTATTTTTTAAATAATAAAAAATATCAAGAAGATAAAATTTAATAAAATTAAAAGAGACACTTGTCAAACATTGGCAGAGTTTAACGATAATGTTTTTCTCAGTTAACTGAAAAGGATTTTCGGACCAACCTATTGGATGAAGAGATCGAGAACAGAAATCTACAAATACATAGCAACAATATCGGGCACTTTCAGAAAAATAAGGTTGAGGCTTTATGGATATATCTGTAGGATGGATAAGAACAGGCTGTCAAGGCAAAGCTTAGAGATTGCTAATTCTTGCACAAAAATTCAAAACGGATCAATAAAAATAGAAAAAGATATGAAAGTTGTTGGAATTACGGAAGATAATACTAACAACAGAAAACGGTTAAGAAAGATCATTAAAAATCATTCATTTAAACAAAAACTCACACAGAAGAGAATGAAAAATAAATGTCGGAAGACCTCAAGAAAAGATGACTTAAATTAAAAAAAAAAAAAAAAAAAACCTTTATTTACTACAGTTTTACATATACAAGTAGCAATAAGTGTAAATACATGTTCCGGACTTCCTTTACATGTTTAAACAACAGTGATTTTAATTAATTTAAGTTGTCTTTTATAAGTAAATTTTACAACAGCAGGAAAAATGTAGAAAAAACCCGCTTAAAAAAAAAAAATAATAAATAAGTAAAATAAATAAAAAGAAAAGAAAAATTAACCATAATAGTAATTGTAATTTAAAATACATAAAAATAATACTAAGTAAAGTAAGTAAATATAATAATAATAATAATTAAATAGAAAATAAATACACAATTAAAAATAAATACAGATAACTAGATTATGTTACCTACGAATAGTGATTTGTTAAGTGAGAAGTATATGTTTTGTTCTTTTGTGCGTGTACCGTCGTAGTGAATGTTTATCATAGTTACCGATTTCTCGGATTAATGGGTTTTCGGAAGCTGGAGTTTATTCGAAGTATGCTTTTGTTTGGGCTGAAACATATTGTTTTACCGTGGGAAGTTCAAGATCTCTGAGCATAGTCGATATTTTCGTGTAGCGGGGATAATTATTAATAATTCTCATGCATAGGTTTTGTACCCTTTCCAACTTTCTATAATTTGTAGCACAGGTTGAACTCCAGACAGGTGAGGCGTAGAGATGACTTAAATATATCACAGCAAATAACACTGTTCTGCATCAAAATCCTCCCTTCAATAAAAATGTTCTTTTATTATGTTTTGAAGTGTGCTGAACACGAATCCGAAGTCAGAAAATCTCCATCAGGAACCATTTTTTGGCAAATCTGAGTTATAGGTCGAAAAATGGGGTGTTTTATACATTTTGAAAAAAAAATTTATCACTGAAAACTTTAACAAAAATTAAAAAACCTATTTAATTTTGGAGCTTTTATAATGTATTACAAAATGAAAAAAATGGGAGAGCATAAGTATTGGGCTTCAGGAATTTTGGGCTAGCGAAAAAAGGGACTGTTGCCTACTGGCGGGCTTCCCCAGGTGCCTGCCCCAGGCCCTCCTCCTAAACTTAACTGTTCCCCCACCCTCTATCACAATAACCTACATCCATCCATTCATGTTGCCTATTCTACCCATATGAAGGAAACTTATGAAGATTTGAAAATCGTGCTTGAGAAAATCAAATATAGCGAGTACAAATGGAGCATTTGTGCAGACCTTAAAGATGTAGCAGTCCTTACTGGTCTCCAAAGTGCATTAAGTTCTGCTGTTTTTTATGTGAGTGGGGCAGCAGGAAAAAAGAAGATCATTAAATAGTGAGAAAATGGCGAGAACTCACTGATACAGTTGGTCAAAAAAACATTTTCAATCCTCCCTTAGTTCAAAAAAACAAAATTCTACTCCCTAAATTAGGCCTCATGAAGAGTTTTGTGAAAGCAATGGACAAGGAAGGCATTAACGTAACTAGAGTTGACTCATGGGGTGGTTAACCCCCACCAGTCAACCACTCCAACATATTACTCCCTTCATGAAAGATGCCTCGTAATATAGGTATAATTTATATTATACTATAAATCATGTATCTTCAAATTAAATAAATAGCTTATAATTTTTTATAAATGTTATTCATTTTATAAAAACAGTTTATTCATAAAAATAACTATGTTTGCACTTTTTTTGTTGCGTGTTTTTGACATTATTGACTCTTACTTCTGTAATTCCACAATAATAACTTTGGAAAAGTAAAATGCTTCAAATTTTTATTTCTTTTAAATTGTTACTTACAATTTTCTTTAATTTCTTCTAAGCAATGTGGGGTACATCCCCATAACCCCCCTCGTTACGCCTATGAAGGAAGGAGAAGGTTTTTTCTACTTGAAAACAAAGTTCCACAGATTAAATGAATCAAAGATTAAAGAGGAGATTTTTGTGGGGCCTCAAATTCGTGTTCTTCTTAAGGAAGTTGAATTTAAAAGACGATTAAATGCAACAGAAAAAAAGAGCCTGGACTGCATTCGAAAACGTGTTTCAACAATTTTTGGGGAATAAAAGAGCAACAAATCGCAACGAAATTGTGGAAGAATTGCTTTCATCAGATAAGGCCATGGGTCGCAAAATGTTCTTAAAAATTGATTTTTTGCATTTCCATTTGGATTTCTTCGCACCCAACTTGGGAGCAGATTCAGATGAACACGGAGAAAGGTTTCATCAAGACATAGCCCAGATGGAAAAAAGGTACAATGGTAAAAGCAATGAGAAGAAGCTTGCAGACTTCTGTTGGACACTACAACGGGAGACAGGTGATGAAGAGTGCAAAAGGAAAAATATACACATTAATTGAGTACAGAATAAAAAATAATGTATTATTTTATACATTATTAACTTTCACATAAAAAAGTTTATTAAATTTATGAAAAAAGTGTTTTTGTTTTTTTTAAAACAACCTCCAATCTTCCAGCTTTTTTTTACTTCAGATACGAATTCAGCACACTTGAAAATCTAAAAATCAGACACAAGGAATTATATTGCCTCCAACCCAAAAGTTGAGTAAAGAGATGATTTAACCAACATTAAACTTTTTCCCTAATTAAGAGTACCCAATTTGAAGAGTTATCTAGTTAAAGGCTGAGTGAGCCAGAATAGGTTCTCCAGATCAGAGACCATAGAACATAGAAGCTATTAGATATTATATTATATTATATCCAGCATTAGATATATTGAGATATATTTACTACATACCATTTACTAAAAACAATACAGTTCGTACAAAGACCATCTGAGGCTTAACTCAAAATTTATTGGACGATTCACGAAAACGTTGTTGAGGCAATTTATACAGAAAATATGACCGAAGCTAGTCATAACTTTTCAGACGACATACACGTTGTTGGCTTAATTGACAAAGTTTTCATCACGTGTATAACTTTGCCCAAACGTTTATGTAGTGACAAGAACATAACTTTTTTTTTTGTATAGTTACGCTTCAAGCGATAAAATAAAAGCATATTACTTTTACCCAACACATGCAACAAAATATTAATATGTAATTATTGGTGTATTGGTACATATGTACCAATATCTTTATCTTTACATTTGGTAAATAAAAGTGAATAAAAAGAACTGCATATTGTATTCCTATAAAATACTTTTCTGATACACTTTGAAACCTATACCACAACAACCTCTAAAGGTCTTGTGTTCAAGTACAAAGTAGAGATAGTACTGTCTTTTGGACAACGATTGCGCAAGGAGTCACCCTCAACAGCCTGGTATTTTCCCCCATTAAGGGTACCCACTTTGGGACTGCACTGTTACTAAGCCAACGGCTGTAAAGGGTTGTTATGTGACCGAGATCACTCTCCCTCAACCACGAGGCATTCCTCCAATTAAGACTAACTACATTGTAGAGACTGGGTGTGCTCCGTCAGTCTCCAGATCTTACAGGGTTGATTCACATCTGTTATAAAAAAAATTAATATGTTTGCTCGAACTCCAAGAAAATATTATTTTATTTTTTTATTAACACTTGAGAATAATAGTCAAAATTTCAATTGACTATTCAACTAAAATTCTTTTAATATTTCATCACTAAGAACCAAAAACAATCAAAATTCGCTGACACTGTTCCTCTTATAACAACCAAAGATAAAAAATAAATAAACAAAATCTTACAATTAGTGTAAATGATACACAAAATAAATATATGTTATATTTAATATAATTTATATTTTATATTATATAAATATAAATGTCAAGAAAACAGTGATAACTACAAACCTGTTATCCACATAATGACATGGGAACTTAAAACCTTCAGATCTCTATAACTTCACACAGTGCCAACAGCCTTAAAAAGTTTTCTTATTTACATTTTACCTCTGATTTCCTTGCAAAATGATTACTTTTTTATCTTTATACAATAATAAAATATATAATGTGATATGTTAGGTCATAAGTATTATATAAAAAGACAATTTAATTTATTATTATTAATTTATTTAAATAATAAAAACGTTTATTATATGTAAATACACAAGACGCGAAAACCACAGAATAAACCTATAAAAATGAGCAAAATCTCAAAATTGGACATAAAATAATTATTAGAATGTAAACAACAGGGAAAAAAAAGTCTTAACTAGAAAATGGCTGATAGTCAGTTTTTTTATTGTAGATCTTGGATTGAGGTTGAGGTTTGAGGTTCATGTTTCAATTGATTTGACTGTTGATGTAAGATGTGCAGCATTTGATCTTCATTAATGAGAATTTTTATTTTGTATATGTCCTGATAATTATTTATTTTCAAATATTTTAGAAAATAATGGCTTAATTAACGTATGAGAACAGAGTAGAAAGGGATGTTAAGGCACAAATAGCGGCGGGATTAAAGATGTCTGTTCGGCAGACAGAAAATATTGTGCTGTAAAAGGATGTCAATATATAAAACAATTGTGAGACCAATTGTGACGTATGGATGCGAGGCCTGGTCACTGACAAAAAATTCCAAAACGATCCTTGAAGTATGGAAAAGAAAAGTCCTACGTAAAATTTTTGGACCTATGATATGAGTGGAGGACAAGTGGAGGATCAGGTCCAATAAAGAGCTAAGGGACCTACACGAAGAGCCTGATATAATAAAAGTCATCCAGCTCAAAAGAGTAAGTTGGTTGGGGCATGAGAGAGGTTGGATCCAACGAGAACTCCAAGAAGGATGATGTATGATACACCCAATGAGGGCTGAATAAAGAGGGAGGACCCGTCTCAGGTGGCTCGACGATGTGGAGGTTGACCTGAAGGCGATCGGGATAAACCGCTGGAGGCGCCTTGCGGCGGACAGAAGCGATTGGCGGAAGAAATTAGCTGTGGCCAAGGTTCTTCAAGGACTGCAGAGCCCAGTAATAAAAAAATAAAGGCTTAATTTTTTCGAGTTTTCCATTTGCATTCAAATGAATTAATGTTTTAAGTAGTCGGGCTTATACATTTTAGGCATCTACATCACATCAATTTTTTTTTCTCTTTATATTTACATCTACATCTGTCAAATCACAATGACAATCAGCAGATAGCATGAGAGGCATGAAGAAGAACAGTAGCCAGCTTTACCTCTCCCTTGGCTTGATTCAATTTTTTATAGTAATAGATCCCGCATCCACTTTCTTTTTAGTCTATTAATATAAACAACATTTTCATGATACTGCGCATATTTTTAGAGCTTTAAGGTTATATTTAAATTGTTTGCAGATATCTATATCATTATTATTTCGACAACATAATATTTTACCACATTATTACATATTACATATTATTTGGTATTTTTTAAATAATACCAAAGTAGTAGTGAAGGAAAATTACTTCACAAAAAAAATGGACATGTGATTAAATCAAATTGTCATTTTAGGCCAGATTTCTGAAAATTTCTGAGGCAGTTCAAGTGTAAGTAGAGAGGAGTGTTTATTAATATTTACTAATGCTTGTTATTAATAAGCATTTCTCCTTACTTAAGAGAATTTTTTTCAGGAACGTTTCCACCGGATGCAGCCAGGTGCGCGCCTATAGCGTATAAATTGGTGTGCTCGTGCTCGGCACCTCAGTTAGCGTCCAGCTGTGACAGCGGTAACATCTCGGCGCTATCCCTTTTTTTATACTCAAATTTGTAATGTGAGCTGCAATCCAAAATCCCACCAGTTGTGAGGTGCAGTCTATGATTTGTTTTTTTGTTGGCGAAAAACTTAAAACTCATCGCGAACTGTGTGAAGTGTAAGGGAACAACGTAATGAGTAACAGTTCTATCAGGAAGTAGTCCATTCAGTTTAAATATTGCCGAACAAACGTTCGTGATAAAGAGAAGAGTGGACGTCCGAGCATTGCGACGATCTGATCGCCAAAGTTGACTGAAAGTTGAAAACTGCCGTATCACAATAACTGACCTTCTCTATGTTTTCCACATGTTTCACGGACTTAATTGTTTCACAGAAGCTATGCTACCAAAAATTTTATGCAAGATGGGTGCCAAAAACTCTTACAGATCACCATAAAGAACAACGAAGGGGGCAGCTTTGAAGTTTTTGAGGACTATCCTTTGAGGAGGATTACCACATTCATGGTGATGCACTATTGGATCGAATCGTAACAGGAGACGAAACCTGATGATGAGGAGCTTCAGGTACGCGTCACTAAGTGGCTGAGATCACAAGCGGCAGAATTCTGACAGGAATTCCAAAACTTGTCCATCGCTATTATAAGTGCCTGAATTTGAATGGTAAAATTGTTGAAAGGTATTATTTTAGTCCCTCTTTCACAAGTATATAATAAAATGTTTTTCTAGTACTTGTTTTTGTTTTAATCCAGAACGTTCCTTACTTTCTGAATAGTCCTCGTATCTATTTACGAAACAATTATGTTCCTGATCTAAAAATAAAATCTATTTGCGACCGCCAGCTTTAGATAAAAGAAAAACCTTGTAAATAAACCTTCTATCCTTACAATATAAATAAATAAAATAAGGCGTGTATTTGGAGAGTGCTGTGTACATACTCACTTTATCTTAAGGAACGTTCCTGATCAGTGTTAAATAAATGCTCATATTTTATTTTTAATTTATACTTTTACCTAACGGCGGACCGGCCTCAATGCACAAATTATACAACTTACAACAGTATTTGTTTGAGTATTGAGTACACACTTAGTTATGTTTTAAAATACACAGTATTTTGCAACAAGTAAATTAATTAAATAGATATTTTATCAGTAGGCCACTGAGTCGCTGTTTTTTAATCTCCAGTTTCAGATCCGGCTGTTGCAGATTAATTATTCAATCTGTTAACAGCCACGGATGGATCCTGTGGGATTCGAAGACCCTCCTGGGACTAATCCTCTATATAAAGGACGCCCTTAATTGTGGGAAAAATGGCACAACCTTAGTCTTAGGGACGTTACAGTCTCTACCATGTACTGAAACCAAGACATTTCAAGGGTTGTAGTGGTACATTTTTTTTGGATCCCCCAAATCTAGGTTAGTAAAGATAACACAGGTCTACAAACAAAAATTTTAAAAAAAGTTTTGATTTAGTGTACTGATCTGTATGTAGTTTTTTGCGATGATTTCAAAAAAGAGATTTATTTTCTATGCCTAAAGGCTAGCCTAAAATGCAAAGTTGAAGTTTTTGGAAAATGTACAAAAAACGGAAAATTTTGGATTTGTTTTCATTATTTTAACATGAAGTAAAAACAAAAAACAACAACGATACCTAGCTAAAATGAGCATGAAAGTGATGCACTTGTGTTGTAAAATTATTGTAAGTCTTTGTAAAAAGGTTTTCTTTTTCCATCAAAGCTTCTTTTGGTACTTTTTCGGCTGTGTTCTTGTGAACTTTCCCTTTTTAACACCCAACAGTAGTCTGCCATCATGTTGACATTCCATCGACCTTGGTATCTGCGCCCCATTTCTTTTATATCTTGATGGAAGATCACTGCTTGTTCTTCAC
This sequence comes from Arma custos, assembly GCA_037127475.1. Lineage (NCBI taxonomy): Eukaryota > Metazoa > Arthropoda > Insecta > Hemiptera > Pentatomidae > Arma > Arma custos. Next base: position 13,884,647 of record CM073760.1, on the reverse strand, counting down.
TAACAGCCCCACGATTTTCTGGAAAATAGTCCAGATGTGAGTAAAACAAATTAACTTTGGCACTCATGTTGCACCCCAAAATTTTGTAGTTTTGTATCAATTCAGCAATCTAAGTTTTGTAGTTTGGGTCTTTTTTGTTTCCGAAAAAGCCTGTTAAAACCAGTTTAAATGAATTCCAGGCATTTTTTTCTTTCATTTCCATTTTAGTGGCAAAGCTTTCATCTTTTAAAAGTTTTCTGGTGTAAGCCCCAACAACGACTCCCTCCTTCAGCTTAGCATCGGATATACCAGGAAAATGTTCACAAAGATACTTGAAACACTCTCATTCTTTGGGTAATGCTTTCACCAACTGTTTCATTAGCCCCAATTTGATATGAAGTGGTGGAAGTAAGATCTTTTTAGGATCCACTAAACTTTCTCTTTCAACATTTTCAACTCCAGGAATATGAGCCTTTCTGATTGGCCACGTCTGCTTGACATAGTGTTGGTACCTGTCACGGCTATCCCATTTACAGAGGAATCATGGAAACTTTGCGTAACCACTATGTTGCCCTGGTAACATGGAAATCACTTTCAAATTCCCGCAAATGGTCCATTTATGGTCAGAGTAGACGAGTTTATTAAGAACAAACTCAAGATTTTTGTAGCGTTCTTTGAAATGGAATGAGTGTCCATCAGGCACAGAAGCATATTGCTTACCATTGTGAAGAAGGACAGCTTTCAAACTCTTTTTTGATGAATCAAATAAGAAATTTTCAGGTGAAATTTGTGACTTACTGGGAATGGTGGAAATTTTGTACACTTTTTTCCGTAATAAGCACAAAAAATATTGTTAAATTCACTAGTTAAATATACTACAATTTGTACTCAATATCACAATAACAATAGTTTTTTAAAATAAAAAATGTGTAAAATTTTCCTTTTTACTCATAAAGTTTTATTCAACATCATTTATTGCGCACGTGGGAGCGGAGTGACTCGGTGGTAGAGCACTGAGTTGCCATGCCGGAAATTCTGATTCAAATCCCGCTGCGGGCAAGACTTTTATTTAGTCTGTTAGCAGCTGGAGATGGATCATATAGGATCTAAGACCCTCCTGGGACTCACCCAGCCTCTATAAAATATTATAAAAATAGTGAACCCAAAATAAGGGGGGGGAAATCTGGCGGTTGAGCGTGGCCTAGGACAAGTCAGCTCCTTGCAGAACCGTTGTCCATGAAACAGTAGTCTCTACGGTGTAATGAATCCCAGACCCGTTCACGGGTTGATACTCAGTAATCCTAAAGCTATGCACCATTCAATAGCTAGTGCAGTCTGAATAATGTTCTTTAATCTGAAACTCGACAATTCTGCTTAAAATTTCAAAAAACTTGAACCTTGCTCGATGCTGGCTCATTAATTTGATCTGAAGCATCAACTTTTGGAATCAAATATATTAGACTGGCTATAAACTGGTATTTCATATATACATATAAATCACTGGTTCCCAACCTGGGGGCATGAGTACAAGTCAGGGGAAGGCGTGAGACCAGGTGAAACTGAAAAATTCTGACTTACTATAATTTTAATCATTTCTCTCTTTCCAATATTTCTTTACCTTAAATTGAATTTTATAATGTTGTATGTTGTGATGGTAAAACTAAATGTTGTGTTTTCAATGTAATACTTATTTTTTTTTTCATATGCTCACACAATTTATTGTGCGTAGTGGGAATTTTATTTGAACAGGGTGAGGAGGAGGGCGTAGAAGATTTCCATTTTAACAAGGGATTTTTGGTACGAGAAAGGTTGAGAACCACTGATATAGACATACCAAGAAACATAAATTATTCATGCACTTTGTTTTACCTAAAATTTAACATAAAATTAAGCACGTTTGAGCACATAAGGATGTGTTACACTTTGAAGAGTATGTTAAAGAATGTGAAAAACATACTATATCTAATGTAAAAAATGACAAAATATGATATTAGCGCTTTTTGCACCATCATTTGTCATTTTATATATTTTATTCATTTAACGTCACTTTATGCTGATTTGGTTAAACAGACGATGCTACAGTAAGGGTCTTAATATTTGCCCATCCAAGTATAAAAGGAAAGAGATCTTCAACAAGTACGAGACACCGCATAGGTTCGATACGGCCATTTTACGTCACCTCCGAAGTATTTTACGGCATAACCCATTTTTATGTCCTTTATCAAATCCTAACTCGTGCTACGAATCCACGACCACGGACTTTGGAGTGTTGTTATGCTAACCACTACACAACAGGTGATATCGTGCCTTCCACTCGGGCGAATCTCACCCGTATAATTATTTCGGTTCTCATATTAATAAATAGTAAATACACTTACTGATTTGTTATCACAACGTATTTTATTGTTACTTATTTATTATCTCCCTATATCTTGAAACTTACATAACCTTATACATTTGTGTTTTGATATAATATACTCATGAGTTTCAAAGTTGCTTTTGAATTAATTATAACATTATTGTAACTTTCAATCGTTTACTTATCATACATCATTGATTGTCAAATTATATCTCATAAAATATAACCCTCTTATACAACATTGCAACATCATTGATTATCAAATAAATTTTCTGTAATTATCTATTTTTTTTATTATTATTTCTTTATATATTAACCATAAGATAATTACCTGCACCAACTATACAGTAGTTGATTTTAGTCGTTAATGTCAGGAACATTGTAGATGTACCACTTAAGCCCTTGAATGCTACTGGACTCAGTGGGAACAGCACTGTACCATTTTTTTAATTAAAAAGTATACTATAACTTTTTAAGGTCGGTGGTATTGGAATCGAGTCTTTACAAGGTTTACAAAGTCTTATTGCATTATTAGTCTAATTGTTATATTTTTTTTTAACATTCTGTCTGAACAGAATGTAATTTTTTAAAGAATAAATATTGTGTTTATATTTGAAGATTCTCTAAAATAATTCTGTAATTGTATATAAAATATTTTAGCTTCATTGATTTATCATAATATTCGATATACATAGACTTTTTTTTCTAATAAGGTTTGTCAATAAGAGTTGGTAACGACTGTGCTGTTTCAACAGTTGTGAAGCACGAGATCACTCTCAATCGCCCAGTTTGAACACCCGCTCTACACAGGCTAGTTGAGTCCCAGGCAAATCTGCAGAACCCACAGAACCGCTCTTATTAACAGTATAAATAATTTATCTACCACAGTAGGTCTCGAACCTGTGATTAAGAGCTTAGTAACTGAGTACCCTGCATGGTTAACTACAACCTTCTAATTAGATTTAATTAAGAAAGTTGTAGATTTAGTGTTAATAATGACTAAATTATACCGTTTTTTCCTCCTGAATAATGTAAAAAAAAACAGTATAGAATTAATTTATATATCACAAATGAACGGCTTCAATTAATGATAATGCTTTTGGTGTTTGGGTGATCATTGTTGATTTATGGATATTAAATTTAAACAAGTATATAGAGAAGATACTAGATTCGTATAGAACTGACCGAGTTTCTCACGGGTACCTGTATATTGAGAAGATTCCAAAGAGATATATGAACATTTCAAGAAAAGAAGATGGACTCACCGAAGACCAACGAAGAGGCGACACTTCGAGACCCGCTAGTAGACAGACACGACAGACACAATACGAACAGAGAAACGACGACCATCCCACCGCGACGACCTGGCCAGGACTGGGCCCTATTTGTTTACTAGCCTCTTTGGCGGGCTTGCGCTTGCGTCTCCCGCCAAATCGATCGCGGTACCTGTTGATGGCCTCGTCACAGCTTCGCGAACCGTCTCTTCCTCTAAGGCTTCTTCTAGATATATTTACGATTTTAAAATAAATCTTATTATAATTTAAGGTATTTTTTCCGTTAGCCGGGCACGTTTTCCTGTTTTTCTTCAGTCTTAATTTTGGGGGGGAAATATATGAAAATTTGAGATCTGGCTAGAGCTAAAAATATGCAGTCCCTTTTTTTCAAAGAGAAAGATATATTGGCAAAGAATGCAACTTGCGATCAGAGTCTTTTTGTGGCGGAGTACGTTGGCGGTGCAATCTTTCATCATGCCGAACGAAGAAGAGCATTCACAATGGTACGCGGTTCTAATCGTCCAGATTCAGTTTTCTAACATCGAGATTTTTTCAAGGCCGGAGCGAAGAGATATCAGTCAAATGGTGTAAAAAACAGCTGGATATGAATCATAATAAAGTTGTATATTAGAACAGCTACTTAAGAGAACTTTGTGTAAAATTATTAGCGGAACGTAAGCAAAAAAAAAAAATGAGATAGACGAGAGCTTTAATTTCATGATTCTGATCGCATGTTGCATTATTCGCAATGAAAATATTAGAGTAGACTTAGGTACAGTCTGACTTAGAAAAAAAAAAAAGGAGAACCACAACTCTTATGGAGAACGCCCGGAATCCTAGAAGACCAAAAGGTACATCGAGGCAAAACCGGAGGGAAGAAGACCAAAAAGGGGACCCAGCCTTACTTATAGGGAATACCTACAAGTATTGGTAATGCAGAAAAAGGGAAGACCATAGGGCCAGGTGAGAGAACTGGCCGAGGATAGAAGCGAATGGCTAAAAGGCAAAAGAACGTGTATGTGTGTATGTGAGTTTATATACATATGTGTGTGTGTAATTTAATGTCTGTAGTGTGTGTACAACGTTGTAAACTCTGTTTGAACCATTAATTTGTGCAATGTTTATATAAATATTATAAATTTTATATTGTATTATATTTTAAATTTTTATAGAAATATGTATAACGTTTTATTTTAGTATGAATAACTTTATATAAGTATTTATCTTTCTATTACCTGTTTAATACGTTAATATGTCTCTGCTATATGTAATATGTTCCTATTATTAATATCCATTGTTTCTATTAGATGTTTAATATGTTAATATGCTTCTACTATATGTAATATGTTTCTATTATTATTATCTATTGTTTCTATTATATGTTTAATATGTTTCTACTATATGTAATATGTTTCTTTTATTATTATCAATTGTTTCTATTATATGTTTAATATGTTTCTACTATATGTAATATGTTTCTATTATTATTATGATCTATTGTTTCTATTTCTATTATTATTATTATCTATTGTTTCTATTATATGTTTAATATGTCTCAACGATATGTAATATGTTTCTATTATTATCTATTGTTTCTATTATTATTATTATCTATTGTTTCTATTATATGTTTAATATGTTTCTACGATATGTAATATGTTTCTATTATTATTATCTATTGTTTCTATTATATGTTTAATATGTTTCTACTATATGTAATATGTTTCTATTATTATTATGATCTATTGTTTCTATTTCTATTATTATTATTATCTATTGTTTCTATTATATGTTTAATATGTCTCAACGATATGTAATATGTTTCTATTATTATTATCTATTGTTTCTATTATTATTATTATCTATTGTTTCTATTATATGTTTAATATGTTTCTACGATATGTAATATGTTTCTATTATTATTATCTATTGTTTCTATTATATGTTTAATATGTTTCTACTATATGTAATATGTTTCTATTATTATTATTATCTATTGTTTCTATTTCTATTATTATTATTATCTATTGTTTCTATTATATGTTTAATATGTTAATATGTTTCTACTATATGTACTATGTTCCTATTATACGTTTAATATAGTATGTTAATATTTTTATAAGTAACAATATTTTTACTAAGTAATAATGTATAAGTAATAATGTAACAATAATAAGTAATAGTGTAACAATAATCAATAGTTGAAATTATCTAGATAATGTAAATATGTATATTTTCTAGTGGTGAGGGCAATAATAACCATTTGTAGTTGTTTGCCCTTAAAAATAAAACAAACAAACAACGGAAAGAAGAAGAAGGTTCAAACAAAATAGAAAATACAAAACAAAACAAAACTAGCCTGTTTTGGTCTACTCTTTGATCTATCCTTACTAAATAATAAGGCTGGCTATATTTAATAACTAATAAGGTTCTATGGAGAGCAGAATAGCTCTGTGGTAGAGCAGTGAGCTGTTGCAAACTGAGCAGTGAGCTGTTGCACACTGAGCAGTAAGCTGTTGCAAACTGAGCAGTGAGCTGTTGCACACTGAGCAGTGAGCTGCTGCACACTGAGCAGTGAGCCGCTGCACACTGAGCAGTGAGCTGTTGCACACTGAGCAGTGAGCTGTTGCACACTGAGCAGTGAGCTGTTGCAAACTGAGCAGTGAGCTGTTGCAAACTGAGCAGTGAGCTGCTGCACACTGAGCAGTGAGCTACAAGTTTTGAGTTTAAATCCGACTGTGACAAATAACATATTTAATCTACTAACCACAACGGATGCACACAGTGAAATCTACAGACCCTCTTAATGCTCATCGAGCCTCTGTACAGTTTGTATCCTTATTTGGGAAAAAAATCATCAAGGACTAATCACGTCCATGAAGAACCGTCCTAGAAATAATACAGCTTCTACCGTGTACTGAGTCCACTTCATGGGTTCTAGTAAAATAGCTATTTTAGGTAGTATACAAGGTAGGTCTTGATAATGTGATAAAAAGATAATTCCACGATAAAAAGATGATTCCATTGATTATATAACTTAATCAAAATTAATTCAATCTAAAAAGACTAAAGTTTAAATAAAATTAGGCCAATAATGTCAATAAGAAATTGAAGATGGCGGAGTGGAAGGGAAATTTGGTCCTTCAAGAGCCCTTCTCAAAAGCAGCTCAATACACAAACAAATTTTCAACTCTCGAACTCAATTGGGAACTTGGGGTTGGGCAATGCTATTATTATCGAGGGCTTGGTTCGAGGATAGCCGTGGTAGATAATTATTTATTTATAATTTCAAAATTTAGATTGAGAGGGCCTAAATTGATCACTCACCCTCTGTATAGAGGGCCCAATTTCTCCCATTCACAGAATTACCCAGCGGGGAAAAATGATGGCTGATCAGGTTATCTCGACCTGATCAACTAAGATTGTTCGTAGTATTTTTTAAAAATTTATATAGAGACATTTCGAAATGCGAAATACTTTTGAAATCACAAATATTTTCCAGACATTTTTACTATGAAAATAGCTTTATATGCCGATTTTCAAGCCTTTTGGTGCCAAGAATGTGGTAAACTCGATGCCGATACCCCCAATCACGAAAGGCGAGATTGTTAATATCGGCATCGAGCCTTTGGGTTCACTAAGTTTTATTATTATTACTATCCAAACTAAAAATTTCTTCTGTTCTTCAATAATATTTTGACAGTTCTGCCACATTATCGATCCCCAATATAACGAAGAATTGGAATGGCTGTACTCTTCATACCGTCTTAAGTATTTCCTAGCATCCTTTCTTTACTAAGTTATCCAATCCCGCCGACCATCAAACATTTTCGATCTCCTTCAATTCAAAACCACAGTCCTCTCCCGCAACACCCGTTCTCGGCTCTCAGATCTACTATATGTACAGCATCCCACCGAACAGCAGATTTTGACAGAGCTTTCCTTATCTGTTCCTCCTCCCATTGGAACTCTATACCTTCTTCCATTCGTAGTTCCAATAATCTTCCAAACTCCGTATATTCCATCACCTATTATCCATTATCCCTACAATTCCAAAAAAATAATAAGGGTTCAGTTTTTGACTGGTTGAACATGAATGTTCTCTTCATTCGATATATGAATGATGTTTTTTGATGTACATTTGTGTGTGATTATGTATATATATATATATATATATATATATATATATATATATATATATATATATATATATATATGGTTTCTGTCCAACGCCACTTCGATAACAATCCTGAGACTAGCATCCGAAGAGCATCTGCTGCATTAGCAATATCGCGGCAAGCAATATGGCGAACTTTGAAATCGCTACCCACACCATCTTCAAAAAGTTCAGAATTTATTACCTCAAGATTATGTCAAGAGATTGAATTTTAGCGACTGGTTTCTTGAATAAATTTGCGATGATAATTTCCATTAAAAATTATATGGACCGATGAAGCTACCTTTACAAGAGGAGGAATTGTTAATCAAAGAAATTATCATGTATGGGCTCTTGAATATCCCAGAGCTATTAGAGAGAATAGGTTTCAGCATGAATTTGCTATTAACGTTTGGCTTGGAATTCGGAACGGATTACTGGTGGGACCATATTTTTTACCTGGAAGATTGAATGGTATCACATTTACACATTTTTTGGAGAACGATTTTTCTAATTATTTAGATTACATTCCCTTACACCAGCGGATTGAAATGTGGTTCCAACTCGATGGATATCCAGCTCATTATAGCTGAGTTGCTCGAGCTTGACTGGATATAAATTATCCACATCGATGGATTGGACGTGGAGGAGTAGTACTTTGGCCATCCAGATCACCTGATATGACACCCATGAATTTCTTCGTTTGGGGAACCTTAAAGCAGAAAGTTTATTCGGTGTCAATCAACTCAAGAGAGCAATTAAGAGACCGAATCATAGATGCAGTGCACCAAATATCATCAGAACAATGTTTAGCTGCAATTTATCAAGTGAGTGCTAGATGTAATGCTTGCATTGGTGCAAGAGGACATTTTGAGCAATATTTACATTAAAAAGAACATAACATAAATATAAATGAAAATAAATAAGTAAAAAAAAAATGAATACTTGTTTTTTTGCGATTTTCTCTAAAACTAAGCAAAAACGAGCAAATCTCTAAAGTACTTTTTGTCTTAGTTTTTCGGTCCCCTAGAAGTTCCTGAAGTTTTGCCATTTAAATTCGGGACACCCTGTATAGTAATTGTTAACTTATTTTTTTTTTTTTATTTCTCTTCTAATTCTGTTTTTGAAATATTGCTATTGTAGGTAATTCGCATTTTTGTCTGTTCATTATTTTTTTTATTTATTTTTTATTCTTTCTCACTTACTTACTTGTAATAATTAATTAAGTGTAATTATTTTGTACTGTAAGGCATAATAGCTTACACATTAATTGTTATTTTAAAGGGACTTGTCCCAGAATAAATAAAGACATTATTATTATTTGCATTAAAAGACTTGAAAATTGGTATATAAGGTTTTTTTATAATCAAAATTCTTGGAAAATATTGATTTATGATTTTAAAAGTACTTTGCATTTCGAAATGTCTCTACAATAATAATAATAACAAGGCTTAGGAAACCCAAAGGCTCGATGCCGATACACTAATCTTTCCTTACACACTTCCGTCCACGGACCACTACCAAAACCCAAATCCAAAATCGGAAGATCACTCTTAACGCAACCCTCCATCCAACGCCTCAGTCTACTCCTCAGACGCTTCCCAATCGACACAGCGCTTATTACCTTTTTAGGAATTCATTCGTTACTAAGCACAGCAACTTTATAGATCTATCTTAATCTTCGTGACGCAATTCCGTACTGTGTAAACTCCTAACTCCTCCAGTGGTCTCATCCTTTTTTTGACCGAATATTTTACGTAACATCTTATTTTCGAATACCTTAAGATGTCCATCCTTCAGCGTTAGCTGCCGTTTCACATCCGTAAAGAATGTATGATGGTTTTATAAATTCTGATTTTTATATTTCGGGACAAAATACGCTAGCTTAGTAATGTCGAGACCGAATACTAACAAGCATTTCCCGCTTTTAGTCACGCCTTTATTTATTCTTGAATTTCGTTTTTTCCAGTTACCATACCTTAAGTACTTCTCCACATGATAATACTATATCAGCTTATTCTTCGATACTAAACGGTATTCTTCTTTCTTTATCAGCCATTGTTAGTCAGATTAACCTGACAATCAGTCACACAGCAGCCAAATCATGAGGAATCACAGAAAGCAGGGCACAGTCCTGCGCCTATACTTTGTTATTTGTATTATGTAGCTTTTTGGTGAGATACATATTATGTTTCTTTTTTTCTGTTCACGTTTGATATTCTCAAGAGACTTGGAGACTAAATAAAGTTACTTTTCTGTTCTGTTCTATTCTAAAGTTAACATATAATAAATAAATACAGTAAAACATATTATAATAATACATATTTTAATTAAAACATTCTTTAATGTCATTCTAACCTCTAACGAATGCCCTGTGGTGGTAGATATGATGTGCTTGTGGTTGACCCCGGTATCGCTGAACCACCACAAGCTGCAACTTGTCCCCTCCGAATTATCACCTCCAGTTTATGTGAATAAGTTCTAGCCATTATGGGTTCTGTCCCTCTGTGTGGGAGTGTATAGACAACTTTAATTATTTCGTTTAGTTTGTTTTAGTGTTTTAATTGCTATTCTCTAATTGCTGTTCTCTGCGGTTACCCCCGCGTTAAATTTGTATTGATTTCTTAAGTACAAAATAATCTAGTAATTGATACAAATACAGTAAAATTATAATAGATACCACTCACCAATGAACAACTTAGGGAAACCGTTTTCTAAGTAAAAAAAACAAAACAGTGCCTCTACAAGGGTTTTGAGTTCGGTACATGTAGACAGTACTGTTTCAAAGAAAACAGTGTTTTCACTTAAATTAAGAGCACCCCTTTATAGGGGATGAGTGAGCTCGAGGAGACATTGTTGATACCGCAGGATCCATCCGTGGCTGTAAACCGATTTAATAATTTATATGTAACAGTCATATTGGAATCTCCGACCTTTCGCCAAATAACTCAGCGCTCCAACACTGGGCTACCCCAATCCTTTTTTTTTTCTAAATAATTTATTCAATGAAATTTACAAGCGTATTATACTTATACAACAATTAAATAGAAGTATTGGTACATATTAGCATGAAATACTATTAGACAAACTATCCAGTGAAAGTACTCAAATAACAAGTTCAACTTAGAAGGTCACGAGACCATCTTCTTTTCATAAGCCTCGGAGGATAATCAGGAATTAAAGTGGTTGCTAGTTTGAAACTAGTGGGTTTGAGTTGAAATGAAGTTTGTTATGAAAAGATAGATATCGGATTCGGGCCAAATCAGCAACAAACGGGACATTAAGGTCATCATGGATTAATTTGTTCCTTAAAAAGCAAGGAGCATTGAGGATTTTACGGAGGATTGTAAGGATTGAATATGAGAGGAATTCGATGGCTTAGTGGAGCCCAAAGCTCTATTCCGTAAGCCCAGATGAGCCTAATTATTGTCATATATTTGAGTCTTTTGTAATTAATTGAGAGTTTAGATCGTTTGTCTAGTAAATGTTGTAGTAGCCTGAAACGGCGAGCACTCTTTTTTTTAATTTGGCCAACCAATTTTTATTGGGAAACATTTAAATCGCTTGAATGTGTAAGTATAACCAAATTCATATTATGAATAACTCTATACAATGATATTCCTATTTTCTCTCTACTTCACAAACAGGCCGAAGAGTCGGTACAGCAAGTTTTAAAGATTGGATCTCACATATTATTTTTTTATATGTACCATTACTAAAAAAGAAAAAATATTCCGGATAAAAATAAATTAAAACCCTTGAATAAGAGCTGCTAACTCCTGGTGAAGTAGAATAAGGACATCTTGGACAGAATCACTCTTTAAGGACAGTCCTCAACAAATCGAATCATCTGAGAGACCCTTCGGTGCCCTGAATATCCTTTATTTATTCTGCTCAGCCCACAGGAGCGAGGCCACAGGCTAGCAAACTTTTATCCAGAACTTATTCAATGAATAACTTTAAGCCTGGTTTAGAAAGCCACCGCTCTCCACCAAAACAGCAAACAACATTAACACTTCTCCCCTGATAGAGACCATCTTATGAAGCAGCCGTTCTCAAAGCGAGTGTTGGAAATAAATGGGAATGGATGCCAGATAATATTATAGCAATAATAATAATTAGGCTTAGCCAACCCGAAGGCTCGATGCTGATACCACCAATCTCTGCTTACAAACTTCCGTCCACAGACCAACTACTACTACCCAAACCCAACTCCTAGGCTCCTCCACTGAACGGCCTATAGAGGAAGGGAAAAAAGAAGAAAGGATTAGATTACATTAATTTTTAGAAAACGCTTTTCCAAAAACTATATCTACTCAAAAATACGAGACTAATATCACCCATGGTGAATAAAAGACCTGGCCACAACGTAGATCAGATAGATTCCCTCCGAGAAACCTTCTCTCCCAAGTATCCTATTTTAATTTCAGAATATAAGTACTTCATAGAAAAATCAAATAATCTTTCACGATCAAGTCTCAATGACGGTAACATTAAAACCTGAGGATTGAGTATGATCTCGGCCACATCATCAAAAATTCAATGAAGCCAGGAAAAGTGTTCTTTCAAGTACAATAACATATTATTGCAAAAAATCTATAAGCTATCGGCCAACATTAAACGGATTCCTAACTAAATTGAGGTTTCGAATTTCAGCCTCAAAGAATCTCTTGACTGTGGAGGAAACAAAGTAACTAATATAATTCCCCTTACTCTTCCAGACAAAAGAGAAACCTCTTTGTGCTGTTAACTCGATAAATCGAATCGAATATATAACGACATTAAATCGAGTCTGTGAAGGTTAATAAAATTGCACTCCCAACTCGCGATAAAGTAATTTTATATTGTGGTACACTCCATTTGATAATATTTTATAAATTCCCTCATTATTTCCTCATTCCTCTGGATATTTTCCTAATATGATACAATAGATATTTTACATATAAGGTTAGATTCACCTACCAGCAATCGCTATCTTGCAAAGGCCGGAAGGTTAAACCAAGGAAGGGAATTCTTTCTCCTTCAATATAACTTCTGCCTAGTGATTTTCTCCATACGTTCATATCTATATATAAAATATATCTTAAGATGGTGGATATTTATGAGTCCTAGGTTTCAACGGAAATACAAGTCTTTACAATACAACTTAAGGTGAATAACCTCACCCACGTGTGTCAACAGGTTCTCCTTCACACAGTGTTTAAATATTCTTTTAGTCTGTAAGATTGTCAGTCACTACAGTTATCTTGCTAAACGAAATAATTCTTAACTGAAATATTCAATCTATGGGGTTTATCTTATAAATAATAATACTCATGTCCATTTTCAGAATTTTTACAACTTCAGAAGCTAGGAGTTAAAGTGCATACCGGAATCAGCACTTTACTCTTCTACACTTCCTCGAATGTGTGTATGATAACATAAAAGAGTAAAATGGCCGACTACTGGCCCAAACCATAGACCCTACACTCTTACACCCCTTACAGCCATAGATCCTAAACAAGACACCATAGAGTATAAACTATGTACTCTAGACACAATCCAGAATACACATACATACACAAAAACCATAAACCATAGACCATAGACACCCTCAATCATAGATCCTAGTTCATAAATCCTAAGGCATATACCCTATGCCACAAACCATCGGACGATATCTCCAAAACTACTGTTTTAGATCATGAACCTTCTGTTAAACCATGAACCTTCGAATATAGAACAAAGAGACTATACCCTAACAAATAGACCCTAGACCCTAAACCATATACCATATACGGGAAATGTTAGGTAGTAAACCCTAGGCACAAAACCTAAACCATAGACAATACACCCTTGACCCACAACCTAAACCATAGACCCTGGACTTCAAACCTAAGCCATAGACCCTAGACCCAAAACTGCACAAAGTAAAAGCTCAAAAGAGCCATAACATATTAGTTGAAATATTAATGGAATTTTTTTTTAAATAGCTTTAAGGCTCTAAACTAAAAACTTCAAATCCCTTTTGTTTGGAATTTTTCCATTCATGTCTTAACTAGTTTTTTACATCTTTTAAGCTTATGATAATCAATGTTAATATATTTAGCGGAATAGCCTAATGTCCACTGGGTTCTTGATAATGTCTTTTTTTTTTTTGTATTTCTCCATCCTTTTTTATATGGATTCTTGTCTAAGTTTATGTGATTTATTTTTACTTTTCTTTATGCATGTTTTGGAAGTTTGGTGTGTGTATTTTCTTTTGTTTTATCAGTTTCTTTTCAAATAAAATATATTAGTTGATATTTTTATTTATTAATTTTTTTTATTTTAAAAGAAATAAATTATAATAATATATAATATAATAAATTATATATAGTCAACAAGTTCCAAAAATAAAAGTAATGTTTAATGAACATTCTCCCCGTGTATACATCGCAAATTGCGAACACGGAGACATAGGACCAGTGAAAAGAAAGGATATGTCTGACCGAAAAGCGAACCAGGATGGCTGAGGGGGCTAAGCACCACGACGGGTCATGACTTTTCTTTTAAAAAAAAATATTAAAAAAATTATAACATCTAACAATAAAAAAGAAATCAACTAATATAACTTTTTTAAAAATATCTAACTGGATGAGTGAAGCGTCAATGATATAAATATATATAAATAATGATATAAATATACTATATGATATAAATAATAATATAAATAAGCATTCATTTATCAGTTAGAAAATTTTAATCTGAAAACTGGGTATGTTATTTCCGATTTTTTTGGGAATTGTAAGAAATTAAGGGGATTGAATATCCGGGATTTGAAGGTTGAAAGATTATTGGAACGACGAATGGAAAATGATATAGAGTGATTCAGATTGAGGTATAAGGTGATTCAGGTGCTTTAATGTGGAGGAGGCACGACGGGAGATTTCAGTGATATGGTTTTTTCCAGGAGAGGGTTTATTACAATTCCGAATTCAGAAATTTTATTTTATTGGTTTTAATTTTTTATATCTTCTCGAAAAAGACTCTGATTATATTATTGTTAAGCATTTTATTAAATTTATTATTACTTCCTCTATTATTTGTTTTTTATTTATAATTACATACTTACTTAATTTATTTATTTGTTATTTCCTTAAGTCGTTTATATATAATTCTATTCTATTCACTTCATGCCTCCTTTCGATGTTAAGGATACACTAGTTCAATTAACCTAAGGATACACTTGGATCAATTGTTTGAATTAGTGTGTCAATGAAAAATGAAACTACTAAAAAACTACTACCAGCAGGTGGCCCTAGGATTTTTTTTATGGGAGTAAAAAATCCTTAGTTACGCCGTCCTTCGGAAGGGACGTTAAACGGGGGTCCCGAGCCTGTACGATGTCAGGTACTCGTTAAAAATCTGTATCCTAATTAAACCTGGATAGGCAAAATTTAGAGCTCCCACTGTAACATCGTCCAATTAGCCATAGCAGCATAAAGTGACATTAAATAAACAAAGAAACAAAAATGAAACTTTTTTTTTTAGACAGGAATAAATTCAACTATTTTTAATTTTTTTTTTTAAGTTTCGACATAAATAATTTAGGTCAATTCTATCTCCCATATAATTGAATATTATAAATATTTGATGAGGTTAAGTTCAGGAAGGGCGGAATTTAATTAAACTTTCTTCAAAAGTTTAGATTTTCTTTTAAGGCTCATGAAAGGCGATCTTCCTTGATATAATATTGTTCTGGCGTAGTAAAATTAATATTTTTATTACAAACTCAATATATTATTAGTTGTTTTCATTTTAAACTTGTATTAATTTGTTTATTGAAATTTACGATTGTATTATAATGATAAAGAAATAAATATAATGACATGAATGATGCATAATGGCAAGGGTAAAGGTAGGTAGAGAAACTATCCACTGGCAGTATTCTAATAACAAATTCAACTTAATAGGTCAAGAAACCATCTCCTTTTCACTCGCCTCTGAGGATTATCGGGAACTACTTCTTCAGTTAGGTTTGAAACTAGTGGGTTTGAGTGGGTATAAAGTTTGTCTTGAAAGGACCGGTATCGGGTTCGGGCTAAATCAAGAACATATTGGGCATTGGGGTCCTTATGAATAACTTTATTCGTAAAAAAAATAAGGAGCATTATGGATTTTGGATGGTAAGGATTGGACAAGAGACGAATGGATACTCCGTAATAGGAAATAATGGATACCCCAAGGGTCTGCAAGGACACCAGAGGCTCACTCAGTCTCCATAAAATGTGTGTTCTTAATTAGGTGAAAAAAAACTCGTTCAAATCACCTCTCTACGTGTTTCTAAACTCTATTGTTTTAGAAATAGTGCATCTACTACACTATACAGTCAAGACCATTTGAAAGTTAGTTTTTTTTTCCTATTTAATCAAGCCGATTTACGCAGAAAATTATTTCAGTTGTGGTTTCACTAAAAGGAAAATGTATAATTCAAATCAAGATAATTACTGTCATGAACTGTTTTACGAAACCAATGAGAAAACGTTACTTCAGAACTCTTGTAAAGTTCCCAGGCCTGAAATAGAGACACCCTTTCTTATTTGAAAAGGTTAAAGTAATTAGGAAATGTAACCTTAGACATTTCAAGTGTAAGATCGCTCTTTCTCTCTCTCTCTCTCTCTCTCTCTCTCTCTCTCTCTCTCTCTCTCTCTCTCTCTCTCTCTCTCTCTCTCTCTCTCTCTCTCTCTCTCTCTCTCTCCCCCCACTCACTCTATCTCTATCTCTCTGTCTCGCACTCTTTTTCTCTCATCCACTCTCTTTGAAGGAAAACGTTTTCTTCGAACCTGCTGCGCTGGTCTCTTTCATCTTTTAATCTAAAATGGAAACTATTCTGGTCCCTTAAAGTTTCCTCAAGTATATAAAATAAACATTTGTGAATATCTTTGTTTAAAAACTTATTAGTTTGTCATGAAATAAAGAAAATGACGTCTAGGTAATAAGCTACGATAGCAGGCTAACTTTATCATTAGTACTATTTAGATGGCTTTTATAACCTATAAATATTGCTTTGTCCATCTCGTAACATAAATCGATTCATAAATTCCCAATCCCTTCATTATTTAGCATACTAAATTACTTTTTGTGTTCATCTAGTTTCAACAATTGAATGCGAAATATCACAAACAAAACCAATCAAATAAGAGATTTGACTCCATTTAAGAAAAGCAGTAGTGTGCTAAATAAAAGTTTTCCCTACTAAATGTCTACCATATTGTTTTAACTGGCAAGTGTGTGTTTGAGGTATCATAGTACCAGGTTGTTACTTATAAATATACTTATATTTTACTATGAACATGAGTGAAACTATTTGTTTTGATAACCTACTTGTTTAGCCGCGGACCTATACTACCTGCCGATCCTTGCCTCTAAGATACTAGGCTTTATTAATATACTTTACCGCCAAAACGAAGGAGAGGGGAGAGCGACGCTATGAGTCCCTTACTCGCTGCCTGACTGGCCTGGATCAACGACAATCGCACACTGCCGCTTATCACTCCGCTTTCAAGCCGCTATTCCTATGAGAACGTCCAGAGGTCTTAAAGCTTGTCACTCGCCAGAAGGTATGCTGAGATGCTAATTGGGTATACATCACATAAATTGTAAGTCCCATTTCATTATCATAAGGCCTCAAATCGTCAACTAATTCTTCTCCTGATGATCAACGTATTACATGTTACCAACCGGACAGTTCAAGTTAATTAATGATATCATAATCATTGCTCCTTCATGCCGTGATCACTGGCGAAGATAATAATAATTCGCACATCTTCGCGCCTTATTGAAATCTTCATTATAACGTTCAAGTTCATTTTGTTGTTATTATATCTTTAGCCATTATGCTAGCATGGAGCATTTCTGTTATTGTTAATTATCGCCCCCATTCATGTTAATCATTTTTTTCGTCTTAAATTACTTTTGTTCATTAGATCGCTAAGTTGTATGTTTAGTCTTAAGTTATTCTTGTAGAAGCTATTATTAATTTGTATCCTTTCTTACATGTATATTTAATAGTAGTTAAAAGGAAGATATTCATATGTCCTTAAAATTAATAAACGCTATGTTAATATTTGAGATTTCATTCAAATTCCCGTGGTACTTCCATTTGCTTCCTATTAAATTTTATTCAGTCTAATCACGCCTTAACACTACTAATCTTACTAATATTATAAATGTGAAAGTTTGTATCTTTGTCTCTCTTTCACGCAAAAACTACTGAAAGAATTTGGATGAAACATTACAGTAATATAGGTTATACGTCATAATTACACATAGGCTAGATAAAGGCCCCTAAATAGCAAGGGCAGATTTAGGGGAGCGGACGAGAGCACGTGCCTCCCAGACAACTTTATAGGCAAATCAGGAACTTAGCATCTTGAAATTTGGAGATAGGTTCTTTGTATAATTTAAGAAAGAAATTTGGATAATTCCACCCCCAATGTTTCCTCCTTAATATAATAGAGATTCAAAGATTGTATGGAATCCGTCAGTTTTGAAGTTAGGCATCTGAAATTTTGGATGTACGAATAACTTATAGTTAAAAAAAAATTAAATTATTTATTTAAAATGATCTGTCACGAAACTTTATGTGACAGACCGAATTCCAGGCGAGCGAAGCCGCCGGAAAAAGCTAGTGATAAATAAAATCAAGCATACTTAAAAAAATGTTTGCGATTTCAAACATGCTAGGAATTATAAATGAACGGCATTTATACGAAAGTAGCCAACTAAGTAAATAAACAAAATCGTGTTAGAGGATATTGAAATATTATGATTGAAAATAATAGTAAAAAAGAAATTTCTCCATGTAAATAGAATAATGACATCAACATAACAGAACATTTATCTCAACCAACTATAACCCATGGAGGACGTTGAATTCAATTCAGGAAATAGAGTAATATTTCTAAACCAACGGTTGGGTAAAGAGGTGATTTGTCCAAGATTATGCTAGCCCGATTTTACACCCTATTGATGGTCCATACTTGGGACAACAGATCTCACATGGTCGATTTACGAAATATATAATATTTACACTAAAATAGAGCCAAAAACTCAAAAAGAAACACTATTATTCATTATAATGCAATTGGAAAAACCACAATGCAAAGCCTTATGTTTAAAAAATACACCCACTTACCAGTCGATGTTTCGCCTATTCAGGCATTATCAAGACACGAAAAAAAAGGGTTATGTGAATTACATCTCGAAGAAAAAGGTGCAATACATCCCAACGATCATCAGCCTAAACAGGCTCCAAACATGAGACAGTACCCCACCACCAAGACGTTGAACTAAACAAGTTGTATGTTGAACGTCTTGGTGGTGGGGTGCTGTCTCATGTTTGGAGCCTGTTTGGGCTGATGATCGTTGGGATGTATTCACATAATCCTTTTTTGTTTGCGTGATTCACATAATCCTTTTTTGTTTGTGTCTTGATAATGCCTGAATAGGCGAAACGTCGACTGGTAAGTGGGTGTATTTTTGAAATTGCATAATAATATATAATATAATAACAATAATGATAAATAAAATCACCTTTACTCAAAAAAAAAAAGTTTTGTAATTTGTAATTTGGCGGCAGAAAGAAGCAAAATGAGAAATTATGAAAATTCGAGTTAGATGTTATTTAAATACTACCAATGAAAATAACATTAGGAATAAAATGGTCCGGGCAGAGGTCAAGAATATTCTCTTACATAGGGAGAGAAAATAATATTAATAAACAAAATATCTCCATGTACAATAATGAAATCAATATAATAGAAAAAATATCACAAGCAACTATAACCCATGGAGGTTATTGGATTCAGTACAGGGTTAAAGACTGTAATGTTAATAATTCAACGGTTGTACAAGTAGGTGATTTGGCCAAGATGATGCTTGCCAGCTTTCCCCCTCCCCCATCAAGGGTAGTCAATTAATAGCAACTGGATATCCCCAGGAGTTTTCAGTTCCCACAGGGTCGATTTACGGTTGTTAGTTCGTCTTTCATAGAACTAATTCACTCTCTTAAATGATAAGAAGCTATTCAAATAGAAAATATCAACAAATACTCCTGATATTTACAAAAGTTTTGTGATAAGAATAGAAACTATTCTGTTGCTCGATCCCGATGGAAACCATTAATCTATGTTCCCTCTGACCCATTCAATCTTCCATCTTGATCCTTTTAAAGTCTCCTAAGTTCTCTCTTAGAATTTTCTCTTCTATTTTCGAAAATAAAATATTCCTCTCTTGTTGTTATTTTTAATCTATTTATATTAAGTACACAAAAGTATTATAGATGGGTACTACAGATATAGTTTTTTAAGCTTAATTAAGGCTATTAAGCTCAGCCACCACTGTGTAAATTTGAGGCGTCATGAAGGATAACTGAGCATCGCTTATTTGAGTTGTGAATTCGTCTGATAATGAAAGTTAGTGTGATACCAAATGTTAGCCTGGTGTCACTGGAAAGTTTGGAATGAAGACGATTTCCAGTGTCCTACTGTCGATCGTTCATAAAGACTATTCACAACTCATAAATACTACAATTGCAGACATTACAAACATATTTTTTAGCATAATATAATCAAAAATTATATTTAAAGTCAGAATAGTTGAATTTAGCTTTAATGTTTAATTAAGAATTTCGATTATGGTTGTTCTTAATGCAATAGAAAAAGTTGGGTAAATAAAGTACATACAATTTACTTACTTACTGAGATGGCCACATAAACGGCCTTTTGCCGGGAAGACTCCTCCATCTTCTCCTATCCTTGTAATTTTGTTCTCCAGTTAACACCATCGTACTCATGTTCTCTTTGATCCTGTCCATCCAAGTCTTGGTCTTCCCTCGGGTCTTTTTCCTCTGATTTCATCCAGTTTATCTGCCCTCCTTGGCGCATTATATATACCGCTTCAGTCTCCTCTCTATAATTACTGCTTCAATGTTCAATAGTTCATATACATCCTGTATTCTGTTTTTTCCTTTTCTTCTGTTCGTTTCTCTCCTTAACAGCGCCGAATATCTGTCTCATAACTACATTCTTCAACGTCATAAATTTTCTTTCTATCTTTCGAGCCATAGTTCAGGTCTCCAACATAGTACCGCAGGTTGTTTATGGTCTGTTATATCTTCGCAGATTTCGATAGGAGTCAATGTCAGCTTTCTGATTAAAATCCTTGCTGTACTTCCTTCTTGCCGTTATTTCTTTATCTCATTTTTTTACTGAGTATTTTACTTACTAACTTCATGACGGCCTGGGTCTCAGCCACCTCAAATGGCTCTTTCTAATGAAGGACGCAATATCTGGTACTGGGAGCATCACTGAGTATTTTCCTTTGATATTTAAATTCGTTTACCAATTCGAATTTTTTATCATCTACTTCTAGAAATCTACCATATTTCTTCCTACTCAGGACGAGGAATTTCATCTTATCCGTCTTTTTAGGCTTACGTTACTTGCCTTTTCTATTAGCACTGTTATCATCTGAACTTGCTTTTTACACTACATCATCTGCGAAATTTAGGACTCCCACCGTGCAATCGTCGGATCAGCCATAACAGCGTAAAGAAAGATTTTATGAATAAAAACTCAGTGATAACGTTAAATAACTAATAACTATTTTAAAATATTTATTATTATTATAGGCGTTCCAGCATGGGTTGCCTCAACCTGTCAGAGCAGCGCTTCACACCTCTCGGTCTATCCGATTATTCCCTTCCTGGAGACCCCTACCGGCCATCTCTTCCCGGAATCCCTCCATCCACCTTCTTTCGGGCCGTCCGCGTCTTCTCCTCCCTGGTGGAACCCAATCCTCACACTCTGTTCTCCTCCGCACTCTGTTCGGCTAGCATTCAAACGCCATTGTCTTCACATAGCCGTACCATCTTAGGCGGCGTGCCCCGATCCTTACATTAGTTGATATATTCACACCCATCCTCTGTCGAATTTCTTCGTTTCTTAGTCTATCCACCCTAGTGAAATGGAGACACCTCCTCCAGAAATCCATTTCAACCGCCTGCACCTTTGAGTATAGACAATGGTTGTGAAAACACGGAGTTTATTATTTGTGGATATCTCTGTATTCCAAAGGACCGGATGTAGCATTCTAGTACCTTTTCGGGCTTGCTCCATTTTTTTCTGATTTCATGCTCACAAAACCCGGTAATATCCAAATAAGATCCCAGGTACTTAATTATATTTACTTTCTTACAGGCCTCCCTGTCCACCAGAAGCGCATTTGTATCAGGATCTTCTCGAAGTTAATTCTTAAGCCCGCCGTTTCGTATTACATCTTAGGGCATACACCATCATTTCAAGGTAGACCTTCCGTCTCGCAAATACGACCTGGTCGTCAACGAAGCACAAGGATAGTAGCTATTCGTCATCAATGAACGGTCCAACATCCCCACATTGCTTGTACCACGGTTTCACTGCCTCGTGAAGAGAGTGGGTGACATGCTACACGCCTGGTTCAATCCCTTAGTAACATGACAAGGGTCCGAAAGGTGGTTACCGCATTTTATCTGATACATTTCGTTGCTATATTGGTGTCTCGCTGCCTTTTTTAGAGCCCTCTTAATGCCTACTTCTTCTATCCATAACCTCTCTCTAGGCACGTTGTCATAAGCTTGTTCTAGGTCTGTAAAGGCCATGTAAAGTTCTTGCTTCCCTTCCTGGGACTTCTCAATTAGTTGTCGAACAACAAAAATATTGTCCGTACATGACCGTCCAGCCGTGAATCCCGCTTGTTCCTGAGGGGTAGAGTACGCTTATGCTAACTTATCCCGGAGCAGTCTACCAATAATTCTGGCAATCGAACTTTGTACGCAGATCCAGCGGTAATTTTCATAATCTTTTCTGTCATCCTTCTTATGCATTGATGATATGTAGCCTCAGGTCATCCGGGACATCATCCCCCCTGAGGACAAAGCTGATCACCACCGTCAAAAAGGTTACCATTTTCGCTCTAAGGTATAGAGTTCCAAAGGAGCGAGGATCGGATAAGGAAAGCTATATCAAAAGCAGTTGTTCGGTAGGATGCTTTATATAGGTCTGAGAACCGAGAGCGGGTGTTACGGGACTGGACCGAGGTTTTGAATTTAAGGAGATGGGAGATGTGCGATGGTCGGCGGGATTGGATAACTTGCTAAAGAAAGGAAGCTAGGAAGTACTTACGGCGATAGGAAGATTTAATTATTATTTATTATATAATTATTTGATCATTTATTTTCTTCCAACCAGATCATTTCATCTTCCATTAAACTAATTAATATGTTTAATTTCATTTAGATATTTATTGTACCCTAGGTCAAACATTTCCACACCGATTAAGACACTTGATCCTGAAGACGTCCTACATCCTGCACAAGTTAATCAGAGGAAATATTCTTAATTAGACCACAGATCGATACCGGACCTTCCTTGAGACTATTACAGGACCCAGAAGGTCGTCCTTGAGCCTTGAGACACGAAGTTAACCGAATTACCTGGGACTTAGACTTAGCTGTTCATTATCCTGAGCATCTGATAATAGCTTTCCTGCACTTACACTACCTTAGCTAATCACCTTGTTGCCTATCGCCATATTAATAAATGAAATAGTTAGTTACCGCCCTTGTCTTCGCCAAAGTTAGTACGACAAAGTTCGTAACTAAACTAGCGGGTTCTCTGATGATAGGCTCTTCTGTTTAGCTTCTGTCCAAACCGAAGTAGAATATGAGAATAGTAATCCAGGATACTATACAACTAATCTACAAGAAAAAAATCAGACAGAATATATTATTAATTCAATAAATACTAAATAATTTATATTAAAAGATTTTTTAGCCTGTAGGCCTAGAATCTACGAGGAATAAGGATATACTATTGGATAGACTATGTCGCATAAAAGTGCTAGGGGTCACCTGTGGTCAAGTGGTTAGCATAAAAACCTTCTATACCCAAAATCACTGATTTTCTGTCCAGTAGTAGGAGAATAAAAAATGTTTAGT
This sequence comes from Arma custos, assembly GCA_037127475.1. Classification (NCBI taxonomy): domain Eukaryota; kingdom Metazoa; phylum Arthropoda; class Insecta; order Hemiptera; family Pentatomidae; genus Arma; species Arma custos. Next base: position 13,860,879 of record CM073760.1, on the reverse strand, counting down.
TAGGCCGTTCTTCAGATGGGACGTAAAATGAAGTTCCTGAGCCTGTCCAATTTAAGGTACACACTAAAAATGATAAAGTGACGTTTAAAAAAGTCTATAAACTATCAAATTATAAATCAGTAAGTCGGCAACACTGAATAATTCTTTTTTGTTTCTTGAGAGGGTACTCTTTGTCCGCCTGACGGTGGGTCAACCCCCATTTTACATATCATAAAACCTGTACCACTACTACCCGTAAACGGGTTTGGGGTTCAGTACATGCTCGGGACTATACTGTCTCATGGACTGGGGTTCTGCAAGGAGGTGACTTGTCCTAGGTCATGGTCAAATGCCAGATTTTTCCGCTTTATTTTGGGTACCCTATTTTTATAATATATTATAGAGGCTGGGTGAGCCCCAGGAGGGTCCTAGATCCTAAATGGTCCATCTCCTGCTGCAAACATACTAAATAAATGTCTTGCCCGTAACGAGATCCGGGATTTCTGGCATGGCAACTCAAGAAAAATTGAATACCCCGATTATATGTGTTTTTTATGTGTTGTTACTAAAAATTCTAGGGAGAGGAGTGGCTCAGTGGTAGAGAACTGAGTTGCCCTACATCTGAAGGCATGACTTTTATTTAGTCTATTTGCGGCCGGAGATGGATCGTATAGGATCTAGGACCCTCCTGGGGCTCACCGAGCCTTTATAAAATATTATAAAAATAGGGTACCCGAAATAAGGGGGAGGGGGAATCTGGCGGTTGAGCGTGACCTAGGACAAGTCAACTCCTGGTAGAACCGTTGTCCATGAAACAATACAGTCTTTACAATGTATTGAACCCCAGACCCGTTCACTGGTTGTAGTGGGACAGGTTTAAAAACTTTTTTAAATATAGAGATATGTTTTTCTCTTCCGTAATTTATTTCTGTTTTTTTCCCCCCCCTTGTATGATAATATATAACAATGCTTTTAATGGATTGCTCTCTAAAGGTCCATTCACCACCTTCATTTATTTACTCTTTCAATTTAATTAAAATTAATTTTAAACTTACTTGAGCTTTCATCAGTTATATATTTCATAAGTTGTATATTTTTAAATTATTTTTTATGTATTTTTAAATATTTTTATTTTGAAGAGAAAAGATTTGTCCTGGCCGGGATTTGAAACTGGGTCGTCTGCATCTATAGTGCAGTGCTCTAAACCACTGAGCTACCAGGGGTCGTATCCAAGCCAGACAAATCCATTCTCTTCACCGATCCTATATCCCCGTGTTATCGCAATTTTTGCTATGTATACACGGGGGAGGAATGTTCATTGAACATTACTTAAATTGGGATCTTGTTGACTTACGTCAATTTTAAATTTATAATTTATTTTTATTTATTGTTCTTTTGATGGTGATTATTTTTAAATATTATTTATTTTGAAGAGAAAAGATTTGTCCTGGCCGGGATTCGAACCCTAGTCTTCTGCATCTCTAGTGCAGTTCTCTTAACTACTAAGCCAGACAAATCTTTTTTATCAAAAATTATAAATTATTGAATATTATTAAATTAAAATATTATTAATAATTATTAAAAATTATTAAATTTACTAATCAAACCATTTTTATACAATATTAGTTCTCATTTTTTATTATTGTCATAGATTTCATTTCATTATAGTTTTTTTTTTTTATTATTTACCATAATTTAACCTTTTATTCATTATATTTCATTGCATTGCAAACTGCAATCATTTGGTTTACGTAACTCTTTTATTGATTTCTTTACTGCACTATTGATATTTTGTTTTTTCTTAGCCTTGAAGATAGCATAAAGGTTAGGCCGACACATCGGCTCAAAATAACTAAGTTATGCATAATGGTATGTATAATTTATGCCATTTCTTCATCAAAATATAATAAATCTTAGTTTTTACAATGTTAATAAAATTAATATAATTTAATATATTATGCTATTATTTATAGAAAGATTTATTAACTTATTTTATTAAAAAATATAAATAAAAAAATGTGTGCCGTGACCAGGATTCGAACCTGGGTTATTGCGGCCACAACGCAATGTCCTAACCACTAGACGATCACGGCTATCCGTTGGACGGAAAGTGGAGCGAGTATACAAGATAACGGACCGTGAAGAAAGCAGACCATTCATCGTTTCGTTATAGGATTCTTTTTGGTCAGTAATATTATAAACAAAAAAAGGTTTATAAGAATATATTACAGCGTATATCATTCAATTATTCGATTCGATACTGAATATTTCGAATTAGATGCACCGTGAGAAACGGTTAGAGTTAAGTCATATGCTAGGTATTTTAATTAAAATTTAGCATACTTTTCTATTCTATTGTTTACTTGATATAGAAAGATAATAAAAAAGAAAGAAAGAATGGAGTAGAAGAAGCTTCTCTTAAGTCTTGAGAATAACGGTAGGTTAGAAAGCCAGTCGTTGTTTCGTAAATGCGTGCAAAGTCAAGGCAAAAGGAGAATAAATAAAGATGTATATAAGTAACATGCAACTTAATCTCCCCTCAAAGCCAAAAAAGACCCCAATGGAAACCCTGGAACAAAAGGAAGATAAAAAATTCAGGAAGTGTATTAGGATCATTGCGTTCTGAGTTTGGGATGTACTGTACTTACTTTTATGTATACTGTTTAGTTATATGTATACTTGAATGGACTCATAATGCATTAACATTGCAAAAATTCTTTACAACAGGGCATATGAACAATGCCCCTCATTTTAATAATTAAATTTTCCCTCGGTTTTGGGGAATTCGGTAGTTACAAGATATTTTTCATCGAATAAACAAAATCAATTTCCCGGTTGTAACGCTCTGAATGATTTATTCTTTAATGTTTGATATGTATAACGTTTTGTGTTGCTAGTATAATTTAAGTTTACAGTATCAGAAGAAAACAATGAAACGTTGAGAAACGGTAGTCTTAATTGATCCCATTAGCCTACTAACTTATAAAGTTAAGTTTTTATTAACACATGTTTCCATGACCTCTAAGTTTGTTGGCTTTGAGAACACAGACCCATTTCTGTTTCATAAAAATATCACGTGAAAATCTTTTTCTAAAAAATAATATTTGAATAAAGAGTTCTTGAGATTAAGTTAAGAAAAATAATATGAAGAATAAAGAGTGAAGTGGAACTGGTAAAAACAATACGTCATTATAAAGAGTATCTGTTCCCAAGGTTTCCACTTCGAGTTGAGTTTTAACAAGTGTTAACTGTTTAACCGTTTCATTTATAATATTTTCCAAAAATACATGCTATCTTGAGCTTTAATATGAGAAAGTGAATGCCATTATGGGTAATGAGTAGATTTCGGTAATCATTTCATCAAGAAATCAAAATTTCTACTAACATTTCGAAGTATAATGGTATACATTTGTTGAAAGGTTCATTTCTAGATGAAATGATTACCGAAGTATACACATTTCTCATAATTACATTCTCTTTTCTATACTAAAGCTCATGAAACTTTTTTTTTTGTTTTAACATTAAAAGGGGCACGAATTAATACTGGTTGTGACTCAACTCGAAGCGAAAACCTGCAAAATAATTACCAAAATTTCTCACATCTTAATATTTACCTCTATTGTAAGAGATGTACACATATAACGATTCTACAAAAAATAATTGAAATTTGAAAAAGAAGTTAATGTTACTCGCTTCGTTCTTAAGAATATTTACATCATTGTAACTTAAGTTGATCATTTTGACAAAACTTATTTCTAGTCTTATCGTAACAGTATTTTATAAATTATCTATGGTTGTTAAGACAATGATCTTTAGGTAGAAGCTATCTTTCAATATACTGTGTACGGCGTGGTTTGTCCTCGATGGAGAGGTGATGCAACCTCAGTAGAAGGTTACGTTTAGGTTTCAAAAGTTACAAAAATCTGAATTTTGTATCAGCTGTTTGACAGTTGAAGAAGATGACAGATAAAAGTTCCTCGGACTTATTGACACAATATAAAGCCATTTCTAATAAACTTAAGAAGTCAGAGCTACTATTAATTAAATCCTCAATATTAGATTTTATGTTTCAACTCTTATTTACATTAAATTTTTCATTTACAGGAAATTTTCAAGGAAACCTAATGTTTCAGAACCTAATGATCAATTCGGTGAGTTTCTAAAATTTTTAATTTGATAATTTTACTGTTAACTAGAGAGGGTGTATAGATTATTTTTGTCTTAACTTCCAAAAAAGCAATAATTTTATTAAATTATGATGCAAAATCTATCAGCGAATCAGTACTTACTTGTGCATTTTTTTTTTACCTCATAATATTGTTTGAGCCCACTATAACTGTTGTCATTTCAATGATCTGTTAAATCATGTATGTTCTTATAGAATCTAGTGCTGTTGAACAGAATAAGACAAATATTTTACTGTATCTCAGTTTTTATTTTGAATGTTTTTTTATTTTTTTCTTTATTTATTTTTTTTATTTTTTAATCTCTGTATATTTTTTAAATTAATTTTCAATCAGCTTAAAAGTGTTTTATATCTTTCAATACCTTTTTAGTTTTGGTAACATTTCTGCAGATTGTCGCTTTGAGTTAAATCACAACAAGTTTTACTTTTTCATTCATTTCCTTTTTAATACTCTCGAAAATAAAAATAATTGTGAGTTTTAGTAAGGTGAAAAGAATGTAATTAAGGGAAATGTGTGTATTTCTGTAATAATTTCCTCAAAAAATAAACATCATCAACTAATATATTGATGTATAGATGATAAATGTTTGTTGAAACGTTCATTTTTTGATGGAATGATTACTGAAATATACACATTTCCCATAATTACATTATTTTTACCATACTAACAAAACTCACAATTAATTTTTATTTTTGAGAAATTTTAAAAAGGAAATGAATGAAAAAATAAAACTTGATGTAACTTAACTTAAAACTTGATGTAAGCAACAACCTGCGGAACTGATAGCTTTTTTTCTTTTAATTTTCTTATTGTTTTTTAATTTTAATTGATTAATTGAGGCGTTGAGATGCAAAAGGGAATAAATCCAAATTTAAATTTTTTTCACGAATCACAAACATATGCATAATTTAGGCTATTATGAAATGATTATTTATTTGAGACAGTTATTTTTAGAAAAATTAGATTGGCTTTGACATGTTTTGAATGGTGAACCATATACCACCGCATAGAGGACGCTAAATTTGTGAAAACCATTAAAAAATTAAAAATTATAAAATATGGATTTATCCCTTTTTGCATCTCCATGCCTCAATTATATTTATTTTTTCACTGTAGAAAAATGTATACCCACATGCACGTATAACGATAATTTGTACATATACATATCTTATTCCAGCTGCACAATGTGAAAAAAGTGAACTACCCCAATATGCTGCCCTCAAGTGGCTAAATGTTGCTAAAAATGAAGCTTCGTTGGGACACACTAATGAAGAAGCTGTCGCGTTGCTCAAAGCTGGGAGGCTTTTTCTTGAAGCCGAAAGGAAAAACATAATCGGATGTGATGAAAATCTCAAAGTAAAAATAATTTTGTTATACTGTGTAGATTAATACATATATAAATTAGTTTTTCAATTCCTTGGTGCTGATCTGTTTCGGTAACAACAGAAATCTTCTCATGATTGATAGGAATAACTTGTTGTGTAATTTATAGAAATCACAAACAGACTATTAAGTCATTATCAAGGATGGTATTGGAACTATCAGTCAGACTGATAATTGATGATTAATTACATAGTTGAAGGTTACATAAATCAATTTTTCAGTCTAGCAAACTTCTTCCTTACTTAAACAAATTCTTAAGTCTCTCAGGATCTATAAAACGAAATGGCAATAATTTATAAAACACATTAAGGTTATAACAGATGATTTTATTATTGACAAAATAAGGATTGGATTCAAGAGGAATTCGATGGCTTAGATGAGTCACATAGTTCTACTTAAAAATTCCAAATAAGTCTTATAATGGTCATGTATGTATGTATGTGAGTCTTTTGTAATTAATTGGGAGCTTAACTAATTTGTCCTGTGAGTGTTGAAGTAGCCTGAAATGGTGATTTATCGAAGCTTAAAGGAAAATTATTTTAACGGGATGGTAAATGAAAATTGTATAATGATTTATGAAAGCCTTCACATAAATTCAAAATTTTATCATGAATTCCTAAAAAAAAATTTCAATGACTGTATTAACCTTAATATAAATTAAACATACAGCCTAAATTAAATTACCATTTGTATAATACAATATTATCCTTAAAGCAAAATTACTTTACAATATGATTAGTTTTAATTTTAAAAGGTTTCATCTCTAACAGATTTGTATTGCCCTTAGGGTGCATTGACGTGCTTCAACCAGGTTGAAAAACTTTGGGGCAATGAGAACCCTCTGACGGCTGCTCTATGCTTGGAAGTAGGAACTGCGTTAGAAACGATGGATCCACACCGTTCTGTCTTGTATTTTGAAAAGGCGGTCTTGCTGATGAACCATTGTCCACATCTGCATCTTCAAGCACTAAAAAAATTGTCTTCAGCAAAAGTTGCTACAGGTAGTAAAAATATTCACTAATAATATACATATAATTTATAAACAATAATGAGCCATGATCTATCTAATAATTTTGTTATGTTTTACTTTTAAATCCGAATTCATGTCTTAGTACAATATTGCTGAAGAACTGTAACATGGATAATCCCTTATATAGGAAAAAGCTTTTAATACCATATTTACACAAAATATGTGTATTATACTAAATAAATAAGTAAAAAGGCTGAGTAAACCCAATCTCTGCTTACAAACCTCTGTCCACGGACTGGATTGGGTAGTGACCCAAACCCAAATCCTTCAGATCACTCATAACGCAATCTTACCACATACGGTCTACCCCTCAGACATTTACCAGTCGGCACAGCACTTATTAACTTTTTAGGAATTGGTTCATTACTCAATCCAACAACGCTATCACTTGAATAACATTAACTTGGTGGATTCTTTGCAATTCCGCCTTGTGTAATCTCCTTAATTCTCTTGTGGTCTCATCCTTTTTTGAACAGAATATTCTGAGTAACACCTTTCATTAAAATACCTTAAGACGTTCATCTCTCAGCGTTAGCGGCCACGTTTCACATCCGTAAAGAAGTGTTGGAAAGATGATGGCTTTATAAATTCTGATTTTTAAATTTCGGGACAAAAGATGCGAGCTTAGTAATGTTCATACCGAATAATAACAAGCTTTTCCTGTCTTTAATCGTGCCTTTGTTTTATTAATTATTAAAAAATATCATTTGCTTATCAAAAAAATTTATTTATCTTTATAGATAATATTGTGATCTAAAATTAAAAAAAATATAAAAAATGTTTTGTTTTTTTAATTATAAAATCACAATATTTTTAAGGTGAAAAAATCAGGCAACATATTAAAATTAAAAAATAAAATTAATAATAAAATATAAGTTAAAAAGTCGATTCAATCCAATAAAAATAAATATAATCTGAGCAAAACAGCAGTGTGTCGGTAGCATTTAGCCATTGAACAATTACTTTAAGAAATTCTCCCAGAAGAATATTATTAAAGAAAAAAGGTCAGGGGGTGCAGTCATAGACAGTTGACAAGCCACCAAAGCCTAGGCACCCACTATTTGTTCTAAAGATGGCCTACAACATAAGCTAAAACGTTGGCACAATTAAAAAATAAGTTCTGATTATTTTGTGTTATCTTTGACTGCACCCCCTGACCAATTCAGTCCATCATTAGAATTATCCAGTCACCTATTTTCCACTCAAATTAAAGAAAAAAGATCACCAATATAAAGAGTGAAGTTGCAGTCTATACGTGATATTTATTTGTAATGTAAGAGGTGTTGCGCTTAATCCTCCTATTTTTCTTTGCGTGTATTTCCTGATGATGCCTGAAAAAGGTTGACTTTGACTGGTTAGTTTTTGAAATATTTTAGAGACTTAAGGCTTTAGTTTTAGTGATTTTTCCATTGCATTCTAATTTTAATATTTATTAAAATGTCTATAAAATTAACTTCATAAAAAAGTATTAATCCTTAGTAAAATTGTTATTTTAATATTTCAACAATGCTAAATAGTTGAATAATGGTGATGGAGTAAATAAATAAGTAAGTGATGGAATAAAAATAGAAAAGATGTGGCCACTAAATACTGACTTAAACATTTTTTATAATTTCATGGAGCTACAAATAGTTTTTTAATTTGTTAATATAAGGTTAGTGACTTAAGAAACTAATAGCTTTAAAATATTGTATGTTTTTTATTAAAGAATACTCGCAAAATTGTAGTAATAAATCAAAAGGAACAACTGGTAACTAAAGAAAATGCTTTACAGTGCATTAACTGTATTTATGCCTTGTGTTTGTCCAGGTTGCATCATTTTACATTTCACTCCATATAAAAACCAATCCTTCTGTACGCCTTTTTTTTTTTTAAGTATGCCATACCATCAATGCAAATCAAATGCAAAGTATCGAAAGTGATATACATCACTTTTCAGGAGAGTGAAAAAACCGTTTCAAGATTCATACAAAGGGTCCAATACATAGGGTCCAACTTATTTACACATGTTATTATACGTTGTTTTGTGCCTTATAGATGACTATATGAATTTTATATTAATTATCGATGCTAAAGCAAAACAAAAATTGTTTTTTTGTTTTTTTTACATTTGATAATTTTTGTATCTACATATATTTCCTTATATAAACCTCTAAAAGATCTCAATTTCTACATATTTTAATGGTTTATTTATAATTTTATATATTATATATAAAATTACACATACACATATAATGTATAATTTATTATAATTTTTTTTTAGGTGATTTCCATGGTGCTCTTACTGCATTTACAACAATAGTTAATGTTATAAATAAAATTACCTCATCACCTTTTGGTGTTTATAAAGACACCTTACTCAGGTAATTCTAAATTTATTATATAATTAGTGATCTAAACTTTAAATTGGTTTCGCATGAAAACATTAAAAATATTTACTGTCAAATTTAATATACTGTATAATGTTACTTATAAATGAAAAATATGTAATAATAATTCTAATTCTCTTTTTCTTTTAATTTTTATTTCTATTAATCAATATTAAATAATTCTTCTTTTCAAATTATTTCTAAATAATAAGTTTTAATCTATGGAAAATGAGTTTGACTCGATTCGTTACACCACATTGTAACATCAATAAAATAGATCTGCTTTACTGCTTTTCATGATTGCTTGATGCTTTTTAATGTTATAAAAAATACATTTAATTCTCTTAAATTGATAAATTAATATAAAGAGAAATTGATTTTCTCTTCTTTTCTAGGTGCGAAATATCAAGGGTATTGCTTATTTTGATTCTCCAGCCTACTCCTCAGAATATTCCTCTGGATTTACAGAAGTTTATCGAAAAATATACCTGGATCGGTGAACCAGACACAGTGACAGGTATTTTATATGATAAATAGTTTATTTTAATTGTACAGAAAAAACAATATGTATGTATTTATGAGGAAGAAAATGGTCCGGGTGGAGATAAAAAAAAATTCTCTTAAATAGGGAGAACTGTTTATTGGAAAGCAAACGTTTTGACCCACTTTGCAGGTCTTCTTCTGGGCTAAATATACAAAATACAGACAAATTAAAATTATTAACCCTCCTAATACCGGGTGGAGTCGCCATGACTCCAAAGCTCATATTTTGACCCTCCTTAAATCAAAAACAAATTTTTGCACATTACGATCTAGGGCATTTATCCTTAGACTATTTGTAGCACAAAGGGTAGAGGTTATTATATTCAAAAAATGGCTGAACAACAACATACCGTTATGTACGTTTTCAAATCAAGCAATATATATGTAATAGGCATTACCTTTTTTTTTTTTTAATATTATACTTAATTTAATAATAAAGTCTCATGTTACAGTGTCTTGGATTGGAGAAGAGTTATTCTTCCTTTTGCAGTCACTTGTAATGGCATGCCAGTGTCGAGACCTCGAGGCTGTTCACGATTTAGAAAATGATTTATGGAGATATTTTAGCAATGAGCAGAAAGGAATGCTCAATTCAATAATACAAATTATGGAAAATTCAGAGAAATAAAATTCGTTTCAGATTTCTTTATGTCATCTCCGACTGTGTATATAATATTTCTTAATTGTTGTTATTAATTGTTGTTTTTTTTGTTGAGGATATCTTTTAAATAAATATATTGAAATGTTCAAATGTCTTTTATATACCGTACAAAGTTATGATATCACTTTTCATCGGGATATGGGGAGTAGGCTAGCTCAGTGTGTAGAGTGCTGAGTTGTTGTGCTGAAAGTTCTTGGCTCAAATACGGCTGTGCCAGATCGATAAGTTAACAGCGCATAGGATCTATAGCCCTTGCTATGATTTTTTCATGTAATTTCTCTTTTGTCTTAAATCTATATTTTATATTAAGTATTGTATTGCGTCGTAATGGATGAAATGTCTGTTTCGTTTATTTACAGTTTTCTTTTCATTAGGGATTAGATTATTTGTACACAATCCTGTTATGTATACCGTTTGAAAGATTATTTAATCCTTTTTCATAATCAGTCTTATTTTTCATTTTGAAAGTGAAGCAATGTTTAAAAATAAATAAGAATAAAATTATGTCTTCCACACGAATCTAAACTTGGCCAGAGCGTTACAGAGGCATTCGGAAACATTAATATTGTTTTCAGTGAAGACACAGTGAGCGAAAGAACAATCTTTCGTTGGTTTGAAAAATTTAGGTCTGGTGATCATGACCTTACCAACAAAGAACATGGTTGGCCGAAGACTAAGCTGGACAACGAAAAGTTGAAAGAGCTGATCGAAGCAACCCTTCCCAAGCCACTCGTGGATTAGGTTCACAACTTAGAGCAAGTACCATGACTCATGTTTCCAGCCACCTTAAGGAGCTTGGTAAGACAAAAAGCTGGAAATATGGGTACCACGTGAATTAACCGAGGCCCAGCAATTCACTCAATTTTTTTTTTTTTCAGGAGCTGAATATAGAGGTCCTTCCTCACCCAGCATATTCTCCGGACCTTTCTCCAACTGTTTTTTACATTTTCTATTTTTTGGATAATTTTTTAAGAAATAAAAAATTTGACAACGAAAATGCCCTGAAATCGGCCATCCAAGACTTCACTTCTTCCTTGGCATCTCATTTCTACTGAGCGGGGGTAGGAATGCTTGTTTCACGTTGGGAGAAGCGTATTGAAAGTGAAGGATCCTATTTTGATTAATATAAGTATTGTTTAATCATTGTTTTCCTAATAATTTAAATTTACACCTTCACTGACATTTCATATGTTACAACCCAATATTATAGAGGGACTACACTGTAAAGTGACCATTAAGATTACGTTGACATGTACTCTGACATCCATTTTGTGTTCAGTCATTGTTTCAGTTGGCGTCGTTCTATTGTTGTGACTGGATCGTTGTGTGTAATGTTTGTTTGTCTATATATGTTAATATAGTGTTATATCCAATAAATCTGTGCTCGTATCGTTATAACTTATACTGTTGTTTTCGACCCTTTTTACTCTCTCTCTCTCTGTTGAAACGGTTCATCCAGCCTCTCTAGAAAGGCTACGAAAAACCTGACTTGTACTCATGCCCCCAGGTTGGGAACAAGTGGTCTATATGAATAACCAGTGTATAGCCAGTCTTATATATTTTATTCCAAAAGTCGATACTTCAGATCAAATTAATGAGCCAGCATCAAGCAAGGTTCAAGTTTTTTTGAAATTTTAGGCCAAATCGTCGAGTTTAAGAGTAAAGAGTATTATTCAGACTGCACAAGCTATTGAATGATGCATAGCTTTAGGGTTCCTGAATATCCTGAAGCTCAAACTGTGTGCATTAAAAAAAAAACCTGTACCACTACAACCTGTGAACAGGTTCGGGGTTCTGTACATGGTTGAGACTGTACTGTTTCATGGACAATGGTTCTGCAAGGAGGTGACTTATCCTAGGTCATGCTCAATCGCCAGATTTTCTCCCCTTATTTTGGGTGCCCTATTTTTATAATATTTTATAAAGGCTAGATGAGCCCCAGGAGGGTCCTAGATCCCATATGATCTATCTCGGGCTGCAAACAGACTAAATAAAAGTCATGCCTGCAGCGGTTCCAATGCTGATTGGTCCATCCGTTGCAGTTTACCGATTTAATAGTTTATCTATTATAGGCATATTTAAACTTAAGACCTTCAGTAAGGATAACAAATTTATAAATTATAATTTTTTAGTTTCGGGACAAAAGGTATAAGTAACATCTAAACCAAAAAATGTCAGGATCACCTGTGTGGTAGTGGTTAGCAAAATAACTTATTATGACCAAGATCGCAGGTTCGCAGCCTTTAGGATTTTTTAAGGGACTAAAAAATCCTTGGTTATGACATCCATTAGATGGGGCGTAAAATAAAATGGTTCGGAGTCTGTGCAGTATTAGATATTCGCTAAAAATCCAATCCCAATTTAACCTGGATAGGCAAAATTTAGGACTCCTACTGTTGCATCGTCCGATTAACCTCATCAGAGTATAGTGACCTTAAATAAATAAACAATGGACAACCAAAAAGCGATAAGTGAATGATGTGTGAGATGTGCGAATGCACCAGATATTTTCGGTTCGAATTTAGCTTTTGTTAAACTCATTATAGTTTTGAACCATTAGTATATCATTATAGTAATTTCCAGTAGTTATCGCTCAGTAATGCGTCATTCGGAGGAATCAGATGTTTTGTTTTTAAAAGCATATTTTTTCACTTGTGCTAGCAGAAATAAGAATAAAAATCGCTGGAAATCACCCGTTTCTCTGTGTCGAAGGATAGGGGTTATCACTCACACATGTCAAGACAATTTAATTTATCTGCATTCGAAAATAGCCCATATTACAAATTTTATATCATTTCATTATACTGTTATTACCGATATTACTCTGTACAGTGTTGTACATTATCTGTAATGGCATTGTATTACTGAAATCATTTTTGTTTTATAAGAAAACATTTGTCATGGCCGGGATTCGAATCCGGATCGTCTGCATCTCTAGTGCAGTGCTCTAAACCACTGGGCTACCAGGGGTCGTATCCAAGTAAAACAAATCCGTTCTCTGACAGATCCTATATCACCGTTTTCTCGCAATTTTTGCGATGTATACAAGGGGAAGAATGTTCATTGAACATTAATAGATATAGATATACAAAAATATTTAAAAAATAATCACCATCAAAATAACAATTAATAAAAATAAATTATAAATAATATATTGACGTAGGTCAACAAGATCCTAAGTAATATTAATATTGAAAAGTAAAAAGAGACCTTACATAAATGTTAATGCCGTGGAAAAATTCCAGTGAAAAGCCCTTAAGTATTCAAACTGATAAAGAAATTGAAATTATCTGTCCAATATTTCGCCCATTCGGTATCCTCAGGGTAGAAAGAGAATAACAGAAACCAAAACATGAATAATGCACCCAAGAAACATCCCATCTAACTAATCTAGTTATTATGCAATTAGTTGCATTTGAGCCTTGGAGGTAGTGGTATGTTTCTTGGGTGCACATTCATGTTTTGTTTTGCAGTTATTCTCTTTCTAACCTGAGGATGCCTAAATGGGTGAAATATTGGACAGATAAATTCAATTTCGGTTTTAGTTTGGAGGTTTAAGGGCTTTCGTTGGAATTTTTCCACGGTCTTATCCTAAGTAATGTTTAATGAGCATTCTTCCACTGCACTCCATTCATCGTAAAAATTGCGAGAACACGGGGATATAGGATCAGTGTAGAAAACGGATTTGTCTGACTTGGATACGACCTCTGGTAGCTCAGTGATTTAGAGCACTGCACGAGAGATGCAGACGACCCGGTTTCGAATCCCGGCCAGGACAAATCTTTTCTCTTCAAAATAAAAATATGTTTATTTTTACTATAGCTCAGTTTGTAAGGGAATACCGAGAAGTAAGTGCTAGGAATCGATTCCAAATTGATTTTAATTTGATAACAACTATTCTCAATAATATCGATTTTGCTAATCGAAAAAAGAAGTAGTTGCCATAGAGCAACAACAACAACTACTACTACTGGATTTAGAACTGGAAGTGGCTTCTATTGTTCTCCGATCCGCGGTGTTCTTCTTGGCCCAGTTCTTGTTCCTTTTGCTCTAACTAATAGTCACGCCTCCCAGCATTCCCTCTCAAGTACTCCTTCTCTATTTGTAGATTCCGCTCTCCTTACAACTACTATAATTATCCGACGTTTAGTCTACTGTATATTATTACCGAGATACGTTCTCCAAGAGAAGCATACCTTAGATTCCCGAACTAGTACTATTTCTGAGAGAATAACCAGTACAAATAACAATACAGCTTGGTTTTAGTATTTTACAGTAAAAATAGCGCAAAAATAGTTTTAAAAACTGTACAACTACAACCCATGAAGAATCTTGATTCAGTCCATTCTTGAGACGGTTCTTTATTTAAAGTTCTTTGTATTTAAATGTTCATCGCATTTCCTCAAAAAACAATCCCTTCCATCTTATGAGAACACATCAAATTTTGATTTTTCACTGGGAATAATTGAATCTCAAAGCATTTGTGATTTTAAATTAGTTTTACAAATTCTAAACGTTTCTTCTTGTTAACTACACTAACGAAAGTTTTGTTTCTTGGTACACGACCATCATAACAGAAGGGTCAAGTAAGATAATAATGTAATGATCATTGTTATTATGAAATATCCCAGAGGTTTGAATTTATTTTTAGTATTCACTTGTAGAATTTGTTTTTACTAAGAACAAATAAATGATGATTATTTGGGAACTTATTTAGAAATATCAGTATCAACATTTAAATTTGCATTGATTTGAGATAATAAAATCATAAATAACCATTAGTTACGTGCATGAAAAATGATGCAATGCAATACAGTACTCGAGTAATACACAAAAGTTCGTACGTAGTTTACATTAACCTGTCTCTAAATGCAACTACAAATATTTTCATAGGAATAACAGGTATACAATAGTGGCGTTGGAGGACTGCTTATAGAGCAGATAAGTGGCTAATTGTAAAATTTTGTTTATTAAATATGCCTGTATTCTCATCCACAAAAAAAAAATATAGCATCATATTGTATGACATGTATCAATACTTGTACCATTACAATCCGTGAAGGGGTTCATAAATGGAATGGACCCTACTGTTTCCAGGTCAACAGTTGTGAAGGGAGGTGGTTTAGCCATGATCATGTTCGACCGCCAGGTACTACCCCAATAAAGAATGCCCGTTGTATAGAGCCTGGGTGAGCTCCAGAAAGGTCTCATATCACCTCGAGGATTCGATTCATCGTTGTTAAGACTAATTGATTGATGAATAATTATTTATTTGATAATAAGATTATAATTGATTTCTATTGTTACAATACGTTTCATAAAAAACTTTGTAAATGTCTAATATTATGTTAGACCTCCAGAGGAATTAAACAATCCGATATACTTTTTCTTTTGTACAAACTAAATTTCAATTTGAAATAAAAAGAATAAAAATAAAATACTTTTTCTTCCAAAAGTAAAAAGTTTCTTCCAAACTTTTTTTTTTCTTAAGTCGATCTTATCTAATTTTTTTAGAGGTAAAATAAAAAAAAAATTATGGAATCTAACGGTACTACAAATAATGTTCCGATAAATGCTATATAAATTAATATTAGTAATTACAGTATGAACAAATTATATGAAATTTGGGCTTACAGTATAACATCTCCCATATTCTATCGGGAATCACGTGGTATTCCAGGATATGTAACCGTCTGTAGGATGGGTCCAGGGGCAGTTTTCTTCCGGAAAAGAAATATAGGTCCACGTGCGCCGGCGCAAACAGCCATTATCCTTGGATCTAGACCGATTTGAAAATGTCCTTGAGCCCGTTAGTACATAGGTTGGAAGTACACTGGTGAATCAGCCCCAAAGGGACTGGAGTTATAGGCAATCTTCCGTTGCACCATAGTGACCGTGCTTCCTAGCAACATGTGGTTGAGTGACGTTCTTCAGGCAGTCTGTGCTTCCACAAGTAACATATGTCTGCATGATAACAGCATAAGTTTATTTTTAATAAAATATTTCCAATTTAAAAGCATAAATAACCTTATATTAAGCAATCCACGCTGAAAAAAAAAAACTGAATATTTTCAGGTCAAGTGCACAAGTTTCTCTGGGTTAGTGTGTCAGGCATTTAAGTGTCAGAAATCCCCGGACATTTCGTAACTTGATGCATAATGTTAAATGAGTTACATCGGCTCCTGTAATCAAAGTTACGTGACATTAAATACGTATCCACTCAAAAGAAAGTAACAATATTTTGTAACACTTCCTAAATAAGTATTTCTATTAAAAGTTCTTAATATATTAAAATTTGAAAATAAAAAACAGAACTGGGAAAAGTATAATTATAAGTTTAGGATGAATTATTTAATCTGTGGGACCTTCAGACCGTTCTGGGGTTAACCCTGCCTCAATTAAGTGAGTATGAAAAAATGTAACAGTTGATCGTCATCTCGGGATAAATCAACTTCTGGCTCAACCGTTAATATAATCTCTTCTATGGGCTGATTCCAATATCTTGCATGGGTTATAGTCAAGGGCGGAACCAGAATTTTTTTCTGGGGGGGCACTACGAGCAGACGGAAAAAAAAGTCAACAATAACTTTTTTTTGAAGTTGAGAGACTAGCTGATTCGAGTGTGTATGGAGCTTGTCATGGAAGGATAGGTATCTAGTTTGGGCCAAATCAGCAAAGAGTTTGTTTGTGACATAATAAGGAGCATTGAGGATTTTACGGAGGATTTTGGATTGTAAGGATTGAATACGAGATGAATTGGATGGTTTAGTAGAGCTCCAAAGCTCAACTCCGTATGTCCAAATAGGTCTGATAACTGTCATATAAATGAGTCTTTTGTAATTTATTGGGAGCATAGAGCGTTTGTCCAGTAAATGTTGAAGTAGGCGAAAACTTCGAGCAGTTTCTTGTCTTTTCAGTCTTGTATGAGGATAACTATAGCTTACAAATTAACTTGTAGTATTTATAGAAAGGTTTATTAAAATATCTAAGCAATAGTTTCACTCATGTTCTTTCATTTTTTTTAACAACTATGATCATTTGATTTGCCTATAATTACGTACTATAATGGTTTCTCCAGAGTACACCAAAAGCTGTCTGGGGGCCGAGCCCCCATGGTCCCTCCCCCCTGCATCCGCCCTTGGTTGTAGTGGTACAGGTTTTTTTTAGAAGACAAAATTAAATACAATCGTAAATAAAACAAGAATGTTTTTGAGTTACTTTTAAAGCGTCTGGATTCATTAGGAAAAAGAGTTCTTGAGAATGATCATCCACTATTCAAGAAACTAAAAAGTTGTTGTTTGTTCATTTAACGTCACTTTTTGCTACTATGACTAATCGGGCGATGCTATATTGGGAGCTCTAAATTGTGCCTATCCAGGTTTAATTAGGATAGGGATTTTTAACGAGTACCTGACATCGAACAGGCTCGGGACCCCCATTTAACGTCCCTTCCGAAGAACGGCGTAACTAAGGATTTTTTACTCCCTTTAAAAAATCCTAGGGCCACCTGCCGGGCTACGAACCCGCGATCTTGGGCTTAGTAGTTTGTTACACTAACCACTAGACCACAGGTCGCCCCGAAACTAAAAAGTTGGCATAGATATTTGCCTTATTCCTATACTATAATAGTCCACCCAGTATGTATCTATGACAACCACATAAAACAACTGACCAGAGGTTTCCATCAATTCATTGGTTTTCTTCAGTCACTTTTAATCTTATTAATTTACATTTACTTTTTTTTTTTGAGTCTACAGTTAAATAAATAATTTGGTTGGTACCAGAGAAAGTTCAAGAACTGCTATGACAGATAATCATTATTCTGTTACTAATAGTCTTTTGACAGTGTGGGATCTGCATCTTTAATTTGAGGAAAACCAAGCGGTTGAGTGCGATCTCACCAGAAAAAACTCCTTTGTACAACTTATGGCTTAAAAACCATATTCCTCCCTCATACAAGACTGAAAAAACAAGAAACTGCTCGACGTTTTCGCCTACTTCAACATTTACGGGACAAACGCTCTAAGCTCCCAATTAATTACCAAAGACTCATTTACATGACAGTTATCAGACCTATTTGGACATACGGAGTTGAGCTTTGGGGCTCTACTAAACCAACCAATTCATCTCGTATCCAATCCTTACAATCCAAAATCCTTCGTAAAATCCTCAATGCTCAACGTTGTGTTACAAACAAACTCATCCATCATGATCTTAATATCCCATATGTTGCTGATTTGGCCCAAACTAGATACCTATCCTTCCATGACAAGTTCCATACACACTTGAATCTATGTCAAGTCTCTCAACTTGCTTCCCATACTATCCCTGATAACCCTACGAGGCGTCTGAAAAGAAGATAGCCTCAAGACCTTCTACTATAGAACTTTATTGGAGTGCTACCGATGGGTAGTTTGTGGAGTGTTTTTTTTCATGTCATTTGTTCATATTAGCAGATTTACCTGTTGTAATATCATTATAGTTATAAATATCAATATATTAATCTAAAAAAACAACAAGAAGATATTCAAATAGCAGTGATGTAACTTTCTTTTTTTTTTTCCTTTTTTGTAAAATTTATTCTATAGTGCCATTTACTAAATAATCTATACATTAAACATAATAAATTCCAGGTAATTCATGTTTTCAATTTCAAACCAATTTTAATTTGAAGTCGTTACTGTCATGATCAAGGTTTTGCTTCAAACAGTTCACAGAATAATGGGCAATTATTATATATTATTTAGTCGTTGTTTTTCAGTTATCCATCTTTTCGAAGATAGTATACCTGAAAACAATTAGTTCTGCTTATTTAGTGTTATCATAGATTGCACGCCCTAACCAATTCAATCAATCATTAGAATTAACCAGTCAACTATTTTCCAATAAAACAAAAGATTTAAGTTGTCGGTTTATTTAGTACCTCCTAGTGACCCTGTTAAAATGTGTGTACCCACTTTTTTTGAAATGAAATATTTTGAGATATTGAGTATTTTGCATTTAAAAACCAATGAGGAATAGAGCTTTGGGGATCCCCTCAGACATTGAATTCCTCTCGTATTCAATCCTTACAATCTAAAACCCTTCGTAAAATCCTCAATGCTCCTTACTTTGTTACGAGTGACTACAAGTTTTAACTTTTTATTCGTTTCCCTTTTAATAATTAATATTTTCCGAAAATACAAATTATCATGAGCTTTAGTATGGAAAAAAAAAATGCAATTATGGGAAACGTGTATACTTCGGTTATCATTTCATGTAGAAATGAACGTTTCAAGTAATATATATATATTATTCATTAGTTGATTCATTAGTTGCATTTGAGCCTTCGAGGTGGTGGGATGTTTCTTGGGTGCATTATTCATGTTTTGTTTTGCTCTCTTTTATTCTCTTTCTACCCTGAGGATGCCTGAATGGGCGAAATATTGGACAGATAATTTCGATTTCTGTTTTAGTTTGGAGACTTAAGGCTTTTCGTTGGAATTTTTCCACGGTCTTAATATATATATCTTCTATACTCCGAAATATTAGTTAAAACTTTTATTTCTTGATGAAATGATTACTGAAATCTACTCATTATAAAGCTCACGATTATTATAAAGCGCCCAGAATAAAGCTCACGATAACTTTCATTTTTTTTTTAAATATTAAAAATGAAACGAATAAACAGTTAAAACTTGTAACTCGCCTCGAAGCGACAAATTGCGGAGAAATGAACGTATCGTTTCCTAAATATAATGCCATTATGTTGGACATTTTGAAATATTAAGTATTTAAAAATATATTTAAGCTCATTTTTTTTTATTATCAGTGAGGACCACAACCTTTCTGGCTTCCCCTGACAAACATCCTGAGTCATGCATATCCTATGTCCTTCAACAAGGTCGCTATCTCTGATTGGCCAAGCCGTGTTACTAATATTAACTAATAAACAATAATTAAAGGAAGTACTAATAAAGGGAACTAAAACCATTAGTAATATTGTGCGATGAACCTTCAAGAACATACTAGTCTACTTCCTGATTCACAAAGTCGGAAATATGATCTGAAGACCGATAAAAGATTAATTAACAATTAGGTCATAACCATCTTAAATTAATCTATTTATTGGCTAAATGCAATGAGATTAAAAATTTACATATCTCTTTGGTTTGAGCAGACAGCTCGACCATTATCGATTAATTATAACTAATTATCTTAATCGATTGAGTTATGTGTTGACATAGTAGCGTCAACTTTATCTAGAGGAATGCAAGCTTTCTTAGATGGAGTGATATTGGAATTCGGAAGTCAAAAATAACATTGTAAAATAACAACTACTAATTAGAAGGAATTATTTTTCTCGAAGAATAACGGTTTCGTTATTTGTATTTATGTCGCGACTCGGCGAATGGGGTATAATACTGATCCTTCAAACCAAAAGTTCTTAAGATCCTTCATAGACTGTTGGTTATGGATGTGTACTTCTTTTCAATTCACTGAAACAAGAGCTTATAATGACCTGTACCACACGTCATCATCAATGTACCATCAATATCATACCACTAGCATGAGTAGTTCAATTTAACCATTTAAACCAAAATCTTAGTAAACAAACATTCTTCTCCATATGAATTACCTTAAATATGAATCCAACATATTTCTACTCGTTTATATACTTCCACATTCTTTTTAGTTTCTTCGTTTGACTGAAGCCCAAAGTGATCCCACCCTCTGGGTATGAACACCAATGTTTAAGTCAACGAAACGTTTCGAATTGATAACAACGTAATGTTTATGCCTCCAATGCCTTCAATTTGTTTTATTCCCTTATAAGCCTTCCAGCAATCAGAATATACTGTTGTGCCAGGTCGTATTGCAGCTTTAATGCAAGAAGTCAGCATTTCAGCTGTTCTAGATGGGACAGAATATAGGAAACACTCCCTAGTTTCCCTGCATACATAAGGCTCCTAACACCCATTGCTGTAGGTATATCCTCCCCACATTATATTTCCTTTTAAAAAAGCAGGACTTCTCCAAATTTAAACAATTCGCTTTATTCCCTTATAGGCCTTCCAGCAATCAGAATGTTGTCCCAGGTCGTATTAGAATTTATAATTAGGTTACGTGTTAAATTGCTCAAACATATAGAGTTATTTCACATAAGTAATCTGCATGCGTTTTCCGAAACAGACTAACGAAAAACCCATATTTTCTTATGCTTCCATTATAATATTCAACAATAAATGGACTTCCAATTTGCAAATCAAATCTGGGTTTAGTACTTGGTTAGAACTACAAATAGGCTAATCCAATGATAGTGCAAGTAGGTGATTCTTAAACGTGCATGCTAATCTTTAGAGTGGTCTCGCCATATCACATAGACAGTCTATTGCTGATAACAGATTAAATCTTGTCCAGCCGTTCTCGAACCCGAGATAAATAAAATTCACGGTGCATAAAGTTTGCTTGATTGGATTACAAACATATATATATGTATATATATATATATATATATATATATATATATATATATATATATATATATATATATATATATATATGTATGGACGGCCTCGATTCAGAAATTAAGAAGCCGACAACTCAACTTTTCAGGAAATAATAAAAAAAAAAATTTCTACAATTTTCTTTGAAAAATAAATTGCAGGTATTCACATAAAATGTTATTATACAAGTAGTGATTGTTGAACTAATTAAAGTTACGTAAATTAATCGAAAACTTAAATAAATTTGTTGATTTGTTTTCAATAAAAAAAAAATCAAAATATTAACTTGTTTCTTTCTGCACCGTCTATCAGGCCGTCCGTATATATATATATTGAGGGGCTGAGTGGCTCGATGGTAGATTTCTGAGTTTCCATGCTGAAGTTTCTGGGTTAGAATCCGTCTATAGTAAATAAATTATTTGATCTGTTATTTGCCAAGGACGGACTTTATGGAGTCTGAAGACCTTCCTAGGGCTCACCCAGCTTCTATAAAAT
The DNA here is from genome assembly GCA_037127475.1 of Arma custos. Classification (NCBI taxonomy): domain Eukaryota; kingdom Metazoa; phylum Arthropoda; class Insecta; order Hemiptera; family Pentatomidae; genus Arma; species Arma custos. The sequence goes on along the minus strand of CM073760.1, from coordinate 13,838,746 downwards.
AAGGGGGAAATATCTGGCGGTTGAGCGTGATCTATGAGAAAACACCTCCCTTCACAAAGAAACCGTACAAGTCTCTCCTATGTACTGAACCCCAGACCCCTCATGCGTATTAGTGGTACACTTTTTTTTATGTATTTATATTATTTTTTGCAATGGGAAGTGATTTCTCAATGAGGTATTCTACTGACCTCAAAATACTTCCCCAAAAAATATATATGGGCTAAGGCCGCAGGTCATCGATGGCTATTTACGTTTGTAATGGCTCATCGGATTTCTGCGAAAAAGCAGTTGGTTGCGACCTCTCCAACATCCGAGAGAAGAGATAAGATTACCCAGAAGCTGCTATGGAGGAAATAGAGAGATATATTGTGACGGCGGTGGTAGGGAGGGAGTCTGGGGAGTTGTTGAGAGCCAGTCTGCAATCGTACGCACTAGGAGAGTCTTCTCAGAGGGATCGTAGTCCATCTCTCTTCAGCAACCGTCCTCCTTCAGAAACAACAGGTAACATTATATAACTATATAACACACTATATGTAAGAAGAATATATATGCAGACATGTCTATGTGTGTGTAAATATAAAAGGTAGTCCTGAAGAATAAATGTTTCTTTTTTTTATATAATAAAATTTACAACTGTTTTTTATACAAGTAAGTATAATGAAAGATACATAATGGCATGCGATAAAGTAAAGTAGAGAAACTACCCAGTGATAGTACTAAGGACATCTTGACAGGAATAGCGGGAGGTTTAAAAAGTGGGTTTGAGTTTGAATAAAGTTTGTCATGAAAGGATTGATATCGGATTCGGGCCAAATCAGCAACGAATGAGACATAAAGGTCATTATGGATGAATTTATTCGAAAGATAGTAAGGAGCATTGAGGGTTTCATACGTACGGGTACGAGAGAGATTCGAAGACTTAGCAGAACTCCAGAGCTCTACACCGTAAGTCCAAATAGGTCTGATAATTGTCATGTAGATGAGTCTTTTGTAATTAATTGGGAGCTTAAAGGGTTTTTCTTGTAAGTTTTGAAGTAGCCTGAAACGGCGCGCAGCTTTCTGTCTTTAGAATATGTGGTTAAGTCAAATTTTGTTTTGAGTGAGTTAATTGTACTGAGGGTTGGTGTTATTCTTCTAGTTGTTCACTTGAAATGGAGTTGTAATATAAGCAATTCATTTTCAAGCCAATGCCTTACTTAGCTCCTTCTTCACTACGAAAATAACTCGATTCCTCTTATCCACGTACAACAAACTCATTAGCAAAAATTGGACTTGGCCATTTATTCACCAGGGTTTATATACATATTCATAACGGTTTAATATTTGATTTATAATTTAAGGTTGGTTTGGTTAGTAGTTTATTATGATTCGTTAGCATTATCATATTTTTTATCAACCGATAGCATTTAAAATCTTTATATTTACTATCGGTATTATATGTTTCATAAATAATAAGGTGTCTGAATAGTATCTCCTTCCTGCTATAGTTTTGTTGAAGTTCCCACTTCATGTTTTGTTGCATATTCATTCAGCTCCACTTTATGCTGATATGGCTAATCGGACGAAGCTGTAGAGGAGTGAATTTTGCCTATCTAGGTATAATTCGGATAGGGATCTTTGATGAGTTCCTGATATAATACACGCTCGGGATTGTCATTTTATGTTCCCGCCAAAGGACGGCATAACTAACAGTTTTTACTACCTTTAAAAATCCTAAAACAAACTGCCAGGCTGCGAACCAGCATAGAAGGATGTCTTTTTTTTTGTGGTTTTGATTAATCTTTTTAGTATTTTTTTAATCAGCAAAAAATAAGGTCTCTCATCATGTTACTATCGTAGTAAAAAGTATAACCCATCATTCGCATCTATGCAATGTATACGTTTTCTTAATGTTATTAAATATAAATGGGTCATTTAAAAACCATGGATTATTTTGTGTCACACAGTTATTTTTTTTTTTAATATGGAGCAAAACAAAGCATATTTTAGCGCAAATAAATCTCTATATAAATAAATGCGTAATAGTATTGTATCTTTGAATATTTTCGATTCTGATAATCGATTTGCAACTAGCATGTACTTATCGATAGACCTTGAGAGGTCCATTATAATTAGCACTGATAATAAGAATATTTAATAGTTTACAATTGCATGATATAAGAGTGCATATGCACTGGTTTAGGCTGATAATTGAGCAATATGCAATTTATTTTCTGCATATTTTGTCAACTTGATATGTTGTTGGTGGAATGATTAATTATTCATGTGTAAGATATAGTAAACAGGAATACCGATGCACTTATTGAATGCATAAAATGTGAATTTGATGTTGTCAATAATTGATAATCCTCCGAATTTATATTTTTGGGAGGTTAGGTGCAATGTAACCAAAAACGATCAAATAATATATTGTAAACGAAAGCTAGAAAAAAATAAACAACGGTAATAAATTGTACAGTGCATAGCATCTATTTGTAAGAAATACGGCGAAAAATAAACGACACCGTTATTTTAAAATGTACTTATTAAATTGTAATTGTATTACAACAGTAATACAAGTAAATATTTTGTATGTTTATATATGTTTGTATGTTTAAAACTATTGGGTTTGAGTTGGAAAAAGGATTGTCATGAAAAGAATGATATCGGATTTGGGCCAAATCAGTAACAAATGGGACATTAAGGTCGTTATGGATGATTTTATTCTTAACAAAGTAAGGAGTATTGGGGATTTTATGAATTTTGTATAGTAAGGATTGAATACGAGAGGAATTCGATGATTTAGTTGGGTCCCATAGTTCTACTCCGTAAATGCAGATGGGTCTAATGATTGTCGTGTATATGAGTCTTTTGTAATTAATTGGGAGCTTAGAGCGTTTGTCTTGTAAATGTTGAAGTAGCCTGAAACGTCGAGCGGTTTCTTGTCGCTTCAGTCTAATTTTAATATTCCAAGTTAAACGTCTTTCGTAAGTACCGGACCTGTTCTACTGGCTATAGCACACCCTACAAAAGTACTCAAATTTATTGATATGTTCAAACTTATTCAATCTTGTACCAAAGCTGCAGTAGAAAACAGTGAAACCTCGAAATCATACTCATTATCATTCCCTAGCATTAATTAAAAAAATATCAAAATATACTTTTTATTATTGTGATTATAAAAACACGCATTTTTTCCCCTGAAATTATAATGAAAAATCTACTCAGAAAAATTGTGTTGAATGATGTGGTTTTGAAACCATAGCAAATTCGACATGGTTGAGTACAGTTTGGTATAATCTGTACAGAGGATCGACCAAAAAAATTTTTTTTTTAAATCATATTAGCCAGCAAATTCGTATATAGTTCTATAAGAGAATCTTCAGAAAAATAAAAGAATACCACTAATGAACTTTATACAACTTTTAAAAAATTATAAATATCAGATTTTTGTATATTTATGAATAAATAATAAACGAGTTATTTCAATTATTTATAATGTATATACAGCATCCAAATTATTATATAAATAAATAAAAAGGCTTAGCGAACCCGAAGGTTCGATGCCGATACCACCAATCTCAGCTTACAAACTTCCGTCCACGGAACATTACCCAAACCCAAATCCTTCAGATCACTCTTAATGCAATCTTCCCACCTACGTCTCGGTCTACCTCCCAGACATTTACCAGTCGGCACAGCGTTATTTACTTTTTAGGAATTGGTTCGTCACTCAGTCCAACAACTTTACAAGCCTATGTTAATCTTCGGGACGCTATCACTTGAATAATATTAACCGGGTGCAACCATATTATTGTATATATTATTAAATTATAAATTTAATGATTATTTGGTATCATCGATGATTTTACATCATTTGGGTCAATCTCTAATCTATTCTTGAACTGAAATGACATCACGTGACTCTGATTCACTAAACTCTGGTCTGTTGTGAAACATTTAGTCATCTGAGTGAATTATCGAATTTACAATTCGATTACTTGCGTAAAAATTACAGAAATAGTCTGACGATTATACTGAATCTACTAAACAGCATCATTGAAAGAAGTTTTTAAATTTATATTAAACGATATATCAATTAAGATAAAAAAGAAATAAAATCCCGAACCATTGCAATCCATGAAGGTCTTGGGTTCAGTAGATGTTAGAGACTGTAATGTTTCTTGGACTTCAGTTGTGCCTTGAGGTGATTGGTCAGAGATCACACTCAACCTTTAGGTATTTCCCCTAACTAATGGTACTGGAAGCGGAATGGCTCAGTGGTAGAGCACTGAGTTGCCATGCCGAAGGTCCTGGGTTCAAACCCCGCTGCTGGCAAAACTTTTATTTAGTCTGTTTGCGGCTGGAAATCGATCCTATCGGATCTATGACCTCCTGGAGCTCACCCAGCTTCTAAAAAGTGAGTACCCAAAATAAGGGGGAAAATCTAGCGGTTGAGATTGATCTAGGAAAAATAAATCTCTCCACAACCGTTGTCCATGAAACAGGACAGTCATTACCATGTACTGAACCCCAGACCCATTCACGGGTTGTAGTGAGTGGTACAGGTTTCAGGGTAAACACTTTATTAAGGGTGTGTGAGGCCCAAGGAAAGTCTGTTGCGTCTGTGGCTGTTAACAGAGTAAATAATTAATCTGCCTCAGGCGGATTTTAACCCGAAACCTTCAGCTTGGCCACTCAGCGCCTACACACTGAGTACGGAATATAAACAACATAATGTTACAACTTTTAAAATAATAATTATTCAATCTTTTTCAATATTTTAATCAACGATTTGGTAAAACTTAACTTGTATAATATTATGAATAAGTACATATACGAATACCATAAATAATAGGTTATTAGAAAATCTGTTGGAGTGTACACTGTTTTTATCAATTTGTTGTTCTTAAAAATATATTCTAAAAAAACCTGTACCAATAAAACCTGTGAACAAGTGTGGGGTTCAGTAAATGTTAGAAACTGTACTGTTTCTTGGACAACGGTTCTGCAGGGAGGTAATTTGTACTGGATCACACTCAACCATCAGATTTTTCCGCCTTATTTTGGGTACCCTATTTTTATAATATTTTATAGAGGTTGGGTTAGCCCCAGGAGGACCCTAGAACCTATATGATCCATCTCCGGCTGCATAAAATGAAAGTCTTGGCAGCAGCGGGATTTGAACAAGGATTCAAGGATTCCCGGCATGGCAACTCTACCACTGAGCCACTCTGCCCCCTAAAAATATATTCTACCAATTTTTATTTTTTCTCAGTCTCTAAGATACTCTCTATGGGTATAAATTTACAAATAATTGATTAAAATATCATCATTTTTATCTTTTTGATTAAATGTATCCTCACGACATTTACGAGAGAGATGTTTTCCTTAGAACATAAGTGCGATGAACTCTTGCTGATTCTGCTACTACTGTAGTAGATCACTAGCTAGGCAATTGTTCCTTCATTTATAGAATTATTACAATAATAAGAATTATGAATCATATATAATTATATGATACAACTAGTAATTATAGAAATATTAGCATTTCTTCAAAAATTCAAGCAATAATAAAAATTTAGAGCTATTAAAACTAAAACGAAGTATTTGAGGGAATTTCTTATTTTATAAAAATAAATTACATTTTTAAGTGAAAATAATTTTAAAATATATTTTTTAATTAATTTTGTGAGCGTAATATCGGGCAAATCATCTCCCATCACAAGCGCTGTTCTAGAAACTGTACAGTCTGTATAATGTACTTAATCCAAGATCATTCATGTAAATTTTTTTGCAAACTATCATGGAAATAAGTTACACTTTGCTGATCACCAGACCTGTGGAATAATAAGGAGTTGAGTAATAAATTTTAAAGGCAAGGGGAATGTTTAGATTTCATCAAATTTTGTATTATGCATTTGATTTTTAAAGCTATCAATTTTTAAGAATTTGATATTGAAATGTCGTCTTGAGCACAAGTTTTTCTGACTCAGTTATTGAATTGCCAGAATTCTTTGGGATATTTATCGTTTTCAAAAACTTGGATATTTATGTAACTATCGAAACAATTGAAAAAATGTTACTAAGCCAACGGTTATGGGTTAAGGAAATGTGGACATAATTTTTGTTTTTTAAAAAATTATTTGTTGAAATTTTCAACTATATAATGCAAAAATTAATTATTAGGAATGAATATAATAGCAAGTAGAAGAACTACAAATTAGTAGCACTTACATAACATATTTGATTTAGAAGGTCTCAGAGCCATCTTCTTTTCGAGACGCTTTACATAGGGAATTCAATAGGAGACTTGATTTCAAACACTATCTATAAAGTTTTATAGAATATTATGTATTGTCAAGTACTAGCACGTATTTTAGGGTGCGGAGTGGACCAGTAGTAGAGCTCTGTGTTGCCGTGTCCAAGGCCCTCGGTACAAATCCGGCTGCTAGCAGATATTATTTAAATTTGGGGCTCACCCAGCCTCTATAAAGCCTCTATACATAGGTATTTACCAAATTATATTAGAAATTCTTATCTTCTAAATGTTACATACATTTACATATTATCATTATCAAGAGCGTTATAAAAAAAAATGTTTTTTTCATTTTTTTTTTTTTGGTGTCAGTAAGCTTTGAGTAATTACTGTGTTGATTATACCCCATTTGCGTCAATCATATCTCAATCGCTTTGTTATGAGAATATTTTGATGAGTTCGTGAGAGGCGAAAATAACATAGATAGCGTTGTCGAAGCGAAATCATTCATGTCGTGAGTAAATATTGGATTTATCTTATCCTACTAATATTATAAATGCGAAAGTTTGTACGTTTGTCTCTCTTTCACGCAAAAACTACTGAACGGATTTGGATGAAACTTTACAGTAATATAGGTTATACATCAGAATAACACATAGGCTATAGCAAGCGCGGATTTAGGGGGGGGCACGGGGACACGTGCCCCCCTCGACAGTTTTTAGGTACTGTGGAGAATCCATTATAGTTCATAATTAAAGGAAAACCACATGATAATAGTGGTTAAAATAAAAGAAAGAACATGAGTGAAACTATTGTTTTGATATCCTACTAATATTATAAAAGCGAATGTTTGTTACTCATTCACGCAAAAATTACTGAACGGATTTGGATGAAACTTATTGAGTAAAATAGGTCATACAACATAGGGTACAGCAAGGGCAGATTTATGTGGGGGCACGGGGGCATGTGTCCCCCCCCCCGTTATAGTACATAAGGCAAATCAGGAACTTAGCATCTTGAAATACAAATTTCAAGATGCTAAGTTCCTGATTTGTAGATAGGTTCATTGTATAGATTAAGAAAAAAAATTGGATAATTCCACCCCAAAGGTTTCCTCTTTAATATAATAGGAGTTCAAAGGTTGTATAGAATCCGTCAGTTTTGAAGTTAGAAATCTGAAATTTTTGATGTACGAGTAACTTATATTTAAAAAAAATAATTAAATTATTTATTTAAAATTATCTTTCACGAAACCATATGTGGCAGACCAAATTCCACGTGAGCGAAGCCGCGGGCATAAGCTAGTTAATATTATAAATGTGAAAGTTTGTATGTTTGTCTCTCTTTCACGCAAAAATTACTGAACAGATTTGGAGTAAACTTTACAGTAATATAGTTTATACATCAGAATAACACATAGGCTATAGCAAGCGCGGATTTAGGGGGGGGGGCGCTCCATGAAAAGAACATGGGTGAAACTATTTTTTTTTTTTTCACATCCTCCAAACTTTTATTTACAATATATTACAAATTTACAATGAATACATGCAAATGCTTATATATATATAAAGGCCTTCTGTTACCTTTCGGTATTTTAAGGCGTTACAATGTGAGTCCGCTGAAGGCGGTTTTTACTCGAACCGGCTCAAAGCCGCTGACTTTATACAATGCAAATACAAAACAGGGAGGGACCGTTTAGCGGGATCAAGGGTGAAATTATTGTTTTGATATCCTACTTTCATCCAAATCCGTTCAGTAGTTTTTGCGAGAAAGAGACACAAACTTTCACATTTATAATAGTAGTAGGATTAGTAGGATATCAAAACAAATAGTTTCACTCATGTTCTTTCCGTTATTTTAACAACTATGATCGTGAAATTTGCCTTTAATTATGTACTATAATGGATTCTCCACAGTATCTAAAAAAGTGTAGGGGGCACATGTCCCCCCCTACATCCGCGCTTGCTTTAGCCTATGTGTTTTTCTGATGTATAAACTATATTACTGTAAAGTTTCATCCATATCAGTTTAGTAGTTTTTGCGTGAAAGATAGACAAACATACAAACTTTCACATTTATAATATTAGTAAGATTAGTAGGATATCAAAACAAATAGTTTCACTCATGTTCTTTCTGTTATTTTAACAACAATGATCATGTGATTTGCCTTTAATTATCTACTTTAATGGATTCCCCATAGTACCTAAAAAACTGTCGGGGGGCATATCACCACGTGTGCGCCCCCCCTAAATCCGCGCTTGCTATCCCCTATGTCGTTTTATTTTGTCTTCAGATGTTTCTCATTTATTTCATTTCCTAAAAATCTGTTCTATGATAATGAAAGACAATACTATTTGAAATAAATTGTAGGCAGCATAACCTGACATGGTCCAAATAGTTGAGGTAAGTGCCAGAGCAGCGCGCTGGGGTCAACGGAGGTCAAAACAGACAAGTACCAAAAAAATTTCGCATTGTCTGCGCTAAATAATTGAAATAAAAACCAGTAGCACTATAATCCTTGGGTTCAGAACATGGTAGAGATCGTACTGTTTTGTGGGTGATTTGTCCAACACAGGTTTTTCTCCCTATGAAAGTTATGTTCAACAGTGTGATGAAACTAAGACAGGTAAGAGGATTCCCCATTAATATTAAAGAGGAAATACCAAATCTAGGATTAGCTGGAAAACAATTCAAGGACAGAAAAATATTCATAAAATACAGTAGTCCTGGAAAAAAGAGAAAAATGGACAGATAAGCGATGATGAGTGAGAAGAAGACTATATGCATATTTAAATTAAAAAACTACACCATCACAACCCATGGAAGGCCTTGGGTTCATTACATGACGGAGACTGTACTGCTTCTTGGATCAAGCTCAAACGCCAGGTTTTCTCTTATTTATAGTACCAACTTAAACTGTTGATCGGGGAATTTTGTTTTACTCGTTTTTACAATGGTGATTTTTTATTCATGACTATAAGTAATATAATCACAAATCAAGTATTAAAAGGAAATAATTTTTAAAGTATTGATTTTATTTATTTCGACGAACTATTTTACTATAACGTATTTGAATAGTTATGTCATTCCGAAAATCCTGGTTTTAATCCCGCTACTGGAAATACTTTTATCCAGGATGTTAGTAGCCGGAGATGGATCATAAGAGATCTAGGACTCTCTGGGGGTTCACCCAACCTTTATAAAGTGGGTACCCTAAATAAGGGGAGAAATCAGGCGGTTGAGCGTGATCTAGGACGAATCACCTCCCTGCACAACCACTGTCGATGAGTACAGTACATGTACTGAACTGAAGTCTTTACCATGTACTGAACCCCAGATCGGTTCACAGGTTGGTGATGTTAAGTGTTGCAGGTTTTTGATATATAAATAGTTAAATAGAAATATTTCGTCCTATTAACAGGTAAATAGTGCCTGAGTGAGTCTCAGAGTGATGTGTAAATCTTACAAAGCACATCTATGTTAACAGATTAAATCTAGAGCCCCGGTGAATAAGTGGTGAATAAGTCGTATTATGTCGAGAGAGGGTTAACTGCTTTCAGATAACCGGAATCGTATCATTCTTGTAGTTTTTGGCTTGAAGTGGAGTTGTAATATAAACAATAATCAGTTTAGCCCTATGAAACCACTGAACTTGTGGAAAAATGACTCTATATTCTATATATAAAGGTGGGTGACTTGGAGGTCCGCCTTAATAAGGCGGAACAAGGCCTTTTATGCAGGTCCTTAGAGATCCGTGGCATTCCAGTCCGATCAGGCGAAACCCCCGCAGCACTGGTGGTTAATGTCGGAGCGAGTCTTGGGCTGAAGGTGGCGGTTGAAGACCTTGACTTCGTTGAGCGTCTCAGGCCGCGGAAGGACGACCCACGACCACCGCCAGTTATCGCCAGGTTTGTCCGGCAGTCTTTGCGTGACGACCTAGTTCAGCGCCGGAAGGTAAAAAGGGACTTGTCAACCCGGGACATTGGCTGGGAGGAGAACGATTTCCACCGGATTTACCTGGGGGAAGAAATGTCTCCAGCCAACAGACGTCTGTACTGGTTGGCCCGACAGAAGAGAGCGGCTGGGAAGCTGAAGTACATCTGGTTCGCCGGAGGTAGAGTGCGGTGCCGGAAGGATTACGGTCATCCTATTATTTATATCGACTATCCATCCGACTTAGATGTGTACTGCTGACCCTGTGGCACCCGTCCGCTGTTTATTGGCTTCTCGTTGGATCTTCCACTGGTTCTCAATTACAAATTTACTTTTTTTGTTTCTTTATCTACCTATATTTTTTTTTTTTTAGGTTATGCTATATTTTTTCCTTTTAATACTTCAAATTTTACAACACAATCGGCGAACTTTGGACTTATTGTAATTTTAAATACCCAAACTGTAATTTTTAATTTTTACATAAGTTCATCCGTTAAAATACTCTTTATTTCAGCATCTTTCCATCTCATTCTGATAATTCATCGATTACCAAATCCAAATGTCTAATCTCCTGATCTCCTGTCAAGTTAATTCCCAATCCCTGCCTGCCCATTTTGACGAATTTCAAGAATATTTCACACACAATTTTTATCATATTATCGCAGTATCTGAAACTTGGCTTAAACCACATATTCCTTCCTCCTCCATCACACTACCTGACTATACGTTTCTCCGCCATGACCGAGATAACCGGACTGGTGGAGGAGTAGGTCTTTATGTCCATCAAACCCTAAAAGCCCGAATCCTCGAATCCTCTCTTCCATCCGAAGTCCCTCATATTGAATTCCTTCTCTCCGAAATTTCCTGTAATGGACAACCGCTCCTATACGTAGTTGTATACCGGCCTCCTTTAGTGCCTTTTGACTCTTCCCTTGAATCTATCCTTTACAACTATATTCCCTTCTATAACCATATAATTATTTCTGGCGATTTCAACACCAATCTCCTTGTTAAAACAAATGACACCCTATACCTGGAAAATCTCTTCCACTCCCTAAACCTCTCCATTGTTCCGTTTTCTCCTACCCATCATACCCACCGATCAGACACATGGTTGGATCTGTATGTCATCGATTTTCCTCAGAAGCTATTTATTCTCTTCTTCTCAATTGCCCGTCCCATTTCTTTCTTCCCATGACCTAATCCAAATCACATATAATATCCAAACTCCGTACAAAATATCTAAAACCATTACCTTCCGCAACCTCGATGCTATTAGTCGTGAAAACATCTTGCCTTCCCTTGAATCCCTGAATTGGGGTGATATCTATTCCTGTCCCACCATTGATTCAATGGTTGACACACTCACTTCCTATCTTCTTAGTATCCTGGATACCCATGCTCCTCTCAAAACTACAACCCTCCGTCGATTACCAGCTCCTTGGATGGATCGAAATATAAAAGAACTGCAGAGGAACCGCGACGCAGCTTGCAGACGGTAATGACGGACAAAACGGACCGACGATTTTCAAGCGTTTAGGACTCTTCGCAACTTAACGCAATCTACAATAAGGCAGGCGAAATCCAAGTACTTCCATGAAGCCCTTTCCTCCGCGCCCGATCCTAAATCCAAATGGCTAATCCTTCGGAAACTCTCACTTTATAAATTCCCTTCCCCAGTAGTCTTTCCGGTCTCACCTGATGAACTGAACACCCATTTTTTGTCTTTCTCTTCTAACTCAAGATATACTTCTCCTACTTTCCCATTAGCACCATCATTCAACAACAACTTTTATTTCTCCGACATTTCACCCACTGACCTTCTTTCCTCCCTATTGAAATCCCACTCCAATTCCATCGGTTCTGACGGCATTCCCGTCAAACTGTTAAAAACATGCATCCCCGAAATTCTACCTGCCCTTCTGTACATTTACAATTTTTCCCTACAAAATGCAGTTTTCCCTTCCTCCTGGAAAAAAAGTAATAGTCCATCCTATTAACAAATCACCCAAACCTTTCCAAACCCCTCGAAAGAATAGTTCAATCCCAAATGTCAAATTTTCTGGAACAGTCCCAACTCCTTGATCCACTTCAATCTGGCTTCCGTCCTGGCCTTTCCACACAATCTGCCCTCGTTAAAATCACCACTGACATACATACTGCTATGGACGATAAAAAACTGACAGTACTAATTCTACTTGACTTTTCAAAAGCGTTCGATTCACTGAACCATTCCATCCTCTTCTCTAAACTAAAATCTCTTTCATTTTCCAACAGTTCCATACTCTGGGTCCAAGCTTTCCTCTCGGATAGGACTCAAGCAGTCTCCATCCCTAATCAACCCCTATCCTCTTTCCTACCACTGAACACAGGAGTGGCACAGGGTTCTAGTATTTCCCCACTCCTTTTCAACTGTTACATTAATGACCTTCCCAAATCAATCCTTCACTGTTCCCACCATTTGTACGCCGATGATTCCCAGATCTATTTGTCCTTTCCTCCGTCTGAGATAATAGCAGCATTTGCCAACATTCAAGGGGACCTAGATAGGATAAGTGCCTGGGCAAACTTGAATAAACTGTCGTAACTCTAATAACTTTATCTGCACCAGGATATATATACCTCAAGAACTCTTGCTAGAGGCCATTGCATAGGTGGTGTTCTGGTTTGCTTAAGTAGCACCAAATCTCCTTTCTTGACGTTGGGAGTGTTGGCACGCCATTTGTGGCGTTGTTGCAAGGTTTGGATGTACTGAGTGCGCCAACGATGCCAAAAGTTCTGAATGCGCTCTCGGATACGTTGCCAGCGATTTAGGCGATTAATTGGTAGTTCTGTAACGTCTGCTTCTGGTAAGGCTGTAAGTGGTCCTCCAATTAAAAAATGCCCAGGAGTGAGTGGCTGCAGATCTTCCGGATCAGATGATAATGGTTGCAGTGATCTCGAATTTAGTATGGCTTCCACTTTGGTGAACAGCGTAGCTAGTTCCTCTGGTGTAAAGGGATTGCTCCCAATGATTTTTCGAAGTAAGGTCTTGACTGACTTCACTCCTGCTTCCCATATGCCTCCAAAGTGGGGAGCATAGGGAGGGTTGAAATCCCATTCGATATGTTGATGACTCACATGCTCAATTAGGTGTTTTCTTGTTTCTGGCGAGTCATGCCATGACTCAAGATCAGCGAGATAATTCGCAGCTCCAACAAAATTTCTTCCGCAGCCAGACATGATCTTGTAAGGTTTGCCTCTACGGGCGATGAAACGATCCAGAGCGTCAATGAAGGCCTCTGTGGATAGTGCTGATACTAGTTCGAGGTGTACTGCCTTGGTTGAGAGGCATACAAAAAGACATAAGTAGGCTTTCCTTTCAGGAGCTTTGCGTCGTGAAGATTCTTTGCACAGAAATGGTCCGGCAATAATCTACCAAGATGTTAGTAAAATGGGAGCGTTTAGGTAATAGGATAGGATGTTTAGATTCATCAGGAAGGTCGGAATGTCGCAAACGACCGCCCACCCTAAGAACTCCCACTCGGTCTAAGAAAACATTAAGACTCAATAAAAGTTGTGATGGTTTAGAATTATTAAAGGCTTCCGGATAATAATATCTTTGCAATAGTTTAATACATTGTATGTTAGAGGCTTCAAATTCCTTAGAAGTTATAGGACCACTAGGTCTTCTGTTGTTAGGGAATTTAGAAGAAGGTTGAAATCGACGAACATAAGCTAAGGTATGGATCAAACGACGGTATTTTGAAAAACGTTCAGTCCATTGGACAAATTCTGATAATTCAGATGATATAACAGGTTCTGCTTCTGTAGTTGCTAGCGTAATACAATTACTCTTTGCTTCTGGTAGTTCTGTTGAAGGTATTAAAATACTACTAGTCGGCCAGTGTTCTTCATGCGTAGATATCCACGGTGGTCCTGACCACCATAGGTCATGTTCAATTAGTTGTGATGGAAGTAGTCCTCTTGATCCACAATCTGCCGGGTTATCTGATGATTTAATATGACGCCAAGAAGAGGTTCCAATGATTTCGATAATGCTAACGACACGATGAGCGACGAATTTCTTCAAGGTATGTGCTGGAGTATGAAGCCAAGATAAAACTGTTGATGAATCGGTGAAGAAACGTATTGATTGAATGTTCAAGTGTTCAATAAAGTTCGCAATTGATTTATATAATCGTGTTAAGCGTAGAGCGGCGCAGAGCTCTAATCTCGGGATGGTCATAGGTTTGATAGGGGCTAATTTAGTTTTAGATTTTAGAAGGAAAACTTGTTTAGATTTGTTGTGATTAGTAGCTAAATACAAAACTGCGCAATAGCCACGTTGGGAGGCGTCACAAAATCCAAAAAATTCAGAAACTACTTGAAGAAAATTATTAAGTGATGATGAAGTAGGTTTACCAACAAAAGGTTTGAAATTCAAAATATTATCGATATAAGCAGCTGCAAGTCGGCGTTTGCTATCATAATGTTTTAATAATGCATCCCAGGCTTGTTGATAACCTGCGTCAGTTATAGGGATATGTTTAATAATAGATAACGCTCGACCTTGTAAATTAGTTAATAAGACATGATATCTTTCAATATTGGTTTTTTTTTTTTTTATTATTTATATCAATAGATTCAATTAATGAATTGCTTATAAATCAGTTGAAACAAAATAAATGATAAAAACTAGTATATAATAATGGCTACGTGTTGTAAAGATTATGCGGGAGGTAAATAAATACGCTGTAGGTATTAAAGACCGATAATACAGGAACCTTGTAGCATAACTTGATAAAATAATCAATACTTTGAAGTAAATTTGAAATAAAAATAAAATAACCAAAATTATATACAGTTCTATCAAAAATAAAATGAAATTACCTTCTAATAAATTACAAATTAAGTAAGAAAGTTAATAAAAAAATAAAATGAACCCTTTATAGATCGAAAAAATGAAACAAACTGAACAACAAAACAAAAGTTCTCTCTTTTTTTTTTAATAAATATTCTTTCACTATGAATGTAATTTCAAATTGAACATAATTGATATCGAAATTAAAGACTTATTTTAAGATGTGATAATTAATAAAAAATGATAATGATATGGTATTCTTTATTTTAACGACAGTAGTTATGATATGGTATGATAAAGATATTTATAATAATGTGGCCCGGAATTGACCAACACAAATTTTATGTTAAGTTATATATCGAAAAAAAAAAAAATCAAAAATAAGGAAGGAAATTGAAAGAGAAGGAAAATTGTTGTTAAAATAAAAAAAAATAAAATAAAACTTATTAACAATGGATGTATTTTACACACAAAAAAATTCGAACTGTAATTGTGTTGGTAGTTTTAACACTTGAAATTAATTATTACTAATTAATAAATTCCAATACATCTTATAAAAGAGTAGCTACTCAGAGATTTTAAACAAACAAATGGCATCTAAGGTAAATAGATATGATAGATATGATGTGATCTGATGTGGTACCACTCACTGTGACAATGCTACTGAAACTAACATTCTTAGTTAAGAGTTGGGGACACAAAGGTCGGATTCCCAGCTTGGGATCTATCAAATTTTGTTTATCATTTCTTTTCATTTGTTATTTGTTTAATTTTAATTTTATTTTTAATTAATTATTTAACAATCACCCTATTGCCTTCAGCTCCTCTGTTAGAAACGTCGGAGTCATTTTCGACCAATCCCTCTCATGGAAACCCTACGTTGCCCAAATTTCTCGTCGAGCAATAAGCTCTCTAAAGTTATTCCACCGTTCCAAACATCTTCTAACTCTACCAATTCGTAAGCTCCTCATCACATCTTTTATCTTTCCACAATTTGACTATGGTTGTGTGGCATATGGTGGACTCTCGAACAGGCTCGAGGAGAGGTTGAGGCGGATTATGAACTGTTCGTTCGATTTGTCTTCGATGCCCCGAGGAGGTCTCATGAGTCCCGTCGTTACGTTGAGTTAAAGTGGCTTTTTCCTTCTATCCGTAGGCTCTATTTCCTTGGTTCTTACTTATATCAAACTATCAACTCACAACATCCATCTTACATCTATAGTATCCAATCCCAAGGCACAAGATCTCGTCCTTCCGATCTTTATATCCGTTCCCATAGAACCAAAACTTTTGAGCGTTCCTTTCTCGCCCGTTCTATCTCTCTTTGGAACTCACTCCCACCCGATATCCGTCATGCGTCTTCTTTAACCTCATTTAAATCTAAACTTTTCCAACATCTTCTAAATTCCCAATCAGGTGCTTTATAACCAATTAATAATTGATAGATATTTTCAACTTTATTGATTGATGAACTACTGTAAATATTCCTCACTCACAATGAAATCATTTTTTTTTTTTATTTCTGTTACCAGATGCTATCATGTATTTACTGTTTTTTTTTTTCCATAAGCCTAGTTCTTTTTATTGTAAATTTGTCTGTTTTTTTTATTTTTATTTTTGCATCACTTTAATAAATAACACTAAACATACCTGTTTAGTTATTTACTTTCAGGATATTTTGTAAATAAGTTTTTACTCAGTTGTAGGCCTTTGGCCAGATAAATATTTTCTTAATTATGTTCATCTCTGTTATTCTAAAGGGACCTGGTCCCAGAATAAAATTATTTTTCTATTTCTATTTCTATATAATAGATACGTCAAATTACGATGAGATAAATTCTGTTATCTCGTAAATGCTGAAAAATGATAAAATTTAAGATATACGTTTAAAAGGTTTCCCTTTTGACTCAAAAATAAGTTTTCTTTTAATATTTTCTTCAAATAATGGAATAAATTCTATGTTCACAAGACGGCTGCTCAACGAATTTTGAATAACAAATGTTAGGGATGTTTATTATATCACCTAGGTACGTCAAATTAAGATGAAATAAATAAGTTTTCTTTTATAACTTTCTGAGATATATTCCAAAATCTTGGAAAAGAGCATCAGAAGACGAGTCGATGGATTGCTCTAAGAGGAACAATACGGCTTTCGTGAAAATGCGAGCACACAAGACCAGATTTTTTTTTAAGTCCCTGACGCGGACTTCCGGCATTACCTGGTGTTAATTTAATTTATTAATAAAATAAATTAAATCGTTGAGGCTGTGGCAAATCCATTTCACACAAATCCTCATTGGTCACCCGGCTGTTAATAACCTTCACTCAATTTATTTCAGTTTGCTTCTGACTTCGATATAGTGCGGTTATACTGTGAAGTGAAGATTTAACTACATTTTACTAACTCTTCATAACTGTCTTTTGGTTATTTTTCACTTATATATGTTTAACGAATCATAATTAATGATGAAGGACGATGAGGAAGGTGTTTGACATCCTTTTCTCAGACCGATGCTTCTAAACCCAGATGACGAGTTGCATGAGACGAAACCCACATTTTTACCTCATGCTAAAATTTAAAATTCATAATTAAAAAAAAAATATAACGCTAGGAATAGCCGATCTGGAAATAAAGAATATATAAAAAAAATATATTATTTCACTCCCGTCACTGTAGTTTGTATCACTGTAATTAATATAATCATTTTTCCATTGTGTGTATTCAAGTTCTTGTCGTTGTAAGTAACCCATTTTTTGTAAAGTATTACGTTATAATTAATCAACAAATTAATTAGGAAAGAAATTAAGAACTGGTTAGGAGAAAATAAGGTTAAATAAAGTCGAGAGAGCTTTAAAGGAGGGAGAAAAATTAAAAGAGGGAGGAACTGCCAAAACAAAAATTACTGTTATTTTAAATGAAAAAGGACAAGAATTAAATGATAACTTGGACACAATTAATAGAATATAAGAATATTGTGAAAAACTATATTACGACAGAAGTGATAAAAAAGGTGAGTGGAATATGGAATGCTGGGACCCAAACAAGAAATTATGATCGAAGAAGTGTAAGAATGAGTGTAATTGATAGCTGCAAGGAAGAAAAAGCAAGAGGTGTTGATGGTCTGTTAATGGCACTTATAAAAGCTGGAGGACAGATTCTAGCGCAGGCCCTCACTCATTTTTCCGTGCAAATTTATTAAAGTATCTGTTCTTTTTATTATTACCTCAATATATTTTGTAAACGTATTTACATATCCAAAAAAAGCAAATAGGAAATCCGACAAAAAAGAAAGGAGACAAGACAGATCTAAACAATTATCGCCCATTAAGTTTGCTCTCAGTTGTGTACAAAATATTCTCTAAAATTATCTTAGAAGAATAGAAGACAAATTAGATGTAGAACTCGAAAAACATCAAGCAAGCTTTAGGAAGATCTATTCTACTGTAGACCATATTTTTGTGATCAGAAACTTATTAAACAAGCGAATGATTATAATTTGTCTAGATTATGAAAAAGCATTATTAATATGTTGAAGAAGATGACCATCAGTCCAAAAATATGCAAGATGTTGGAAGAAATGTACTCAAGATCCGACCCCGAATATAAATTAGGAAACAGAAAAGTAAAAATAAAAATTTGCAAAGGTATACGACAGTGATAATGCAAATAATTATCAAGCATTGTTAAATGGCCTAAATGCTCTATCTTTAAACCCTTTAACTAGAAAATTAGCCGGCAAAGGCACTCAAATTATCCTTTCATCTATCGAAGGATTATGGAAAATAACTAAGTACTATGATGAAAAAATTGAATATCACACTTATTCAATGGAAAAAAACAAATCCAGCCAAGAGAACTACACCAAATTTCAAATGTTCTTCCGTCCTAACGCCTGTTCAAAAAAATAATCAAGAAACTAACAGCTAAAGTAATAGCACTGAAAACGTTTTATACAAAATCATGAACATTATTTTAGAGGCGATAAAACCTTACTTTTCACAAATAATTAGCCAGTTAGCTTAAATATTTATACAAAAAAAATAATTTTTTTACTTACGTGAATTAGCTTCGTGATGGAGTTGTAACTTCTTTCTGCAATGCGCTAAGGATTCTTTGATATTTCCCAAAATTCACTTATATTAATTTTCTTATTTTAAATTGACTATTTCATCAGAAAACCAGTTAACAAATGAAAAAAAAAATTCGGTATTTCTTCTATCTAAATATACTCAAGTATCATAGCAACAGAATAATCTTTATTTCATCGTTATTCGCTTAACAAATTTTGAAAGAAAATGTCAGGAATATCTTCAGCAGTATGGCCCATTGGGATATATATGAACAATACTGTACTTTTCCTCACAACGAAAACGGCCGTGCATATATACTAGGTTTTTCCTCTATTAAGGGTACACACTTTATAGTGACTAGGTGAGCCCCAGAACCCACGGGTTCCATCTCCGACTGTTATCAGATCAAATAAAATCTGCCACAGACGGATTTGAACCCAATTCGGCGCGGCAACTGAGAGCTCTACCCTGGGAGAGCCTAGCCTATTTATATATCTTACTAATATTATAAATGTGAAAGTTTGTATGTTTGTCTCTCTTTCATGTAAAAACTACTGAATGGATTTCGATGAAACTTTACAGTGGTATAGATTATACATCAGAATAACACATAGGCTACAGCAAGCGCGGATTTAGGGGGGTGGCGCACGGGGGCACGTGCCCCCCCCCTCCCGACAGTTTTTTAGGTACTGTGGAGAATCCATTATAGTACATAAATAAAGGCAAATCACATGATCGTAATTGTTTAAATAACAGAAAGAACATGAGTGAAACTATTTGTTTTGATATCCTGCCAATCTTACTAATATTATAAATGTGAAAGTTTGTATGTTTGTCTCTCTTTCACGCAAAAATTACTTAACGGATTTGGATGAAACTTTACAGTATTATAGGTTATACATCAGAATAACACATACGCTATAGCAAGCGCGGATTTAGGGGGGGAGGCGCACGGGGGTACGTGCCCACCCTCTCGAGAGTGTTTAGGTACTGTGGAGAATCCATTATAGTACATAATTAAAGGCAAATCACATGATAATAGTGGGTATAATAACAGAAAGAACATGAGTGAAACTATTGTTTTGATATCCTATTAATATTAGAAATGCGAATGTTTGTGTTTATGTTTGTTACTCATTCACGCAAAAACTACTGAACGGATTTGGATGAAATTTATTGAGTACAACAGGTCATACATCATAGGCTACAGCAAGGGCAGATTTATGTGGGGCCACAGGGGCATATTCCTCCCCCGTTATAGTACATAATTAAAGGCAAATCAGGAACTTAGCATCTTGAAATTTGTAGATAGGTTCTTTGTATAGTTTAAGAAAGAAATTTGGATAATTCCACCCCAAGGGTTTCCCCTTTAATATAATAGGGGTTCAAAGGTTGTATGGAATCCGTCAGTTTTGAAGATAGACATCTGAAATTTTGTATGAGTAACCTATAGTGAAAAAAATTAAATTATTTAAATAATTATATTATTTATTATTTTAAATTATTGTTAAAAGCACTGTCAAGAAACTTCATGCGGTAGTCCAAATTCTCTGCGAGCGAAGCCGCGGGAAAAAGCTAGTATTATCATATATTTTCGCCAACTACTGAATTCCATGTCCCATTTCGACTAAAAACTGTTAACTCTATGCCGTTAGGACAACAATGACGAAGCTATGATTATTCGAAGGACAAAGAAACTGTCTGAAGAGGTTGAAGATGTATAATGGTCACGAAAAAAGAAGTATCTACTAGTTAAAAAATACTAAGTAAAATTTATAGTAAAGACAGTCAATGTGTAATCAGATATTATTAGTTTCTCGTTACTGTATAAGGATCTAATAATAAATTAAATCTGTAGCTTCTCTAACCGGCATAATATCGTAAGGGCAGCGAAATTTATGCAATTTCGTGTTTTGGTATCTGTCGATACAACATAACTCCTAAGTTACGATCCTTTGAATGAGCCAGACAGAAAATCTTCATCAGAAATGGTGAGGGGGTGCATTCAATAAAAATACAAAAAAAAGGTAAACTTTTTTATTTGAATTTGTTTAACGTCACTTCGGCAACGCTCTTTTTAAATTAAATTCTTAGCTTTTAAATACATTTTATTTTTATGATAGTGATGTGAATTGAGCTTGTGAAGGACCTATATCGGGCACCCCACTTCCCCGCAACAGCCCTGGAGAAGACCTGCAAAGTATGTCGAAACGTTGGCTACTTAATAAACATTTCTCCAATTCTAAGAGAAATTCATTGGCCTCTACCCGGGCCATTTTCTTCCACATTTTTTTTTCTCTCTCTATTGAAAGTTTTTTTAATATATTATTTCTTTCATTGTATATTATGATTCTTCACAGATACATTTAAATTTGTAAAACTGTTTTAATTCGAGACTGGTCTATTAGGTATAGCATGTAACTTTTCAACTAAACTAAATGCACATTTCAATATCCAAATTTATTCATTCTATTTGATTCGAATAGATGCTTCACCGTAATTTATATATGTTAATATGGCTCAGCTGTGTTAACAGCTTTGGAAGATTGGTTGAAAATACACTAAAAGTAGATGGAGATATGTCCGCTTTGTATGTCCGATCCTCAGCCTAGTTGTTATGCTGCATTCTTTTGACTTTAGGCCGTTAGGAGGGATCCAAGCAATGTTTTCATATTTTATTGTAATAATATTACAATAAATAAATCTGCTAATATGAACAATATGAGATAAAAAAAAAAAAAAACACTTGTGAAGAAACTACCCATCGGTAGCACTCTAATAAAGGTCTATAGTAGAAGGTCTTGAGGCTATATTCTTTTCAGACGCCTCGGAGGGTTATCAGGGATAGTATGGGAAGCAAGTTGAGAGAATTGACATAGATTCAAGTGTGTATGGAACTTGTCATGGAAGGATAGGTATCTAGTTTGGGCCAAATCTGCAACATATGGGATATTAAGATCATGATGGATGAGTTTGTTTGTAACACAACGATGAGCATTGAGGATTTTACGAAGGGTTTTGGATTGTAAGGATTGGATACGAGATGAATTGGTTGGTTTAGTAGAGCCCCAAAGCTCAACTCCGTATGTCCAAATAGGTCTGATAACTGTCATGTAAATGAGTCTTTGGTAATTAATTGGGAGCTTAGAGCGTTTGTCCAGTAAATGTTGAAGTAGGCGAAAACATCGAGCAGTTTCTTGTCTTTTCAGTCTTGTATCAGGATTAAGAAAATCTAAAAGCTATTGAAAGTTGTACAAAATGTTATTCCTAAATTAATAATAACTAATTTAAAAAATATGAATACAATCCAATTGGATACAAAGAAACAATGGCCATTTAGATCACACTTAAAATATGGAAATGCTTAAAATTGAAATTTAATATGCAACATTAGGGATATCATTAAAATGATCAAAAACTCAAAAAGAGAGATAAAATGGTTATTATTTCAATGAAATTAGAAAACTCCAAAAATTAAGCTTCATTTCTCTAAATGACTGAGGAAAACTGAATAATCAACGCTTCGACAATTCAGACATCAAATACACACACACACACACACACACAAACAAACAAAAAAGAGTACTTTCCTAAAACCTTTTGGAGTGAGGTTTCTGTCTACGATCTTGACCAATGGTTCCTAACCTGGGGGTTGTGAAGCCATATCAGAGGGAGGGCGTGAGACAAGTTGAAAATAAAAAAAACACTAACTTTAATAAAAAACTTTTATTTATTTTTCTTAAAAACTACCTCTTTATCTTAAATTGAAACTTATAATGTCGATGTAATACTCGTTTTTTTTTTCGTATGCCCATAAAATCTATTATGTAAGGGGGGGCGTGTTACGAATAAGGTTGGGAACCCGTGGACTAGATGAACAATTTATTTTTATGTAGGTATATTCTAACTACTAATTTTATAACTATATATTCTAACTTTACATAAATGAAATTAGATATATTCTAATTTATGTATATAAAGGTATAATTTCCAATCTATAAGAACAGTTAAACGTTTAAATACAAATTTACAGCCTTTAATAAATTATTTGAAGAGGCCGTGGACTATAGATGGCGACCTCAGAGGTTATCACCCCTGTCACACGAATCACGCAAAGGAGATCATCTTGCCAGTTTGTTAATCACGATGACCGTGGATCAAAACAATGCTATCTTTATCTAAACGCGTCATTACTCAGATACGCATGAAATTTAAAAGAATAATTTTAACTCAAATATAAGTCATTTTAATTTTATATTTAAACCTCTGTAAATAAATTATTTTCTTCTATGTCATTCCAGTTTCTTCCATGATGCTAATCCAACCCAAAACCAAAATTTATTTATTATTGTATTAAAAAATTATTAGGTTTCAAATTGACATTCGATCGAAATGTTGAAATAGAAGGAAATGTAACAAATGCAAGAAATGTAATGAAAAGTAATGTTACATAAAAATAATACACTAGCAGACAGCCATACGACCTTGGGACTTATATGTTGCCGAGTACCTTGCAATTCATAGGAAAGGACTAATGGAGAAAAGTGAATGAAAGGAAAATTCTAAGAAAAATCCTTGGTCCGGTAAAATAAATAAATAAATTATTTTGTGAATACAGGAGACAAGGGCGGATCCAGGATTTTTTTCTGGGGGAGACACAACGAGCCGAAGGGTAAAAAAATCAACAATAACTTAGAAATATAAACTTATGGTATTTATAGAAAGGTTTCAAAGGTTTATTAAAATATCTAAACAATAGTTTCACTCATGTTTTCTGTTATTTTATAAACATATTTTAACGACTATGATCATATGATTTGCCTATAAGTATGTAATGTAATGGATTCTTCACAGTACACAAAAAACTGTCTGGGGGGCACGTGGCATTCGTTTTACATTGTTGTTGTGATCGATAGATGCCCCTATATGAATTTGATATCAATTATTAATCCTTCACCAACTGCTATAAGTAGAAAACGAAAACTGAGCTTATTTTCACATTCGATATTTGGAAATGGTAGGGACGATATGAATGTAAGGAAGAAGGATGGAGGATATTAGGTGGGAATGCGCTGTATTATATTATGCGAATAGTCAATCGTATCACATTGGAAACTGTATTATTTTCCATACATTATTATCGATACATGATACAAAATTATTACCCATTTAATTAAGTGATTATTACAATCATTAACAATATTACAATACTTAAGAGGTTTTTGATTCATTACATGGTGGAGACCATTATTTCTAAGGCAACAGTAGTTATTTCATATAAGTAATCATAATTACCGAATGTATGCGTTTTCCGAAACATACCCCACTGATCTACCCGCTTCCCTCTTCCATAATTTTTGTATAAATATATATATACATACACACAACTATTTCATCGATTTAGATATTGTACTGTTGATATTTTTATTCTGATTGTTGTTTTTCTTTCTTCCGGTGAAACGTCAGCACACATTAAATATCATTAACTTGTTACTTTGATATTGGATGGAATCTGCCTACCCGTCTTTTTAGAGAAAAGACCTAAGGTTATGGCCTTGCTTAAAACGCCACCTGGCATAACCTTGTCTTAGAAATAGTACAATCCGTATCATGTAAAAAACCCTAAACCCTTCATGCGTTGTATTGATAAAGGTTTTTATCATACTATATTTTTTTACATTCTGTGCATCAAATCCATTTTTATTATGCATTACATTACATTGACGTATCAGTCCCTATATTTTACCAACTTATTTTTTGTTTGCTTGATACGGGAGAAAACAGACAATGATAAGAGTAATGCTAAAAATGGATAACAATAACAATATATGTAAAAGTATCAGTAAACTGTGATCAATGGCGTCAGCTTTGATGCATGCAATTGATGCAACAATGCATTTTCTCTATTCTGTTGTTTAAGTAAAACAGATTGATCAAATGTGTGTGATGTAATCAGTGACGTACGAATATTTTCTCAACGTCATTATTACTTGACCTATTCCACTGGTCTGATTAAGTAATGTAAACAATTAGCTGATATATCGATAAAGAACTATATCCTATTGATAGAAAGAAAACTACTATGTAAGTTATCTCAGACTATACTTGGACTAAAGACTATGGGAAATAAATACAAGATTAAAAAGACAAGAAATGTCAACACGCTTAAAATAACTGTTGCATCTTCTGTACTACAGATCTTCACTTGACAGAAACAAACGACTACCAATACCAAACTTATTTGGACATATGGAGCAGAACTTTAGGATTCAACAAGCCACGTGCATATACAGAAGATGCAAACAAAAATTTTAAAAATTCTAAGAAAAATTATAAATGCCCCTTATTTCATTTCGAATCACACAATACATAATGACGTGAACATTTCCACTAGGCCGGCGGCCAGGTACCAAATAGGCCTTTAGTTCGCAAAAAATTGAAGAGAGTTGCATTTTTGATATGTTGTAAGGGCATGTCTGAGTAGTTTAAATCCAAGTTTCCAACCAAAAAAACGGACAAACGTTTCGTGGTTTAAAAACCTGGAAATTTTCGGAGTTATTTTAGTTTTTATACATTTTGATTATCTACAATTTGAATCCAACCACGGCTCTGTAGGTCTAATAGATTCTGATTTATGCTCCTTTGAAAATAGGCCATTTTTTCCAAAAAGTCCAAATTTTAAGTTTAGGCCAACTTTCGTGAGGAACACCAGCCGAAGGAGTGATCCTACGATGAAGGTCATGGGGAATGAAGCTGTATAAATATTTATTATTTATTGTGGATGTATTTATTTTATTTTGTTTATATCATTGTTTTGTTATGGAATGATTATAAGCTACATAGCACCATTACTTATCGCCCACAAGTGGCAGATTGTAATGCTTCAATAAACTGTTTAAATCATTATTAATAAAAAGTATTACCCAGAAATTTTACTATATCTAGACCACCTAGGGAGGATGATGAAGATAGTTTAGCCAAAATTTGGTAAATGTTAGTTCGGTTTATTTCGCGAATAGCGATTTAAAACAAATAAAAAACCAGGTAGTATTTTTTATTAGTGTTATGATAGATAGCAATTGAAATGATTTATTCAGACGATCGACAATAAACCTATCGATTGCTTAATCGATAATTATCATAAATAGATAATTCGAACATGCACCTCATGAATGCAATTGCAACAACTTCACGGCTGCATTAAATGGATGTCAATTTGACGCTTCAAAAATATCAAGCTTACAAGATATGACCTTTTGCTGTGTTTATTTAAAAACGTCTTCAAACGAACACCTTTCATCAATGGACATGAATCTTAAGCTGTTAAATTAACTGTTGTAATATTATTTAATAAAAATAAAATTATAATTTTTAATAATTTTATCTAGCATATTAACCCTGAAGAAAACCTACAATTTGGGTCGAACCATTGCTTCCTAATGAATAATTTGTTACTATTTAAAATAAAAATTGTATACGTTTAAGTTTATTATACATCAAATTAATTTAGTATACTGTGTAGTACAGTATAAATTGAATATAAACAAAAGTACAGAAGTTGACTCAAGAAATGTAGTGCATAGTAAAAATTTTTAATTTTTTATAATTATTGGTCATTTTTTTCAGTTTTTAAATATTTTATAAACATAGCTCAATTGGTAGAGCGATGTCACGGTGAGACAAAGGTTCCGGGTTCAAATCCCGGTCGAGGGCCTATCTTTTCTCTTTAAAAAATAAAAAATAAAAGTAAGAATTTTTAGTTTGGAGCAGTTACATTTCTCGACCTTTGAGCTAAAGCATTTCTTATTTCTTTAAAATGGTAATAATAATAAATATTCTTTCGCAAACAATAAAGGTTAGTTAGAGAGAAGACATTTTGTAATATTTTTATTGTATTCGCATCATGAATATTGAAAAGGTCGTTGAAGTAAAAAATGAGTCCGCTGATCTTGAGAGCTTATTGGAATGTTTAAATTCTAAATGTGAAAGATCATTTCGGGAGAGAATTGACTCAGTGGTAGAGCGCTAAATTACCGTGCCGAAGTTACTGGATTTAAATGGCTATGGCAGATAATTTATTCTGTTAATGCCCTGGGATGGATCCTGTGGGATCTGTAAGCCCTCCTGGGGCTCACCCAGTCTCTATTATGTAGGTTACTTTAATAAGGGGAAAACCTGGCTGTTGAGCGTGCTCACGGACAAATCACCTCTTTGCACAACCGTTGTCCTAGAAATAGTATAGTCTCTACCACGTAATGAACCCTTACTTTCATTAACTCTAGAGCTTTTATTTTAAGTATTATATATGTAATATAGTGTTATGTCCAATTTATTATTATAATATTATATCTACATACCCGGTGAATAAGTGGTTACGTCGGATTCTGTCCAAAGAGAGTTAACTGCTTTGAGATAACCGGTATCGTATCATTTTCGTAGTTCTTGGCTTTAAATGGAGTTGTAATATAAGCAGTAACTCGTTTTCAAGCCAATGCCTTACTTAGCCCCTTACTCACTACGAAAATAACTCGATTCCGCTTACTTAAGTACAAGAAACTTATTTTGGAGAAAATTAGACTTGACCACCTATTCACCGGGGCTGTACATATATCGCCGCATATATACATATTCGTATATGTATACATATTCGATAGAAGATGCATACTCTTTGAAGAAGATTAAAACCAATTTAAATTCCTTAATTTAGTTTTCACATCATGAGATTTTAGTTTTATAAAAATTCAAGCCTGTATATTTACTTAATGCATTGAATTATAATTTAAGTTACCCTTCTGATAATATCATGGAGCAACGTAACTCAGTGTGTAGGGCGTAGATTGCTGTACACAAGATACCGAGTTCAAATCCGGCTTTAGCTGATTATTTTTTACTATTTATTATATGAGAGAATAGTTGTCGCTTAGTAAATAATATATACTTATTGGTGTCAATAATTTGATTGACTCGATAAATTTTGACATTAATCATTTTTACATTATATTTGTTTTTAAATTTATTTATTGATATTTACAACTGTATTACAATATTACAATACAAGTAAATAGGCTGAGTGATACATAATGACACGAGAATGACCAGTAGAGAAACTACCCACTGGTAGTACTCAAATCACAAGATCAACTAAGAAGGTCACGTGACCATCTTCTTTTCAGACGCCTCGGAGGATTATCAGAAATTGTAGAGGAAGCTAGGTTCGAAACTAGAGGGTTTGAGTGGGAATGAAGTTTGTTATGAAAGGATAGACCTTCTACATTTTATGAGCTTATATTTGAAAGCGGTAGAAGTCTATCCATTTGGATCTAAAAAAGATCGCTTATTCTTTTAAATGGATCGCTTATCATAATAAAATTTAAAAGATTTATAGAGTTTAAAGCACCACCTTTTGCCAAGTGCTAAGTGATAATAACATTTGCCCATTTGCCCACATTTTTAAAGTAATTCGAATTGAAACCTTAAGATTAGAGAAGAATTGGTTGACTGTAACTTCTAATATAAGGAAGAAATACGAGTAGTTGGGGGTGCAGTCAATAAAAACACCTTAATAAGTGTAACTTATTTATTGTGTGCCGACGTTTCGGCCTACAATGTAGGCCATCTTCATGGCTGAGAGAGAGAAACAAACGGAAAAACATATAAAAAACGTTGCAGTAACAAGAATATGGTGACAAGTAATGTAGTACTGTGGTATATGTGTGGAAATTAAAATAGTGACTAGATATGATGAAATAGTGAATAGATATGATAATTAAAGATAATGAATATAAAAGTGGTTACAGAATATAATAAAATTAAAATAGTGACAGATAATAATAAAATTATAGATGATGAACAGAAATTAAAATAGTGACAGATATAATAATTAAAGAATACGAATATAAAATACAGAAAATAAATGTTCAGAAAGGATAAAATATAAACATAATATAAAGGGAAAGAAAAATGAGGAGGTAAACGGAAAGATACAAAATGAGATTAAGATATAGAAAATGGGAAAAATACCAGACTTCTAGAGGTTACATAAGTAAAATGTAGTAATACAAGCATATGTAGGAAGAAAAGATTGATAAATTTCAAAAATTAAAAATTGAAAATAATGTTTATAAATATGAACTCTAAAGTGTGAAAAGAAAATAGAAAATATAAGTAAGGGAAGTTAATATTATAACTGTATACAGTTAGAAAGAAGTAGTATTAATATAAAATATGATGTGAATATAACATAAACATATACAAAATAGGTATAGAAATTCAGTAGATGTAAAAATATGAGGCTAAATGATAATGAACTCTATGCTATTAACATATGATGGATGCCAAAAATTTGTGTGAGAAACAGGTGCAAAGAAAGGTGAAGGTGGAAAGGATGGAGAAACCTTAAGACATTGTGAATATGAAAAAATGGACTTATAAACTTATACCACTACAACCCGTGAGCTCCAGGAGGGTCCTAGATCATATATGATCCATCTCCGACTGCAAACGGACTAAATAAAAGTCTTGCTTGCAGCGGAATTGGAACCAGTATTTCCGGAATAGCAACTCAGTGCTCTACCACTGAGCCACTTCACTCCATTACCATAGCAACTCAGTGCTCTACCACTGAGCCACTTCACTCCATTACCATAGCAACTCAGTGCTCTACCACTGAGCCACTCCGCTCCATTACCATGGCAACTCAGTGCTCTACCACTGAGCCACTCCGCTACGAAAAAATGGACTTTTACCACTCTCAAATATGACAGCTCATATGTACAGTCGACCAATCCACATTTTAAATATAAATTCTCTAATCTCTGTTACATGAAAAAAAAAAAATCTAGATAGCATATGCTGACTATTTAAAGCAATCTGTACCAGCAATCATAAGAAGAAGATGGAAGATAGTTATTGCTTCAAAGAAAACCTTTGAAGAATTTGCAATATCTCTTCAAGGATTAGAAATAGAACAATGCTACCTTGCGCATTCCTGACTTATAAATACGAACATTCCTGAGGAGATATAGAGAAGGCAATACAGACACACGAGTTGTTGGGATCCTGCGCGAGATTTGACCCGGGGTCATGGTGGGTGTCTCCTATCCAGATTTAGATAGCGCTGCCATCTGTCACCTGTCATCGCTACTTCGTTGTAATTGTAATCCTTTAACTTATCACTATCGAATGGTATCGATAGCATGCATAATTGAAATCGATATAGCGGTTGTGGTACCTTAGCTTGACCTAGGCGAAATTTATTACTTATAATACTTCAGAAATAGATCAATAAATGGCCTAGATAAATTGTTTTTTAAATTTTGTTTAAATTGAAGACAATATTTCCAGCAAGCCGATTCCTATCAGGTCTTTCGCACCAGATTAGCGTATACAAAGTTAAGTGCTCTCATCACACTAAGTCTATATCGAAAAAAGTGTCATTATGTGTCGTATCAACATTTTTTTGACGTATTGAAATAGTTTAGGGTTTAGGGTTTGTTCATTTAACGTCACTTTATTCTTATGGCTAATTTGGCGATGCTACACTGGGAGCTCTAAATTTTGTCTATCCAGATTTAATTAGGATAGGGATTTTTAACGATTACCTGACATCGTACAGGATTAACCTCCCTTAAGGCCGTTTAACCTCCCTTCCGAAGGACGGCGTAACTAAGGATTTTTTACTCCATTCAAAAAATCCTAGGATCACCTGCAAGCTACGAACCCGCGATCTTGGGCTTAGTAGTTGGTTACGCTAACCACTAGACCACAGGTCGCCCCAATATTGAAATAGTTGTTCAATGTATAGAAAAAAATAATTAATCTGTATGGATCCTTTGGACAAAACACCTCCCTGCACAAATGTTGTCCTAGAATCAGTACAGTCTCTACTACGTACCGAACCCAAGACTTCAATCATTTCATCATTGGTATCGATTTTTTTTATTATTTTTTTTTTTTAAGGGGCTAATAGAGTTTATCAATTATATCGAAATCACTTCTTGATCATCAGCCTCTATATTTTTTTATTTTTGTGCCACTACAACCTGTGGCGGGTCTGGGGTTCAGTACCTGGTAGAGACTGTACTGTTTCATAACAACGGTTCTGCAAAGAGTTACTTGTCCTAGGTCACGCTCAACCGCCAGATTTTTCCCCCTTAATTTGGGCAAACTATATTTATAATATTTTATAGAGGCTGGGTGAGCACCAGGAAGGTCCTAGATCCATTATGATCCATCTCCGGCTGCAAAGAGACTAAATAAAAGTCTGACCCACAGCGGGATTTGAACCAGGATTTCCGGTATGCAACTCAGTCCTCTACCGCTGATCCACTCCGCTCCCCAGATCCTATAAAATGGGTACCCTTAATGTGAGAAAAACCTGTGGGTTGAGTGTGATCTCGGACAAATCGCCTCTCTGCACAACCATTGTCTAAGAAACAGTTCAGTCTCTATCATGTACGTATACTTCATGGATTTCAGTGCTACAGGTTTTTATACATGTTTTATGTACTGTTTACATTTGGCCTGATTTGGATTTACTTGATTCGATTCGGTTTGTAGGAGTTGGTGTGATTGGTTTGGAGATCGTTCATCCACAATTTTAATGAAGTAAAACATTAACCTAAGTAACCATAGCAGCGCAATAACTACACCATCGCCAATACGACAAGACATATCCCGATAGTATTTCTAAAGTGACTCAACTCAAAAAGTCCTGTTTTTTCTGTTTTGGCAATGACTATGAAAGAAATGGGTAGGTATCTCTTTATCACTCATCAAAACTGTATCGACTTGTCTTCCAGGAGGCACTTGTGTATGTTTGTTTGTTCATTTAACGTCACTTTTTGCTGCTATGGCTATTCGGACGATGCTACATTGGGAACTCTAAATTTTGCCTATCCAGGTTTTATTAGGATAGGGATTTTTAACGAGTACCTGACATCGTACAGGCTCGGGACCCCCGTTTTACGTCCCTTCCGAAGGACGGCGTAACTAGGGATTTTTTACTCCCTTTAAAAAATCCTAGGGCCACCTGCCGGGGTACGAATCGGCGATCTTGGGATTAGTAGTTTGTTACGCTAACCACTAGACCACATGTGACCCCGGCACTTGTGTATGTTATTCCAAACTCACTAATAGCTTTCCCTTTTTTTTAAAAAATGTAGGTTTTTAACTTATATCACTTTGGAAATACTAGTGTGATATAAGAAGCCTGTGTTAATGACGAAGTAATCATATTATATGATTGCCTGTTATAAATTTTCCAATCATCTATCAACATATGTAATCATAACAAAACTATATTTAGAAATGGCGCCTCTGGAACTGTTCCTTGGTTGGTCGGAATGTATTTATAACGAGATGCGGCGAAAAAGCAAGGCTTTGTATAAACGTTCGATAATAAACAAATCCTGGAGAAAGAACAGATGTAGTTTTCCTGCAATAGACTATGTCGAAAATAGAAAATGAGTTTAATAGATGCAATAATAAATATAAAAACGTTTTTAATTGTGAGAATCGAGATTTTTTTTGTTTTTGATGATTAGCTCTTTTTATTATACATACAGCTGATTAAACGTTACTGTTCAGAAACGTAGGGCATCATGGGCTCATCATCACGTAGGGCACTTTTTTCAACTAACTAACAAATAACGAGTTTGCAATACATTTACTCAAGAGCTTTTATACATTTGAGTTATTTTTGTAGGAAGTAAAAAATTTCTTTCCGATATACAATGAGTGCTGATCATTTGCTTAACATAAAGCATTTACTCTCTGATGGTATTAAAGACACCTTATATCAGTCCTATGGATGCAATATTATTAGTTATTATTGTCAAGGTTCAAATCCGACTTTGGAGATTTCATTTAGTCTGTTATAAGCTGAAATATTTCCTTTGGGATCTGGAACCCTTATGGGGCTCAACCAACCTCTAGAAAGAAGATATACCCAAAACTAGGAGAAAACCTGGCTGATGTGCGTGATCCAGAACAAATTACCTCTCTGTACTAGGATTTTAGGATTTTTAAGGGAGTAAATAACCCTTGGTTATGCCGTCCTCCGGAAGGGACCATAAACAGGTGTCCCGAGCCATAACGATGTCGGGTACTCCTAAAATTCCTATAGTAATTAAACCTGGACTGGATAGACAAAATTTAGAGTTCCCACTGTTGAACCGTCTGATTAGCAATTGCAGCATTAACTGACGTTAACTCTTTATACAGCCCTTGTCCTGAAAACCGTGCAGTCTCTAACACGTTCTGAACTGAGTTGTAGTGGTATAGTTTTTTTTTAAATTATTGTCAGCTGCATGGTTTCTTCATATCCTCACCCCTTTCGTGCGCAGATAGGCTCCACTTCATCGAACCATCTCATTATTTGTCAGCATTCTTCTAAGAAGCTGACAATCTATGATTCCTTCCAGGTGGCCAAGGAAATGTACTCATTCTTTCTTAAAGCATTAACAAATGCATTTCCAATAGATCTTGATATTTTTTTTCTGCTTCCTAATCTTTTCCTTGAAACCCTTTTTGATACCATGCTTCATCAAGTTTCGAAAAAAGAAGATTTTAAAACAAAAAACTAATCTTGAAACAAGCGATTGATTAACCTCAAAGTAATATCAGGATTACTGAACACATATATGATTACATGAGTAATATAATTATTCTAAAGTTGTTTAGTAATCGAAAAATATGATCGACACCTCACGAATATAAATAATAGAAGCTAGTAGAAGCAAATTATTTCAACGATAATCGACCTGAATAATTACGGGAGAATCGATTCGAAGACATCGAATTCATTCAGTAATGATCTCTGACCATCAATAACGATTCAATCGAATCAGATTTGACACGCCTTCAAACAAAGACGAAATGACCTACAGAACTAGTTTGGCATTCCTCGTGCCATTACGAGAATGATTTGTTATTAATATCCAACTGCGTGCACATGACAAATAAAATCAAGTACAGTACAGTCTCTACGACTTATACGATATGTTATAGAGTTAAAAGGGAAAAACCATGTGTTTAATATTTGTTGTAATGGCGAAAAACTGCGTATGTTTATACCATGCAGTCGAGCGTGACAGTACAGTTTCTATCATGTACTGAACCCAAAACTCGTCTGCATCTCTAGTGCAGTGCTCTAACCGAAATAGAATTTGTGATGAGAATATCCATTGTAGAGAATAGATTTTATTTTGTAGAAAATGATTGGATACGACCCCTGCTAGCTCAGTGGTTAGAGCACTGCACTAGAGATGCAGACGACCCGTTCGAATCCCGGCCAAGACAAATCTTTTCTCTTCAAAATAAAAATGTTTAAAAATATTCACCATCAAAAGAACAATACATAAAAATAAATTATAAAAATATAAATTTGCCTTACTTGTTAGAATAAAATACAAAACTTAATAATAAACAAACTAAAAAATATA
The DNA here is from genome assembly GCA_037127475.1 of Arma custos. Lineage (NCBI taxonomy): Eukaryota > Metazoa > Arthropoda > Insecta > Hemiptera > Pentatomidae > Arma > Arma custos. The sequence continues at coordinate 13,804,218 of CM073760.1, read as the reverse complement.
AATATATGTAAAATATAAACGTGCTTCTATAGATTTTACAATATGGCAAAACCCAAGGTTTTCCATTATCGTTTCAACAATCAGCGTTAATGATGATGCTTCTGAAGAATTGTTGCGATGATCTGTACATCCTATTGTACTTGAAGTTATTAGTGAGATAGAAAAAAGATGAAAATAAAAATCATAATTTTTTTCTTTGATTACGATTTGAAACTAAGAAGAAAACACCTGCTATATCGAAATTGCTGGGAATCCCAAATGACGGCATCGCGATTCAACAGAGCATCTTTAGTTCCGGCTTGTCTTGTGATTATAATTTTTAAAAAATAAAAATATAAATTACTAAACACAGTTACTAGTTATTACTTATTGATTATTACTTGATAGTAAATAACTTAATCACTCCTTCAAATGGACGACATAAGTTAAGGCTTCATTAGCAATTGTATTGGTTAAAACACTTTAATTGAGAAACGACATATCTGATATTCCATTTCCAACATGTTTTTTTGTTTCTTTTTTAATAAAGTCATATTATGATAAATTAAATAGTTATCAAATTTGAATTTGAAGTTTTATGGGGAATATGACAGAAGTTTGAATCAAAAAACTTTCAAGCTTTTAGAATTTTTCTAATGGTTAATAAAAGGATTTCAATACTATCATTACAATAGAAATACTTTGCTTTACCGATACCTAAATTTTCATTTTTTGTCTCCCTCGGGACTTTTAGAATGGGCGTATGAAACATAGTCTTTTAAAATGAAATCTCAGAAGATAGTGTCGGGTCCTGAGAATCATACCTATCGTATCGCTGAGAGACCTAAACCGAAAAACCTGAATTTTTGAGTAGAACCTGATTTTTTTTATTTATTGGTTGAATTTAAAGGTTCCTTATTGAAAATGCTAATATTAGCATATATATTGAAACGATTATAATTATTTATGAGTTAAATTGTAAATATTTTTAAAAATTAGCAAAGCCACTATTCATCACTTCTTTAAGCCGTTACAAATAAAATATAACACTGTTTTTTTAAATTTAAATCGATATAAAATAATATAACTCACTCACTCACTGCTTGGCACTACGGTCCTAAAATGACCTGGGCCTCATCCACCTCTGCCTGCCAATCACTCTGGTCCCTAGCAAGTCTTCTCCAATGTCTGATTCCCAACTGGTGAATATCTAGGCATCTAGTACGGGGCCTTCCTTTGGTTCTTTTACCATCGAGCTTCCCAAACAACAGACTTCTGGGCATTGCTTCCGTCTTCCTTGCCACATGGCCCAACCATCTCAAAGACACTAAGTCTGGTTCTCCATAACACTGTCGGAGTTCTGCGTTATTGCGGATCCTCCATCTCCTTGGTCATAGATGGGTCCATAAACCCACCGCAGTTATTTTTCTCTCCTAGACATTCACCATTCTTTCTGCTTTTTTATTCAGGACCCAACTTCCACAACCATATGTCACTATTGGCCTGACAACGACTTTATATAAGGTGATCATCTCTTTTTGACATTTCCCAGTTTTAAGAGCCTTTTGTATTGCCTAGTAATAACAATTACCAGCGTCAAGTCTTGCTTTTATACACTCCTCTATCTGGTTGTTGTCTGTTACTATTGCGCCCAGATATTTAAAATTTTGTGTTTTCTTAAAGTTGAACGCCATAAACTCTACTACTCATCATCTACATCTACGCATCTACTCCGTTTCCTAGATTTATTTATAAACAATACATAAAAACCAAATACACGTATTTTAAATATTACCTTGAACTTATAAATAAATTATTCAAATATATTTATGAACTTCAAACCGAGTGAATGTCAAATACTGACAATGACAACACAGAAAATTGTTGTATCGTTGATGTAAAATAGCCATTACTGAGCAGATTTTATTTGTTGAACATTGTTAAGCAAGCAACCTACAAATAAATAATAATTGAAAGAAAAGAAGAGAAAATAACCACATCCGCCATGAGAGACAAAATTTACTTATCAATCTTCACAAACACATTAATGGGTTGTAGTGGTAAGTAAAACATGATGACAAAAACTTTGTAGTCAGATGTTGGAACCTGTTCCGCAGGTTGTCGCTTCGAGCCGAGTTACAATTTTTAAATGAATATTTTCTAAAAATACAGGTAATCGTGAGCTTACTTATAATATAATATTCCATTTCATAACATTCCACGTATCAACACAAAATCACCAAAATCCACTCGTTCTTCCGCTTTTCTGCCCTCTGTTATCCAGGCTTGAAAGAGAAGAATAAAAAGACAATGGCCTTGCTCAGCTATTGATGTTTCCATTTCCCAATTCTGTAGAAAAGCAAAAAGAAAAACACTTGGATAAAATTCGCTTGATGCGCAATTGCGCAGGTACAAATGAAAATTAAAGAATAAATAAAAAAAATTGTATGCCCCTATCTATCTATTTTATCTTTATTTTTTGTAAGATTACTATTGAAAAGGAAGGCAGAAAAAAAAAATGGCGATTGATGTAACTGTAGGAAGAAAGACATGTCCCAATGTCCCAGATCTGACTCAGTCCTGAACTTAACCTTGGTCTCGAAGACTCTCGCCTTCTTCTGTTCTGTAACACATCCTGATGACCTACATCGGCATAGTTCACCGCAAGAGGAAATAGGCAAGGTATAGGGCACTGTATATATTTCAAGTATGATCACGTTGACAGGATAAATACTGAGAGAACATGAAGTGCTTCCAATTAAAAAACTTATCTCCATCTTTGATCTTCTGACACAATTTAATGTTGTATTTGAATTGCAAAACAAAACATTAAGCAACATGAAAAACAGATCCTCCTTGTTCGTCCTCGCGACCCTGAAACTATTTATGGATTTTCTATTCATGTAAACATACAAACTTAATTGTCTAAGTTGTCGCTAGAGCGCGGTGTAAATACCAAGATAAAAGTTTAGACTTGTTTTATTTTTAAATCGATACATTTCAATTTTTTCATTTAAATTTAACAATGCTATACTTTAAGTGACGGATAAAATAAGTAAAGAACAGTGATTTGCCAATTTTTAAAAATATTTTTATAATTTAACTGATCGAGCACAACAAAAAACAAAACAAACCGTTTCTTTATTGCAAGATGAAATATTATACTACTTCACTAAAACATTTTTATATAATAGAAAGATATAAACATAAAGCTTACAACTGTTCTTTGTGAATTTGTAATTTGGCCGTTTACGTCAAAGGGTAAGCAACGTCTTAAGGTATTCGAAAATAATATATTGAGTTGAATGATCTGTTCGAAAAATTATTAGACTACTCGAGAATATTAAGTTTTTGCACAACGTGGAATTTCGGAGAAGCATCTGGATTATAAAGTTGAATTGATAGACTCGCGAAGGTAGATATGGTCTTGTAAAGTTGTTGGGCTTAATAAGGAAAGGATTCCTTAAAAAATGTAAATTCTGAGCTGAATTGTAACCGTTCGAGGCGTAGGCCTGGAGGATTGCGTAAAGAGTGATCTAACGGATTTGGGTTAGGGTATTAATCATTGGATGAAATTTCGTGAGTATAGATTGATGTTGTATGGATCGAACATTCGGATTTTTTTCTTTTATTTTACATCATTTTACGCTACTATGGCTAACCGAACGATCCTACAGTGGAGTCCTAGGTTTCGCCAATCCAAATATAATTAGGAGGGAGTGGAGTGGCTCAGCACTGAGTTGCCATGCCGGAAATCCTGGTTCAAATCCCGCTGCAGGAAAGACTTTTATTTAGTCTGTTTGCAGCCGGAGATGGATCATATGGGATCTAGGACCCCCTTGCAGAACCATTGTCCATGAAACAGTACAGTCTCTACCATGTACTGAACCCCAGACCCGCTCACGGGTTGCAGTGGTACAGTATTTTTTAAAAATATAATTATGAACAAACAACACACCAACAAACAAAACATCGCACAGTCTTGGGACAACCACTTTACGGTCCCTACGGATTTTTTTAATCTCCTTATAGAAGGTTGCAATGCTCACCACCGATTTTACTATGCTTTGGCGGACGATGCTACTATGGGAATTCTTAATTTTGCCTATCCAAGTATAATTTGAATAGGGTCTTTAACGAGTACCTGACCGGTGTCAGGTACTCGTTAAAGAACTTGTGCGGTCACAAGCTCAGGGGAGCTTCTTTACGTCCACTCTGAACTATGGCATAACTAAGGATCTTTATAATTAGGATAGAGATCTTTAATGAGTACCTGATTGTGAACAGTAGAGGCAAAGTAGTTCCTTTTACTGAATCGTTCCTTTTGAGATAGTTCATTCTAATAAACTAGTTCAAATGAACTACATAGTTCATTTTTCAAAAGAACTAGAAATGTACTAAACTAGGAGAGCAATTGACTACGGAAAAAGGGGAGAAACTGAGAGGTCAAATGAACTAGAAAGGTTCTAGGAAAAATAAAAAACACTTCTATCTTATTTCTACATTTATTTTACACTAGCTTATGCCCGCGTCTTCGCTCGCGTGGAATTCGGCCTGCCACATAAAGTTTCGTGAAAGATCATTTTAAATAAATAATTTAATTTTTTTTTTTTAAATGTAAGTTACCCGTACATCCATAATTTCAGATGTCTAACTTCAAAACTGTCGGATTCTCTACAACCTTTGAACCCCCATTATATTAAAAGGGAAACCCTTGGGATGGAACTATCCAAATTTCTTTCTTGAACTATACAAAGAACCTATATACAAATTTCAAGAGGCTAAGTTCCTGATTTGTCTTTAATTATGTACTATAACGGGGGGGGGGCATGCCCACGTGACCATGTGCCCTTGATGTAGCCTATGATGTATAACCTATTTTATTCAATAAGTTTCATCCAAATCCGTTCAGTAGTTTTTGCGTGAATGAGTAACAAACATTCGCATTTATAATATTCGTACGGTATCAAAACAAATAGTTTCACTCCTGTCCTTTCTGTTATTTTAACCACAATTGTCATGTGATTTTCCTTTCTTTATGTACTATAATAGATTCTCCACAGTACCTAAAAAACTGTCGGCGGGGGGGGGGGAGGAGGGAACGTGCCCCCTCTCCCCTAAATCCGCGCTTGCTATAGCCTATGTGTTATTCTGCTGTATAACCTATATTACTGTAAAGTTTCATCCAAATCCATTCAGTAGTTTTTAGAAAGAGAGACAAACATACAAACTTTCACATTTATAATATTAGTAAGATTATTTATACTTATTATAGTTTACTTTATTTACAATTATTATTTATTATTTGTAATTCATTGGTAATTTAAACAAAAAATATTCATGTAAAACATTGAAAATGACTCAAAGAAGTCGAAACGTGTAAATAAAAGAATTAAGTGACTGGATAAAGGTTTTTTCTTACATTAATGAAATATTTGAAATTATTCGGTCCAGTAGCATCCACATTAAAAAAAAAAAAAAAAATCAAGCGAATAAATTGAATTTTCACTTGATCCAAACTATTACAGACCATACTATTACAGACCATACTATTACAGACTACACATATAGAAACTCGTTTACACCCGAAAATGAGGAATGACAAAACGACGAACTAATTCACTTAGTTCAGTAGTTCGTCTTTCGATCGTAGGTCAGACACCGACGGTCCCCGGTCCGATTCTGGTAGCTGGTGAAAGCGAAGTCTTGGAAGGCCGATTTCAGGGCATTTTCGTTCTATTTCTTAAAAAATTATCCAATCAACGGAAAAAGTAAAAATCAGTTGGAGAAACGTCCGGAGAATATGGTGGGTGAGGGAGGACCCAAGACTTCGCTTCTTCCTTGACACCTGAATTTTTCTACAGAGCGGGGATAGAAATGCTTGTTTCATTTTGGGAGAAGTGTATTGAAAGTAAAGGATCCTATTTTGATTAATAAAAGTATTGTTTAATATTTTTTTTGCTGATAATTTAAATTTACACCTTCACTGACATTTCATATGTTACAACCCAATTCTAGCCACTAAATCGCAATTGATATTTCATTCTGGTCCGGTAACCCTTACACTGGGATAAACATCACGTCGAAACCAGACAAAACGAATAAATTTGTTGAAATATGAAAATCTAAACTTTCCACAATTACAATACTTCCTTTATTGCGCACAAGGAAGAAAAAAAATATCGGTAAAGTTTCATGATTATTTCTACAGAAGAGCATTGCAGCAGAATCCACTCATGCTGAGACAGCACTAGACGATAGAATTCTGCAAATGATAGCTGTAGTGAAGAACAAACACGTAGCCTATAATGAGAGATATTTCAAGACGACCATAATATTTCACTCGCCCAGAAAGCTATTATCTCTAAGCCAGTGCTACGAAAATAAACAAGATGCGGTTTTCAACCATCACGCTTCTTCTGCAAATTGTCTTGGCATCTTCTTCTTTTTGTCTCGTCACTATTCCGTCTTATGTCCGTGTTTTCTTCAGCTAGAAAATATTCCCGAACGTGATTGAAAATTGAAAAAAAATCTTTTTTTTTTTTAAATATTGGGATTATTAATTGAGAAAGGGTTATTAACTAATTAGTTAGTAATAGTAACTGATATAGTTAGTTATAGTAATTAGTTAGTTATAGTAACTGACTATGGGTGGAACTCACCCAACTTATTTTAAATATTGATCTCCAAAAAAAGATGGATATCTATACTAGCTTGAATGATGATGTAACGTATATATTGAAAATGAACACTCTTGTGTCGAAACGTATATAAAGAATAAATGAATCAAATGAATGTAGAAAGGAGATACTTGGGGGGTGCAGTAAAAAAAAAAACACTGAATAAGTGCTAGACTTATATTTATGTGCCGACAGGCTGACTGTCAGCCGGTGCACCCAACGGCTTCTCTCTCCAAATCGCCCTGAAGATGACCTACACTGTAGGTCGAAACGTCGGCACATAAATATAAGTCTAGCACTTATTCAGTGTTTTTTTTACTGCACCCCCCCAACTATCTCCTTTCTACATTTGATCTTCCAGTCAACTATTTTCCTCTCATACATGAATCAAATGAATGTTTGGACTAAAGGATTTTATGTTTTTATACACCAAAGAAAAAATATAATTTTAAGTCCAATACCCTAGACCATTAATATTAAACAAGACTTTAATGAAAGGAAGAATAAAATCAGGAATAAAACCAAACTTTGATTGTTATCACAATATTATAAGGCGATGTTTTCCTCTTTAGTGCGGATGTAAAGCTCATTGTATAAAATAATAACAGACTATTTCCTTAATGACTCCAATTAGCGGACACCTCAAAGGATTAACGAGATCAGGATCTATCCTGAGGCAAGGACGCTCTTCTTTCCGGAAGTTCGCGTCCTTGGTGAAGGAGAGACTACTGCGATTGACGAAACTACGGCTTTGAGGAAATGGTTCAACAGAGGACGATAATCTGTGACTAACAGAAATTGTGACTAAAGGTCACGAATGTGACTCAGTTTCTAGGAAAGTCAAGGAATTTGTGAGACCGTTGAAGTTACCGCGGCCTGTGACCGTCCAAGAATGCCGAGATGTCTTCTCAAGGTGCCATAGCTTGTGCAGGCTAATTGTGTAGGCTATATTCTTAGGCTAATTGAAGCAATCTTAAAAATAAGTCTGGAAAATTGATTACATGAAAAAAAATGCTTTTATGTTTTGTATTACTCTACCAAGATACATTAAGTTGCTATATAAATTGCTAGTTAGGTGTAATATACTTTTTTTGAATTTAAATGGAAAAAATGGAATGCATTATTTTAAAATTACAAAAGCTATTTCTTATCCCAATAATTCGACTTTAGGACACTGATTTCAATACTGAATAAGTAGCTCAATGGTAGACAATGCCGAAAGTCCTGGTTCAAAACCCGCTGCTGGCATTTAGCCGTTATTATTAGCAGCCGTTGCTGGACCATACTAGGACCCCCATGGGACTCACCCATCCTCTTTAAAGTGGGCACCCAAAATAAGGGGAGGAATCCGGCGGTTGAACGTGATCTAGAAATCACCTTCCAGCACAACCGTTGTCCTTGAAACATTACAGTATCTACCATGTACTGAACCCCAGGCCCGTTCACGGGTTGTAGTAAGATTAAATGAATGATGGAACTTTAGTAAGATTAAATGAGCATCCGTGGTGCCTACAAAGATAACAAATACTACAAATTCTACTAATGTAGACCCAAAATACTTAAGTACCACATTTCTATTACTAACCATAAATATTGTCATATAAAAATTTACTTCGAGCCTTATTTCATCATTGAATGCATTTTTCCAATTTTTTTTATTTACTTGTATTGTTTCCACATCCTTACAGCAACAAATCGTCAGCTTACCCAAGCAAGCTTATTTTACTATACATATTAAAGAAATTTGATATCAGCTGTTAAGATCATATAATCAGCTGTTCAATTAAGTGTAATTTTCAATCAGCTGTTATACAACACATCCGTCATTTATGTGACTGTCTTTAAAGTTTACTGTTAGAGTACAACCACTGACACTGCCAGACTGCCTTACTGTCATGATAGTAGTTGTTGTTTTTTCATTTAACATCACTTTATGCTGCTATGGCTAATCGGACGATGCTACAGTGGGAGCTCTAAATTTTGCCTATTCAGGTTTAATTAGGATAGGGATTTTTAACGAGTACCTGACATCGTCAGGCTCGGGGCCCCCCGTTTAACCTCCCTTCCGTAGGACGGCGTAACTAAGGATTTTTTACTCCCTTAAAAAAATCTTAGGGCCACCTGCCGGGCTACAAACCCGCGATCTTGGGTTTAGTAGTTTGTTACGCTAACCACTAGACCACAGGTGACATGTCATGATAATAGTACCACGACAGAAAATTCTGATTATCCCAAGTTTCAATGTACACTCGACATATCGGACAACATTGACCTCAGCAACAAGGACTTTATTTCGGTTAATTTATCCCAGAGGTCAGCGCTACATGAAACAGCCATCTCAAAGCATGTCCTGATTCCAAAAAGTCTGAATCCTTTGTCAACCTCGTGTTTTTACTAGACCTGTATTTGTTGTTCCAAACCTTCATTCGACCACATGTTTTATTTTGTTTTTTATATGTATAAAATCCATACTAGATTATCTCGAAAATTCATGATTACAGGACTACCTTTACTGCGTAGAAGAAAGAAAAAAAGTACCACTGCAATTCATGAAATTTGGTGGGTTCAATACATGAAAACTGTGCCGTTTCTAAGCCAACGTTTGTGTAAGAAAGTGAATTGGCGGATCACGCTTAACCACCAAGTTTTTCTCGCTGATTAAGGAAATTAACTTCATAGTTTTGGTTAGCTCCAGGTATTTGTAGTTCTCACCAAAGGCAGATCCAGGGGGGGCGCACGGGGGCACGTGCCCCCCCCCCGACGGTTTTTTGTGTACTGTGGAGAATCCATTACAGTAAATACTTATAGGCAAATCATGTGATGATAGTTGTGAAAAAATATGAATAAAATAACAGAAACAACATGAGTGAAACTATTGTTTTGATATTTTAATAAACCTTTGAAACCTTTCTATAAATACTATAAGTTTATACTATAAGTTTCGATCTACATTATCATCGTTTAACAAAAATAAATAACACCGCCAGGTATTCTCTCACCTGCTTATAGTTTCTCGATTCACAACCAGTTCTTGGGGAACAGTATTGACTTATCTATGGGGTGTAAATCTAATTGACAACGTACCTCTGGTTCCATTTAATTAGAAAACCCTCTAAGTCGGATAAAATACAGAAGCACTCCACATAATAGCCTGCAGATGGCTTTGGGTATGTGGAAGACACGGTAATTGTGTATCAGCCGGTCTGTATGAGCCTACCTCATTATCTCGAGTAACCTCTCTACTTGAATTATATCTTCTTCTATCGCATCACCCTTGTGGTGCCTTTCAGCATAGGGGATCTTTTAACCGAGGCTATTCACTATGTTGCTTTGAATCAATTATTCTCTCTTGCGGGTGATTAGCCCAGCAAGCAAGGCCATGTATCCTCGGGACAACTAGTTGTTTGGCCAAACCCCCAAACTTGGGTCTTCCCAGGGAAGGTGCCCCTGATGTGGGTACTGTATGTGACCGTATGTCTGAATTAGTGTACTGTTCAGTGCTGTGTGCTTGCCGTGTACTGAGCTCGGTTACCCGGGGGGTCGTTAAATCCCCACTAGCCTGGCTTTTGGACTAGTCCCTGCGGGGCTTGAAATATATCAAAATACATTTTTTAGATCGATATAGATTGTAAAAAATATGATATTTCGACACAATGGATCAATATACCTACAGCCCCTGTGAATAAGTGGTTTTTTTGGAATTTGTCCAGAAAGAGTTAACTGAATTGATGGAAGCGTAATCGTGACATTATCATGGTTTTTGGTCTAAAATGGAATTATAATATTCCATAATTAAGTAATAATTAATTTACAAGCCAATGCCTGACTTATCCCATTATTCACTAGGAAAATAACATGATTGTACTTCCCTAAGAAAAAGAAACTCATTTTGGTGAATATTCGACATAACCACTTATTCACCAGAATCATGTCTCATGTTTTTGATGCTTTCTATCAAGCGTTCATCAGAATTGTTGTTTTAAACATTGTTATTTATTATTCTGGCTGCATTTGTTTCCTATTTAGTTTTTTTTATACTTTTCAAATAATTGGAATATTATCAATTTAGCAAATTGATTCCAAAGAACAACTACATAAAATTAAAGTTACGTAACTAATATTCTGCCACATATTGAAAAGGTTAATCTTAGAGACGTTAATCTTATGTATATTGCCAAGAGGTGTAATATTTCATTGTAGATACTATCATTTATCTTAAAAAATCTATATTTAATCAGATAAAATTTCAGAAAATATTTTCACTTCACAAATATGTAATTATAATTTTTTTCTTACTACTAACTAATCAATTGATAATGTCTTTATCAATAACTATTGTTGTTTTAAGAATTGTGAAAAATGAAAAGAAAAAAACAAACAAAAGGTTATCTCTTCTCTTACAAGCATAGCTTATCATTTTAAAATCATCTGACTAATAAATGTTTTGTTTTTTAATACTGTAATTATTTATAAATTTTATCCTATTTTTAATCAAATTTATACCATTCTTTTTTTTTTTGGAGTTTAAACATAAAATGAAAGCCAGTACTTAAAAATATAATATTACAAGAGCTCCAAATTTGATATTATAAAAATGTATTTATTTATTTATTTTATTTAAAAACAAGCCAGCATTAAAATATCTGGTCCAAGCAGTATTTAAAAATTACTGGTAAAAATTATTTGTTTTATTAACTTATCAAGAAATAATAAGTTAACTAATTAAGAAACATTAACTGTCAGTTCGGATTTTGATTGATAGTATAAATCAAATGTATGCTATTCTTTTTTTTATTCTTAGTTTAAATATAAGATGAAAACCGTTATTTTTTATTTTTAAGAGAATATTAAAAGAGCTCCAAATTTGATATTATAAAAAATTTATTTATTTTTATCTACAAATAAGCCAGCATTAAAATATTTATAGCAGTATCTAAAAATTACTGCTAAAAATTAATTTTAATTTTAATATTTTAATCAATCATCAATTTATAAATTATTCATAAAAAATAAACCCACTAATTTTATTCTTCTCAATATTTAACAAAAAAATAAATCACTATTAAATAAAAATATATGTATTCAATAATTTTTGTTATTTCATTATCCCTATTTGATTATTATGCTGGCTGATATACAACTTTTTTATAAATTAAACAAATTATCATTCATTTTTTTATTTGAGAAATGCAGTGAACACTGATTAATGCAAAATGAATAAAAAAAAAGGATATATGTATAAATTTCCATAACAGTCAAGATAAGTAGAAACCAATATATATATATATATATATATATATATATATATATATATATATATATATATAATTTCCAAGGCCGTATACATGCCAGTTCTGCTAAATGGAACAGAGAGTTGGGTCTTCCCAGATAACAAATTGAGCCGAATAACTGCTGCAGAGATGAAGTACTTACGCAGAGTGGCTTCAAAAACGCACCGGGATAGAATCTCAAATGAAAGAATTAGGGAAGAATTAAATTTCCCCATGATGAAAGAGACAGCTGAGATGGTATGGGCACTTATGCTGGATGAGCCCAGAAAGAGACCCACGAAAATTTATGGAGGCAAGACTGGCAGGTAGCAGACCTAGAGGAAGGCCTCGGCTTACCTACAATAGTTATATATCCAGGTTGGGGCAAGCAAGAGGAATCAAGCTGCAAGAGATGACAACTCTTGCGTGAGACAGAGAGATGGAGATCTTGGGTTGGATCAAAGACTCTACGCTGAAAGGCACAAAAGAGAAAGTTAAAGAAGAAGAGGATATATATATATATATATATATATATATATATATATATATATATATATATTTATTTATTTATATATATAAAATAATTATTATGACCAAGCAGTTTTGACCTACACCCTGACCATTTTTATTTTCAAATAAATAAGTAACTATGCATATATTTTTTATTAAGGGTGTATTAACAGTGATTAAGGGTTTTTAGAGTGCTTTTAACCTTTGGTTTTTAAAAACAAATTAATAAATATAAAGTTTTCAATGTATTGTAATAGAAAGCAAAATATTGACTCCGAATTTATATCAGAATAAACAGGAATACACCAGACTATACCGGCGAATCAGATAGAAGAGATAAAACAATAATGGAAACCATGGTTAGAAGTTCTCACATGACACTCAAAAACATATCTATTGGTTCAAACCAAATGGCTGATCTTTTGCTTACACAAAGATAACGAAGAAACACCATATTCTGAGGTTATCGCTACTTTCTGATAACATATTTTCATCTTTGTGTAAAACAATAATTATATATTTTTATTTCTTCATTGTTGTTTATGTAGCCTAAGAAAGGTCAGATAAATGGATATTGTGCATTGTTATTTTCGATCAACACTGTTGCATGTCAGAGCGGTACTCTCTTCATTATACCATTTGATGAATGCTAATACATGTTATCAGCTCTGATAGTAGATGTGATAAATCATTGGTTAGCCCCCACTCCATATTCTGCTGATGTCCTTCAGTGAATAAAAAAAATATATGATAATGAAATCTGATTTAGAGCAAATATTTTCAATATATAACACATAGATTCAGTAGGTATCTTTACACTTATAACTCATCTAAGCTGTTGTGTTTCATACAATAAAATAGAAAACACTTTAATTTTGGAAAAAACTTCCTTGAAAAAAGCAATGGTACTCCAAAATATAAATACAGAAAAACACTTTATCAAGGTTTGGTGAGCCATGAGTAGATCTCTAGATTTCACAGCTGGTGTTGAACTTAGAGATTTGGCCCTTACATACTGAGTTTCTTCTTTAATAAAAACATATATATATATATATATATATATATATATATATATATATATATATATATATAAAGGTTTTTTTTTTTAGAATAATTTATTGTTATTTACAACTGTAATTATATTACATCAAGGTATCAACATAACAATATTAACATAGGACATAAAAAAAACACACTTGTGGAGAAATTACCCATTGATAGCACTCCAATAAATTTCTATAGTAGAAGGGCTCGTGGCCATCTTCTTTTCAGATTCCTCGGAGGGTTATCAGGAATATTTTGGAAAGCAAGTTATATAAAGGTACAAATAAAACATCAAATATACAGAAGAGTGTGAAATGGTTAGGAGGTTGCAGTACATAAATTAAGTATAACTTTTTTTATTTGTGCCAAAGCTTCAGCCTATTTTTTACAGTTGTCAGTTACAGTTGGACTCTGCATCCTTCTGCCCTGATGATGGCCAAAAAATTAGACCGAAACGTTGTCACAAATGGAATATGTTATCCTTGTATAAATATTAAACAAATATTAAAAGGAATAAAGAATAATAAGAATGAGAAAAAAAAATACTTCTGTTAATTAAATAAATAAACATAGTTGTGCATTTAAAAAAAAATTAATAATCTATATACAATAACTTTGATCATTTGAAATAAAAATAAATGGCTTTTTATGTTGTGTTTCAATAAGTACTTCTGCATTTTATATTAAAAATACAACTGAATTTTAGGCAAAAAATTCAGACAGAAAAATAGACATTCTTATTATTATGATTGTAGCAGTACAAGCATATATGAAGAGTCTTGGGTTCAGTACATAGTAGATGCTGATGGTAGATGTTTCTAGGACGATTGTGCAGGGAGATGATTTATCTGAGACCAAGTAAACTGTCTTTGTCTTGATGATTTTTCTTCACCCAATTATTCGTCCATTTTATAGAGGCTGGTTGAACCACATGATGATCTGTAGATCCCAAAGTGTCCATCTATGACTTTTAACAGAGTAAGTAAATTATCTGTCTGTCATATTCCTAAAATATACAGTCCACACTGGATGTATCCATAGCGACCACTGAAAACATCTGGCCAGAAGATTCCAGCTGTTTTTAGATTTTCTTCAGTTACTTGTAACCTTATCACTTCGAAGTTCAAAGCATCTACTGTTCTTTTTTTATACCAAAAGCTTCAGCTTAACAACTCTGTTCTCTACAAATTGAGCTACCTCACTATCATTTATCCATTACCCATTTTTATTATTATCATTTATTATTTTTTTAAATAAAAATATTTAATCTAACTTATACCTGTAGTATTAATTTAATAATAGTGTGTATTGAATCATGTTAACTTTATTCTTAATATTTTTCTCTATCTGTTGACAGGAACACTATGAGCATTACTCTCTTCCAGTTAGGAGCTATAGCTTCCATTTTTCTCGTTATTCAAGCAAGGCCAAGTGATAACAGACCTGGTTACATTGACTGCCTCGACAGCAGTGAATGTGGAAGAGACAAATGCTGTTCGATTGGTAAGAAAAATATTTTTAATAATAGATTGAGTATTTTATATAACAGAGCTTTTCTTATATTCAAATTGACAGAGAACAAATGAAAAATATAAAATAAATGGAATATTCCACTCATAAAGCTTTAAATCCCAAAATATTGGTAAATAATTAAACATAAGCACTACCTACTGTTAGCATAATTTAAATAAGACTTTTAAAACACCCAAAATAATTTATTTAATTTTTTTTTAAGTTATGAAAAAAATATTATTTTATCACATTTATGTGGAACTCATATTTTAATCACTAATGATAAAATAAGGGAGCGGAGTGGCTCAATGGTAGAGCACTGAGTTGCCATGCCGGAAATCCTGATTCAAATCCTGCTGCAAGGTAGTACTTTTATATTAGTATGCAGCCTGAGATGGATCATATAGGACCTGGACCCTCCTGGGGCTCACCCAGCCTCTATAAAATATTATAAAAATAGACTACCCAAAATAACCTAGGGCAAGCTCACCTCCTTGCAGGACCGTCGTCCATGAAACGGTACAGTCTCAATCTTGTACTAAACCCTAGACCCTTCACGGGTTGTAGTGCTACAGGTCAGGATGTATGATTGCTGATATTGATATTGTATTTCTGATAATCTGGAATTCTGGAAGGAATGTTAAACCCAGGATATTTTTTTTATAAAGAGGCAACTTTTAATTTTTCCACTCTTTCTTTCACAACTCTCTCCAATAAAAGTCAAAACTTTATACTTATACACTAAGGTAATCTATATTGTAACAAATATTATCATCTTATAACAGAATGAAGATAAAACTGTTTTACTTTTATTTTGAAGAAATTGGTCCGGGTAGAGGTCACTAAATGAATTTCTCATGTAATTTGAGAAAAACTTTATTGATAGCCAACGTTTCGACCTACGTTGTAGGTCTTCTTCAGGGCTGTGGGAGAGCTGGGGGGTGGGTCCTCACTGGCTATGAAATACAGACTGATGAGCCATTTTTTTTTCACAGAGTTTCATAGCCAGTGAGGTCAACAATCATCATTCAATATGTTTTACTTTTATTTTTAAGTGTCCCCTTTGTCCCCTCTTTATTCTGGAGCTGGAAATTGACGGCAGTCTTGAAGTATGCTCTGGGCGGCAGTATATCTATCTACACTAAAACAGTGGACGTTCGGTTAATCCATGTGTCATCAGAAAAGTTACAATAATATGATGGCCATGTAGACAAAATGTCTGCCTCAGCCTTGTACTCCTCCTGAGCCCTCCAATAGGAAAAATCACCTCCCTGCACAACTGTTGTCCTACAGGTTCTACCATGTACTGAATCCAAGATCCATCATAGGTTGTAGCGGTACTGTTTAAATATAGTAAAACTGATTACTTTTAAAAATAATTTCCTTTAATAAAACTTAATGAAAACAGTTGATAGCTATTTTTTATACTACTAAGTTTCATACCAATAACTTTTCTTTTTTGTAACAAGATTAAAAATGAAAATAGATAATTGAACCCTACATCATCTTGTGGCACATCTATCTTTCGTTAGATGCCAATTATTAGGTTGGATTAGAAAACAATGATTTATATCCCAACTACCAGGTATTTCAGTCAAAATAATTTTGGACTATGCTGGCCATGGAAGATGTGTTGAACTGAGGTTCTTAATTGTACAATGGTCATTATTTTTCAATCAAAAACAATTTTTTTTACTAATCCATGATTCAAATCATATTTTATTTTAACTAAGGAAAATAAATGCTTATATTTCTAACCATCTAATTATATTTATTAATTTATTTATGCACAAATTTATTCTAATAATTTTCAATAAACTAAATAATGTATATTTTTCTCTAAAGTGATGGAGTTATACAACTTCCAGGGTGTTTATATAGTTTTTAAGATAACAATCTCAAATGATGGAGTTCTTAACATTGAAACGCCAAAAAAAAAATCTGTCTATTTTCAATCGCACCGATAAATAAGAGATAAAATATCTACTGCGAACTACCATTGTAGATAAAAATTGCTTAACAATCCTTGTTTCTTTTTTTTTTTTTTACCATGTGAATATTCCATTACCAATAAATAGAAATGAAGGAATTTATTAAGTTTATATAATTCAATTACGAAACCTCCATTTTAATCTCAAATAACATATCAGATACAATTTATTTAAAACAAACAACAATTTTGAGATATTAGATAACAGCTTATTTCTTGTGAAAGACAGGATTCATTCTACAGCAAAACTTTTGGTTTTCTTTGAGATTTTATTGGAATATAAATTATTTGATGAAATGTCAATTTTGTGAGATATTGGTATTTCACGTAACATAAACCAATAATAATAATAATGTATTAATACAATTTGTAATTTTATCTGGCTAAATAAAAACAATACAAGATTTTTGCAATAAAGCGACTTTATAAACAATCCTTTAAATTATTTATTTACTTTAAAGTATTTATCTACTCCAGTGGTTTCTGGTTTAGACTAATGGAACCAGTGGTTTTTAGGTTTGGATTTTTCTTCGCCAACGTTTCGCCAGACATACTTCTAGCTTCTTCAGCATGAGAATCACTTTCATTCTAGATCCAGCCTTGAAGAAGCTAGCAGTATGTCTGGCGAAACATTGGGGAAGAAAAATATAACAACACGGTCTAAACCAGAAACCACTTAAGTTTTGTGTATGAATAGTGGCCGTGGAAACTTGAAAGAGCATTTATTTATTTACTGTTTTTTCTCGCTATTAGGAATATATAAGGTGGGTGACCAAAAGTCCAGCCATGTTTATATTTTTTTCAGATTTTTAAAAATTGTCTAACAATATGGGCTGTTTCTAAGAGAACAGAGTCTCTCTTATCACTTTAATAAGCCTATGCCTGCTACTGTTGATTTTGGTATCAGTTATTATTATGTATTTATTATTATTATTAATGTTATTATATAATAATCATTATTATAAATTTATCAAAAATCCAGGTGATATAGATCTTCATCTCCTCTTCATTTTCACTTTTCTTTAATATTTCTTTACTTCTTACTTTTCTGTTTTTTTTTTTTTTTTAAGAATCTGCTTAGTAATAATCTCCCTATTTCTTCAGTATTTTTATTTTTGTATCTTGGAGTTTGCTGGTATCTCATATTTATTTAATATATTTTTGGACAGTAGATGTAAGAAATGTAGTCTCTCTTTAGTCTTAATGATGCTTGAATAATCTTTTTTCCTTATGCTGGGGTTGTTGGTCGTTCGACCATCCGATATCTTGCTGCCCCAATATAAATTAGATTTTTTCAAATGCTCCATAGCAAATGTCTTATTTCTTATGTCTGTCAGAGCAGGACATGTGTCTAGGTGGTCTCCATCCATTCTTCCTTGGTTGCATAGTACACATGTAGGAGGATCCTGAGCCAAACCTATCTTGTGGAGATGACTGCAGATAATCGTGGCTAGTTGTCAGGCGGAAGCAGGCTACTGCATCTGTTCTTGGGACGTCAGCAGGGATTGGGTTTTCTATTAGACTTTTGTATCTTTTCCCTTTTACTTTGTCTATGTTTGTTTTTATTGTTTCCTCCTTAAATATTGTTCTTATCATTCGCCGTATTGAGTTGTAATATTTTGGATAGACCGGCTGTGGCAATTCTGCTCCTCGCTTGGCAAAATTATAAGCTTCTTCATTTCCTGAAATCCCGCCTGAATATGCAAAATATCAATAATTATTTTTGAAAAATAGGATCAGTATTTCCTCATCATTAATTTTTATTTTAGAGCGGAGTAGCTAAATGTGTTGAGCATTGACTTACTCTACTGAAAGTCCCAGATTCAAATAAGGCCGTGACAGATAAATTATTTAATCTGTTAACAACCACTGATCGACCCCATGGCTTTACAAAGTGGGTACCCTTAACTGGATGAAAAACCTGGCAGTTAAGAATAATCTTGGACAAATCACCTCTCAGCACTACCATTTCCTTAGAATCAGTACAGTCTCCACCATGCAATTAAATCAAGACAATGAGTTGTAGTGTTATGGATTTTTTTATTTTGTTTTTTATTTCCTGAGACCACTTTTTGACCGGGGTTCATTCTAGTTCATGTTTGGAATCCTCCCATTTTCTAAAACTTGTTTTTTAAAATTTTTTTCCCATAGTCTCCACATGTTTAGTTTTATTGCTTTCCAAATCCAAATCCAGTTAGTAGACTTTTCATTTCCTGTATCTGTTTTGACAATCGATAAACCGTTAATCTTTTTTAAATTAATTCTTATTCTTATTTCAGGAATTTATTTATATACATTTAAATAAAAAAAAATTAATTTATAGAATGGCTTAATGCTGAATGATTTGTGCTACTAAATCAAAAATCATAATTTATTAATGATGGTGTTTCTGTTTCAGGAATGGGAAGGTACTCAATACCGCAGTGCTTTGCAAGAGGAAACTTAGGAGACAGCTGTATTCCCAGTAACGTGCTACAGGATCGGACATCCCTTTCGTATCCTGACAACACCTCTATAAACTTAACAAACTTCTACTTTCATCACTCATGTCCTTGCTTGGATAATTTGGTCTGCAGTAAGGAAACGGGGACCTGTGAAGATCCTTTATTTGTATCTTTGAACTACATAGATTACTAAAAAGAAATTCAATATCTAACATTGAAAGAACACACATGATCTCTCAGTTGTGATTGGAACGTAGCATGTGTGAATTGACTGATTGTTGAAATCATTATAGATTTGAAAATAAACTTATGTAGAGTTAGAAACATCTTGCTTTTTAGTTAAATGTTTTCAAATTTTTTTGTGTGTGTCGATTTCCTCAGGCCGAACTAGTGGTGTTCTGTATTCTAAGGTAGCTTTACAAAATTGAGGAAATGATTTATATATTTTAGTTATTTGATTTTAATGCAAAAGCTCATTCTAGTTAAATATATACATTACTATATTTTATTTAAGGCCTTTGTACAATGCTAGATATTTTTTTGTCAGAACTCTCACACTACAACATCTATTGAAATGTGAATTCATAACACTGCACTGCTCCCATAATCAATTTTTTTGATCTAGCTTGTAAATATAATAAAACCTACTCTGGCACAGTTCATGTTACGAGTAGTTTTCTCTGGCATTCTGATTGAATGTGATACCAAATTAAATAAATTACATATTAATAAGCATTAATCGAGTTTTGAATTTATAAAGTTAAATAATACTTATTTTTAAATATTTCAATTTTTATAATTTATACATCCGATTACAGACCATTAGTGTGATCTATCAACTACACAATTAATAAATTAAGATTGTCAATGGTAGCAATAAATAAAAAGTGACATCCTGGGTAACAATTTTCCAATGCCAAGCTAATTTTATTTCGTAACTTTTTTAAAAATAATTCTTAGTCTACACAGCTCTATTCAATTTTTTTATTTTATTCTTGTCCTCCTCTTCTAACAATAAAATAACATACCTGAAACTGCTGTTTTGACTGTTATAACATTAAATATATATATATAATACATTACCTTAGCAATTATTATGTATAAACAGATGCCAGAGAAAAAAAACTCCAGTTTCCCTTAACTGTAAATGTCTTTGACAGAACTACGCCACAAAAACTCTCAAGAGTATGAAGGTCTTTAGACTTAAAATTATTTTGAATAATTTTCATTTCCTCAGAATGTTCCTTAACAATCTATATAAAAAATAAAAAAACTTGCAATTATAGAAGAAGATATCATCATCACACGACAGGAAGGTTTTAGGACCACTGTATCATTACATAAGATATGATAGGCTTCTTTTAACTGAAGCGAGCACTTATTTGTAATATTTATACGAAAAGTTATTTTTATTAATGTTAATTTATCTTATAGCATTAGTTTTGTGATATAATGAAGTGTATTGTTGATAAGATTTTTGATGTAAATAACTATAAAATATTCTATTTAAATAAAGTAGTTTGTAGCAAATTTAAATATTTCATTTCAGGTAAAAATAAATTATATGGATGAATAATTATAAGAATATCCTTTATTTGCTCTGGAAAGTGTCCTAGAAAAATGTCCTAAAAAAAAATCAAAATCAGGATTACAAACATTGTTAACAATCCAAAGAACATAATTGCATCTCCAATATTTTTCTCTTGTTGTTTATTCATTTAACATCACTTTCTGCTGCAATGGCAAATCTGACGATGCTACAGTGGGAGCTCTAAATTTTGCCTATCCAGGTTTGATTAGGATAGGGATTTTAACGGATACCTGACATCATACAGGCTTATTACTTATTATATTACTTAGTATATAAAAATAAGATCTTATTCTTGAGAACCACTGTAAATGACAAAAAAAAAAATCAAAATGTTTTAAAACAAAGTTTCAAATATCTCAAATACTAATTATTAACTGACTGTTAATGTTTCACCATTTTATAAATCAGCAATGGAAGTTCTCTGAGTTTTTAAGTGATTTTTCTTATTCCAATCACAGTTTACAATACAACTTATGACCTATGAATTCTTTCATCCTGGCAAGATTTCATGGCCAATCCTAAAGAAGATCAACCTATTAGGTAGCTAACAATTACTTGAATTTAAATCTCTCTATTATGTAAACAAGTTTTTAGCTATGTAACATTTTATTTTATTGTATTAAGGCGTTGCCTAGCAACGGATCGATGAACTACTTTTTGTTTAGCATTTTTTTGTTCTCGATCAGTTAAATTATAAACAATGTTAAAAATTTGACAAAAACTCTTCCTGACTTCTCTGAGCCATTACACAAAATTTAAAGCAACTTTTTAAAAATTCAAATGCAAACAAAGGAATGTATCGATTTAACAAATATAAGCTACATATTACATTGGTAAACTGATTACTGTTATTTCAATACTGAGAATACAGTAAAATAAGACTAAGACATTTTTTTAATAACTATAATTTTTATTTATCTATTAAAAAAAAAAACCTGTACCACTACAGCCCGTGAAAGGGTCTGGGGTTCAGTACATGGTAGAGACTACTGTTTCATGGACAACAGTTTTGCAAGGAGGTGACTTTTTGGGTATCCTATTTTATAGAGGCTGGGTGAGCCCCAGGAGGATCCTAGATCCAATATGATCCATCTCCCGCTGCAAACAGACTAAATAAAAGTCCTGGCCTGCAGCGGGATTTGAACCAGGATTTCCGACATGGCAACTCAGTGCTCTACCTCTGAGCCACTCCGCTCCTCCTTATCTATTAAACAAACCCAAAAAAATTTTCAATATTTTATTTAATGAAAAGTACTCAATATCTTAAAACAATTCTAAGTGGGCAAACATATTTTAATAGGCTCATAGAGGGTAGTAAATAATTACTAAGCTGAACTTGAATTTCTAGAATAATACCGGAGTACCCTCAATTAAAATAATAAGTACCTATTGTAGTTAATTGAATGAATAATAGTGTAATCTGTAAAATGGGGGTTGGTCCACCGGTAAGCAGAAAGTGTTAGCCCTCTAATAATCATAAAAAAAAAAACTGTATACATTGTAATAAAAATATTTAAATTTTTAGATTTTTCAGGTCCTCATTAGACAAATTGTCTTCTACGGTATTTTACACCATGATTAAATTAAAAAGTATCGAACTAAACTGCAATGCAATCTACAAGCATGTGACATTTGAGGCTTACTCCATGGCCCGTATGGCCAGCTAATATTTGTTATTTCCCAATAAAATAAATAAATTAGCAATAGCTAATTTATTTATTAATTTAACGGTAATTACTTTTTACTTAATAAAGTTATAAGCAAACAACCTGAGTAATGACCGTTAAATTAATAAATAAATTAGCTACTGCTAATTTATTTATTAATTTAACGGTAATTACTCAGGTAGTTTGCTTATAACTTTATTAAGTAAAAAATTATAAGATAATATAAAATAATCTTGTTTTTTTTAATGCCATAAAAAAAGAATACCTTCATTATATAAAATAATGATGCTAATAAAAATCAAACAACAAATATCAAATAAAGTACTAATGAATTCGGAAAGAGGAATCATATAAAAAACAACTAGCATACAGAATGATGCCAGAATATGTATTTGATTTTTTTTTTTGGAAAAAAGAGATACTTACAAAAATGTAAAAATCAATTGATACATTTAATAATTGATTGCTTTTATAGACTAGACGGAAATATATTTATAATTAATTATTCTCGATGAAAGAGTATGTTGCTTAAAATTAACTTAGTGTTAATGTTTATTATACATTATACAATAGATTACATTTTATTTTTTGAAAAATAAATAAACAGATGAGCACAATTTCCCCAGTTCATTTTTTTACATATTTACATAATGTAGTAATATTGTAAGAGTACAATAAAAGAAAAAGTAAATTAAACTATAATGAAATTAATAGAAACCAAATAGAGAGGGAACAAGTGGGATTTTGTCCAGGGAGACAGACTAAAGATCACATTTTCGTATTACGATGCATCGCAGAAAAAGCATGGGACAGAAATACGAATGCATACATGGCTTTCCTTGATCTAAAAGCAGCATTTGACTCTTTCCCTCGACAAGAAATATGGGAGTAATGAGGATCAATGGAAGGGAGTCCAAGTCTTTTCCCAAAGAGAGAGGTGTGAGGCAGGGCGACAGCTTGAGTCCTCTTCTATTTATATTATTTATGGATGAAATCCATATAACCTGTAAGTGTCATATTGCCTGGACGGTCATTGGCAAATGGAACTTGAGAAATGTTATGTTTCAAAGCCTATTGTATGCCGATATTATTGATTGTGGAGACGAAAGACAAGCTGCAGCTTCCAGGAGGAACACTGCAACAATCATGGAAGGAAGAACTCATCTGCAAAGGAATGACAAATAGAAATAAAAGCAAATTACTAGTGGTATAAAGAGATGAACAAGAGGACGTCCAGCTGATCTGTAATGGGGAGGTACTTAAAGTTGTAGAATACACCTACTTGGGGACAATCATCAGCAGCAGGGGAAGAATTGACCTAGAAGTAGCTAACAGAATATCCAAAGCCTACCAGGTTTACTACCCTACCTGCAACAGTATATTTGGGCATAGGAAGGTTGGAAAGGAAACCGAAATGCACATTTACAAATCAGCTTACCTCCCAAGCTCACTTATGGAAGTAAAAGCTAGGTTATGCTGGAAAAACCAGCTAGCCGAGTGACAGCGGCGGAAATGAAATTCCTGCAGAAAGTTGTTGGAAAGACCAGGAGGGACTGCATTAGGAATGAAAGAATTAGAGAGGAGCTAAAAGTGATCGAGCTAAAAGATTCCATAAAAAACCAACAGCTAAATTGGTTTGGCCACTTCTGTCGGATGGACGAAGATAGAGAGCCAAGGAAGGCCATGGAAGCTGACCCACTGGGAGGAGGCCGAGAGGCCATCCCATAGTTTCCTATCAGGAATATATCCAGCGCATCAGAGGGGAGAGAAGCGAGACCCTCCAGGAAATGAGGCGGCTGATTAGGGACTGCGAGACATGGCTGAATTGGGTGGAGGCTCCTTGACATTAGCAATGGCATAAGAGGAAGTCAAAGAAGAAGAAGAAGAAGAATTTCATTGACATAAACTTTCCCTAAGCATTAATAAAAACAAAGCAAATAAAAATTATTTAGATAATATAAATTTTGGAATTTTCAATAAAAGAATTATCTTATTTCATTATAACTTGCATTACACTAGCTTGCTAATGAAATAGGTAATATTATTGTTTATAAAATAAAGCAAACTAATTGCATCTGAGATATCAAGGAATGACAAGAAATGTTTTTACACAAAATTAAGAATTCAGAAAAAAATAAAAACTGGAGATATCATTGTTATTAAGATCTCATGCGCTACATTTGCCTTTGGGTATGTAACACTGAATTAGTGCATAACTTCAATACAAAGTAAATATTATTTTAAATATAATATATGTACTTGATAATATTCTGGAATAATTTACATTTTCTTATAGTATTTACAGAATATCATATCACATCACAAATTAAATTAAGTTTATAAAATAAGGAATTGAATTGCAAAACTAGCTATTCTATAATTTTCTTTTTAAATCCTTTGAAACATCTTTTATACTACCTCATGATAATCATCACCAAGCATTTCATCCAAAAATAGTTAAATTAGATAGAAAATATTCCTAGAAAAATATGGTGCGCTCTTCCCAACTAAAGACTGCAAGTTTTCCCATTAGGGTTTAGTTACTCAGTTTTTACATTACCATAATAATTTTTAATAAAATCATATACAGATATTATGTTGACTTACCAGTGTAACTTGATAATATAACCTTTATACTGTAATAAAAAATCAGACATATTATAAAACAGTTTTCTATCTCGTTTTAAATAAAATTAAAATAAATAATGTTTGATTTATTTTGTCTTTTACGTACATCTTACTCTAAAAATGAATAAATTAAAAAAATATTTGTTAAATATTATCAAATTACATACATAATTTTTAAATGTTCTCTTAAAACGAACAATTCCAAAAAAGAGTCTATTTGTTAGATGTTTGTAATTTAATTTTTTTCACAAAATTTGTCTATAATTACATAAGGACAAGCATCTAAGTGAGAGTGAGAAAAAACAAAATAAAAAACTAGGCTATTTTTCTAATTTAAAACCTTAAATACAATGCACTATTCAAGTATTGGCAAATAGAACTATAAAAAAAGATTCTATTGCATATACAAAGTTTGAAGAGGTAACATTTGACATTGGTTAAAAACAATTTAAAAAATTGTTAAAAGTAATTAAATGATAATGCTTAATGAGCATTACTTACTATAATGTCAAATCAGAGCTGTTTACTTTTCTAGAGACTCAATAATTTACAAATTTTACAAGATTAGCACTTGTCGAACCTTTAGGAGACCAAATATTATATGAAATATTGAATGATAATAGTTGACCTTGATAAATATATATGGAAGAAAGTAGTTCGGGTAGAGGTCGTTGGCTACTTAATAAACATTTCTCCAATTCTAAGAGAAATTCATTGGCCTCTACCTGGACCACTTTATTCCACATAATTTATGAAATACATTGGTTTTGTAAATCGTAAGGCATTTTTCTAAAAGTGTCCATATTTTAAACCCTAATTGATCAATAAGAATTGTAATAATCTTTAATTTTAGGTTATAAAATAACGTATTATCAAGATAGTGTATATTCTAATAAATTCTAATAAAAAATTCTATTCTATGTTCATAAATGACACTTTCTAAACTTTGCAGAACATTTTGGTAATTTTTTTTTCTTCAAATATTTAAAATATTATTCAATGCAAAAAAATTGTTTTATCTGATATTTCTTTTATAAAAATATATCCCTAAATTCTGCAGATAATTTGAATACAATTATACTACAAGAATAAGTAAATAAGAGAAAAGTTATGCTTTGAAGCGACAATATCATTAAATTACTTTAGTCATTTTATTAATTAAAAAAAAATATGAAAGCGTTTTAAACACAGCTGGTAAATTATCTTATGTAATTCATATTTTTACATATTTACATGATATGACATATACATCAAATCCACTTAATTAGATATAATCCACTATTTACTAATATGAACAAACTTAATTATGTACAAAATTAATAAAATAATAAACATTTTTATGACTTCTCAATATTATTGTGAATATACTGATGCCAATTTAAAAAAAAAAAGAACGTGTAAGCACCATTTTGTTTTTGGTAGTTTACCATATTAAACATTCTGGAAACAAAACACATTTTTCCCCAATTTATTTTTAAAATTTTGTTTTTTATTGTACAGAAGGAGTTTATTTAAGGAACAAAATGTTTGTAATCAGAATGTATTGTTAAGGATTATAGCAATGTTAAAGGCCAGCGTGACTGCGGAGTTATCCAGATATTTGATTTTTACATTTAAAATTGTTTTTTCAATTTTCCATGAGTGAGAATTGGTAGAAGTGATATTAAAAAAAAAAAAATGTGTACACCTCTCCATTAGTACACCTCTACGAATCACCCTGCTCCACGAAAAGATCTTTACATCCTATAATAAATTAAAACCTAATTTCTCTATTGTAAGCATAATGACTTTTTTTAAAAGCCCAATATTAATAAAACAAAATGTACAACTTGACTATTTGGCCTTTGGCATGATCTAATATGACTTTATTATATGATCTAATGACTAAAAAGCTACTAAACGGTGTTATTGATATATTTAAGGAGCATATTGAAAGATAACTGCAAACTGGTTTATCTTTTACACTTTAATGCCATTTCGGCAGTTTTTTTTTCAAATTTTAAATGGGCAAACTAAAAGTTCAATGAGCCCATTCAAAAATTGAAAGCTGACAATTTCCATAAGATTGAGCGAGTCATTTCCGAAATATAAAATATTGAGCAAATATCGGCAGTGCGGTGGAAAATAAAAAATCAATGACAGCAATTTTGATATGGGGTCACTAAAGAATCTTGGGTAGTGAAGAAGCCCATTAGACTAGAAATGGAGAGCCTACAGGAAAACCGAGAAAAAGGTGTTATTTTGGATGAATGGACACATTAAGTAACAAAAATAGTAATCGTAGAAAAGCAGAAAAGTTGGAAAAGTATAGAGTCAAAACAAGCAGAAGAAATTTGACAGCAAAAAAAAAAATCAATAACTTCTGTAGCCAAGAATGTTTTTGTTTCATTAAACTGCTATGGCTGATCGGACGATGCTACAGTGGGAGTCATAAATTTTGCATATCCAGGTGTAATTAGGATTGGGATCTTTAACAAGAACCTGACACTGTACATGCTTGAGACCAGCATTTTGCATCTTCAATTATGGCATAACCAAGGACTTATAATATAACATAGTCATGAGTTGTGCACGTCAGTCTGAATGTGATATGATATGAACAAAGATTTTCTCCACAACCTCAAGACAACAACAAGGCATTGATGACCTAAGGGTTTTACGCCTTTAAGCACCAACAAACAAACAAACCAAGTACTTCCCTTAAAAAATCCTAAGGTATCCTGCCACGCTGCGAACTTGCAATCTTGGGCATAGTAGGTTGTTATACTAACCACTACACCACAGGTGTCCGAAAGAATATTAAGGTATAACCTTAACTTCAAGACTTCAGCAGACGACCAGTTCATATCCTGCCTGGATGGATTGAAATTTATTTCCCATTTCTACTTCAGTTAAAATAGATTAGTAATCACCTGGAGTAATACGTCCTACTTTTTTCTTTGTAGGAGAAATGAACAATATTGAATAAATAAAAAGGGATCATGAAGGTAAACTAAAGCTATCAGTAGTATAAAAAACTTTTTATGATGTTATTCTGTTATTCCATTTAACATCATTTTATGCTACCATGACTAATCGGACAATGCTACAGTGAGAGTCTATCCATAAATTTTTCCTATCCAGGTATAATTAGGATAGGGATATTTAACGAGTACCTGACGCCACGCAGGCTCGGGATTCCCACTTCACATCCTAATGATGGCATAACCAAAGATTTTTACTCCCTTTAAAAAATCTTAAGGCCACCTGCTAGGTGGCGAACCTGCAATCTTTGGTATATTAGGTTGCTAACCACTACACCACATATGACCCCCACAGTAAATAATTTTTTTACACACAATAAATGTTAAACTGGACCTTTTACTAACTCAATAGACAGCATTTCTCCTAACTAACTAACAAACATGCAAAGAATGTAATTCTCGTGAAACGGTTTAGCTGAAGCAAACATTTTTAATATTAAATATTCTTTTAGGCTTCCACGACCACTATTATTACAAAAGACTTTGTTTATTTCTTCTGGTTTAGACCGTGTAGATAAATATCATATTTATCTAGACGGTCTAAACCAGAAGAAATAAACATAGTCTTTTGTAATTTTAATATTCTTTAAAAGTAGCTCTTCCAAAGTTTTCATATAAATGTTCCATGAATTTTTCCAATTTCATTTTTTGTCCCGCAATCTTTCTTTTTCTAAGAAAGTTAAGTTAGTAAAAATCTCAAATTTGATTTAATAGACTTAGGCAGCCAATTGATGAAAAGATGATTCATTACACTTACGTACATGAACATGATTGCAAGATAAATAAAAAAATAAAAGTGTTGTATTCCAATCCTGACCTTTTCTCCATATTCTTAATCATAAATAGATGTTTACCAATTTCGTAAAAGGTTATCAGATAAAAGTTTTAAAATTAAACAAACAAAAAATAACTGTTTTCAATAGACTGTTATTGACGCACTAACACTTATCAATCATATGATGGTAAACATCATTATGTGGTTAGAACTGATTGATTTAGATAGTTCAGTATTATTTAATAAGAATCGATAAACAAAACAGTGAAGAATCTGTAAACAATTACCAGGAAACAAGAACTATTTTGAATTTATTTGCTAAAAAGATTACTTAAAAAAACAGATATAAGGTTCTTAGCAAATTTGGCAGGGTTTCCTCTTTTCTTAACCTCCAAAAGGCAAAAGTTTTAATTTTTTTTTCAGGATTTTTCATATTAAAATATGTTATAACATCACACACATATGTAGGTCTGAAAAATATATTTAAATGTTGAATTATAATAATTTATTAATTCATATGCTTTGCCAGGGCACATTTTCATTTTTTAATAAGCTAGAAACATTTAAATTGAGGGGAAAGAAAGTATCCCAACTCTTTAAAATTCAAAAACCAATCAAAGAGGAGATGTTTTCTGTTGATAGTTAACTAGGAAATTCCAAATCCTAACAGAAAATCCCAAATAAAAAATGTATAGTAGTGTTAAAAATTAATGGGAACTGATAACGAACTATTAACTATCATATGATTCATCTATCATGTGATTCAATTATGTGTTTGTTTGATATTTTTCTAAAAATGTAAAATTTAGTTTTAAAATAATTTGCCCTTCTTAAAATTACAATATAACAGAATTTTCAATTAATAAAAATGTAGTCATTAAATTTATGACTATGGTGACTGGCATGATATTTAAATAATTTTCCTGTGCTATAATGATAGCTATCAGATTAGATGGTACTTTATTAAATAATAAAAAAACAGGTAAACAAATCTGATAGGCTAAACATCCTAATTATAATATTCTAAGCATCATGAATAGAGAAAATTATTATACAATAGTATTAAATTTATAAAAATACATGTACATATAGATTAATATATTGATGCATCACAGAAACTTGCATTTTTTTATTGATCCAATACCAAACTTACATTACATTATAAATAAAAGTAAACATGTGATTATCGCAACATGACAGATTGTCTCTTGTTATTCATTGTAAGTGGCAGAATAAAATCTTAGTGTACAAAAGAGCTATTAATCAATTGTTTTGGTTTTAGTAATCAATTAACCCTTATCTATCTATCAGATGGCCCTACAACCCTGTGATGGGTCCTGGCCTCCTCTGTGAGCCTCCGCCATTCGGCTCGGTTTCAGGCTGCTGCCTTCCAATTTCGGACTCCAAGCAGGTCTCTGCGTCTTGTACTACTCTCTCCATCAACCGGAGCTTGGGCCGTCCGACTCTTCTTGGACGATAAATTTCCTCTTCCATGACTCTTTTAGGCATTTCATCAGGACTCATCTGTGCAACATGCCCTGCCCACCCAAGGCGTCCCAGCCTAATAAAGGTCACAACATCTATATACTGGAGTAGCTCAGAGAGTTCCTTATTTCTTCTTCTTCTCCAGCCTTCCTCATCCCTTACCAGCTTAGATTCTTCGAAGCCTGATCTTCCTCTCGAAGACCAGGAGATTATTTCTATCCTGTGTGGGTAGTGTCAATGTCTGGGAGGCGTATTTTAGGACAGGCCTGATCAGAGTTTTATATAGATGGACCTTTGTTTTCCTCCTAATGAACTTGCTTTGGAGCTGTTTCAATAGATCAAAATAGCATTGGTTAGCCGCTGTGATCCTTCGCTTTATTTCAATGTTAACATTATTTGTTGCTGTGAACTGAGATCCAAGGTAACTTAACTCCACTCTCTCAAAGGTACAGCTTCCTACGACAACCAGTATTTCCTTAGGTCTGGTTCCTCTAGTGTACATATATTTTGTTTTATTTTCATTAATAGCTAATCCCATACATGCGGGAGATCTCTGTAGGCTTAAGAGAGCCTCAGTAAGCACAGTAAAGAAAACAAAAAAAAAACAGAAGGCAGGCCAAAGCATCTCCTTGCCTTATTCCTTTGTTTTAGCCAAATTCAGAAGCGTGTTCAGACTGAATTAATCCTTATACTTAATGAATATATAATAAATTGATAATTGTCCTTTTGTATACTGTAATATATTATTATACTGCCACTCACAATGAAAAATAAAAGAGAATCAGTCATATGATAATAAACACATGTTCACAAAAATATAACCTTTATTGGTAATTATATTGTTATAGTTAATACTAGTTAATTAAGATAAGATACCATAGGCAAACACAAGTGTTCAGCGCCATAGCATCGCTTTCAATTGACTATTTCATTTGAGGATTTTTGGTCAAAACATAAGTTCACCGTTTTAATTGTTCTTTAACAAATTTTCTTCATGGAAAAAATGAAATTAAATAAAATTTCCGAACGATCTAATAAGTTCTGAGGAGATGAAGATTTAATACTCCTCAAGTAATTTAAAATATATCTGTAAAACTAGGTCATAGTGACAAAATTAAAATAGACTGATTTTAAATTCATTAAAATGAGGAATAAAATTTCATAAATAATTAAAGAACTGTTCCATTCTAAAAAAAAAAAAAAAACTGTGCCATTGCAAACCATAAAGGGTGTGGGGTTCAGTAAGTGGTAGAGACTGTATTGTTTCAAGGACAAGGACAATGTTGTGCAGGGAAGTGATTTGTCTGAGATCACATTCAATACCAGATTTTCTCCCTTTTAAGGGTACCCACTTTTAGAGGCTGAGTGGGACCAGAAGTGTCTCTATTTCCCACTGATAACAGATTAAATAAATTATCAGGCACAGCCAGATTTGATTCCGGGATCTTCAACACGGCAACTCAGCACCCTACCACTCAGCCACCACACTCCTTAAATTCTATTTCATTCATTCTAAACATGAGAGAAAATACTACATAGCATAAGTTGAAATATTTGGAACATTGTTAAACATAAAAAAGTATAATAAAGGTAGAAATAGTTCATCATAGCTTTAAAATTAACATTAGTTCAACAATTCCCCACAAAACTAATTAATCAAGATTGAATCAAATCTTTTTTACATATATGCTTGAAAATTAGCATTTGTCATTTGGTATTGCATCAAAAATAATAAAATCTAATTAATTTACTTATACAGCAACTAACTAACTAAAAGCTAATACCAGGAGCTCCATAGAAGGAGGGGGAATCTATTATGTCATGATATTTTTCTTAAGTTTATTAATTTATTTTAAGATTAAAGCATTGTTTATAAAAGTTGAATTAATCAGCAATTTTCTGGTGTAAATAAGCAGAAAATGTCATAGGTTAAAAAAATAAATACGAAATTGGTGTCTAAAAGAAGGATGAATCCACTAGCCTTAACAAAGCTCCAACAGGAATCAGGGATCTTTCAAACCATCCTGTATAACCTTACTGCAACCTTCTTAGTACTTTGTTAATTCACCATTTTCAATATTTTTTAATGATTACATGCTTTTGATTTTAAAATTTACATGCTTTATGCCTTTATTGTAGGGAGCGCTTTTATATAAAATCGTGAGTACAACAATTACAAGCTTGTAGCAGTCTTTGAGATACAGTAATTGCATACAATACAATAAATATACAATATGTACAAGAAATAGAAATTTTTCGATGTTTTCATGAAGAGAACACTTTTAAAGTATTTCCGTTGCCATTCGAGCAATCTCTAATAAACATTTTTTGTACTGTTATAATTACATCAACGAGACGTCCTTAAGGATTCTTCTTTTCTTCAACCGTTCTCTTTATATGATTCACATTTTGCCATGTAAGACCGTTACCGAAAGGGCGATGGGAAGAAGGAAATATAATATGTAACCACGAACGATGGCTAAAAATAAAATTTAAAAAAACAAAACATAGAAACTAAAAATATATAAATTACTAAGTCATTTATTATATAAATAAATTTTGAATAATATAAATTGGTAAAACTGACCTTCCATCCTCAATACCAAAAAATAATTTAAAGTTCTGATCGGGTCCATAATTATATGGATTAATGTATTTCTGAAAAAAAAATATATTTGTATACACAGCACATAGTTATAATCGTTCAACCATGGGTCAAATATTTTAACTTAAACAAACGACAAAGCATCTATTTTATCAATAAGCACATTGATCCATTTGTGAGTATTAGATGGGCATCTCATGAATAAATAGCAATTTTTTTATAGAAAATATTGGTTACTAACGTTTTAAAACAGTTTATTTGAAATAGACTGAAAAAATTCCTCAAAGAATCTTAATTTCCAAGAAGGAGATGTATGAAAGTCTCTCATAAATTGTTACAACCAATATTTTGAATCCATTCATCAAATATTTCTTCTTGTTTTGACCATGTAGTCAAAAACCTGAAAGAGAAGATAAACCATTCAGAAGCCAGCCAGTCAAGGCCCAGCCAATCAGAGACCACCCAATCGAAGTTCAGCCAATCAAATCACTGGAAGAATAGGCTCCTTCCCCGGACCCATACAGATATAAAAACACCAAAGTATAGAACGAAATTTTCAGTCTCAGATTAAGCCCTAATGAAGCTAC
Source organism: Arma custos (assembly GCA_037127475.1). Taxonomy (NCBI): domain Eukaryota; kingdom Metazoa; phylum Arthropoda; class Insecta; order Hemiptera; family Pentatomidae; genus Arma; species Arma custos. The sequence goes on along the minus strand of CM073760.1, from coordinate 13,770,428 downwards.
CAGCATGTTTAGTGATACATTGAATTTTTTTTTATGACCAAGTTGAAATCATAAGAAATATTTGATGAATGGATTCAGGTGGGTATATTTTCTTCGATAGAAAACTTCTCATATAAATAAATAAACAAAACATAATTTACAACTTAATCAAATTTAATATTTAATTATAGTAAATTTATGATAATTGGTTAGCTATAATTAACTACCTGGTTTAGAGCAGCTAAGCGTTTTGTTTCAGCCTTGTTGATATGAGCTTCAATACTCGTTTCTCCTCTAAGAATGTGCTTCACATGCCAAATAGCTAACCAAGTTAAAGCAATAAACGCACCTATAAATAAAAGCAGAAATAAACTGTCTAAACTGGTCTACATTATTCTAAATATTAAAAAATAAATCTAGTTTAAAAAATAATATCCAAAGCTGTATTTTTAGTTGAATCATGATACATACAGTGATGGTCAAGTATGCTACAGTTCTATTCACTATCCTAAAATTGCAGACAAAACAAGCAATAGCAAACTATATCAATTCTTTTACCTATTTATGTAAACTTAAAATAATAATAAAACAATCGTCTAATATTCTCTTTCAGAGGCTGAGAACATCAACAGAATGAGAGCTGAGTCCTATGAGTGCGCCTTCTGGGGAGAGAAATCTACCTTCATTCAAATATCCTCTCTAAGGCAAATTCTTCAGGAAGGCTGAGAATATCAAGTCAAACACTCCGTCTGTTTGTAGACTTCAAAACGGCTTATAATATTCTCAATAAACCAGCACTATACAAGGCCATGGAAGGACTTAATATTCTAAGAAAGTGTTCTAATAAACATGTCTTAGAAGGTATCCAGGCCGTTGGTTCCCAGAAGAGGGGTAAGGCTTATAAGAGGCAAGTACCAATGTTTTTGATAACGATAAAGCAAGGACAGATGAATGTTGACTTATTTGATGAAACAAGATGATGATGACTTATTTGATTATGTCAAATAAGAATATAGTATAAGAGAAATGGTCTGAAGATGGGGAGGTTTCATCCCAAAAACTTTAAGAAACCCAATGTCCCACATTTTGAACTAAGAAAAAAATATAGAGCTTTTTAAAAAGCTATCAAGTCTTAAGAAATAAACAAAAGTGTTTTGGGTTAAAATGAAATATACTATCAAAAATAAATATTAAAAGAAGTGAATATTTTCTATGACATACCACTACAGATAAAGGCCATAAAAAATATAGCCCTTTTTCTCCACAACATGGCCGGAGGAGGATCGACAGGAAGTTCAGTACAAGTAGTGTTATCCCATTCAGGCTAAAGGATAATGAAACAAAATTTTAGAAAATATATTATAAGTGAAAAAAACAAAATTAAAATATAAATTGTTTTATTTAAAAATACATTTATTTATTTTTATTTTTTTTTTTTTTTTGTATAAATGATGATATAGATGGGAGTCCAAAAGATGTATATAGAATATGTTTAATTGAAGAGAAAATAGCCTCAATTAATGAACTTCATGGATTTAAATAAGTTTTTGAAACATACATAACCATATTCATTTTTAGTGGAGAATGGAGATAGTTGGGGGGTGCAGTAAAAAAACAAAAAAAAACACCAAATAAGTACTTATAATTAATATAAGTCTTGTACTTATTTGGTGTTTTTTTTTTACTGCACCCCCAACTATCTCCATTCTCCATTGTATCATCCAGTCAACTATTTTCCTCTCATATTCATTTTTAAAATGAACATCAGTTCATCCTTTCTCAGCAAACATCCCTCTACAACAAACAGATCTGACCTACATGTTGATGTCCATTGTAGAAAGGTCTGAGAGAGGGAAGGGGGAGTGTTGTTATTGTGCCTATGTTGGTTTTTACTTTCAAAATTCACTGTTTAATGAACAGTGAAACATTACTTGTGTACTGTAATTTTAAGTAAAATGGCTTCACAAGCGTCGTTTAAAAGAAAACACAAGACACTGAACATAGAGGTAAAACTTTAAATCCTGGAAAGACTTAAGAAAGGTGAAAGTGGAGCAGCATTAGTCTGAGAGTTCGGAGTCGGTAAGGCTACAATTACGGACATAAAGTCTCAACAAGATGCTACCTTGAAATATGCATCCCAACAAGATAGCAATGAGGGACCTAAAAACAGAAAAACATTAAAATTAGCTCATAATATGGCTCTTGAGGATGCCTTATATTTATGGTTTACACAAAGAAGGAGCTTAGGTGAACCAATATCAGGCCCGCTTCTTTGTGAAAAGGCTCTAGATTTTAATAAACAACTTAATGGGCCTCCTGATTTCAAGGCCAGCAGTGGGTGGCTGGCTAACTCAAACCTCGGCACGGAATAAGAAAGCTTGATGTTCATGGGGAAATGCTATCTGGTGATTCTGCTCCTGCAGTATCATTTCTAAAAGCTTTTGAAAACATTACCCTTGATAAGCAATTGTCAAGGGATGATGTTTATAATGCTGACGAAACCGAGATAAATTGGCGCTCCTTGCCGACGAAATCCTTGCATCACGTAATGAAACTCGTACTCCTGGCTACAAAGTGAGCAAAGACAGGGTGACAGCTATGGTTTGTGCCAATGCAAGTGGCACTCATTCTCTTCCTTTACTGTTGATTGGTAAAAGCAAAAAACCTCGTTGCTTTAACAATGTGACATGCCTTCCTGTCATTTATAGGGCACAAAAGAGTTCATGGATGACGTCCGATATTTTTCTTGATTGGTACTCTACCACTTTCATACCAGAGGTTAAGAAATTCAGAGAAAGCCAGGGAAAACTGGAAAAGTTATGTTGATTATTGACAATGCCCCCACACATACTGATATTGATCGCTTGAACAGCACTGACAACAACTTTACTGTCATGTTTCTCCCACTAAAGGTAACAGCCCTCCTCCAGCCAATGGATCAGGGCGTAATTGCCAAAATGAAACAGATTTACAGGAAAGAAGTGCTTCGGCGGCTACTTCTAGCAGATCGAAATGAAGAAAGTGTGATTGAGTTTACAAAAAAATTAAATCTTAAAGATTGCTGCAACATGTTGTAGGATTTCTGGAAAATTCTAACTGAGGGAAATCTAATGAAAGCTTGGAACAAACTTTGGCCGAGGCCAGCTATCAATGAGGAAGAAAATAACGAGGGACTTGAACCTGAGCTTCTTCAGAAATCGCCGATCTTTGCAATGCAATGCCTGGCTTTGAAGAGTGTGACCTGGCTGATGCAACAGAGTGGCTCAACAGTGATATTAATGAGCATGGTTACCAAATCTACAATGAAAACGAGATCCTGTCTCTTGTCACGGAAGTTAACGAATCAGAAGACAGTAGTGATGATGAAGACGCTACTGATTCGGGCCCATCCCATGCCGATGCGTTCAGTGTTCTTGAAACGGCAATGAACTGGTACGAAAAACAACCTGAATGCTACATACCTCAGTTGATCACACAAAAGAAAATCCGTGATTTAGCAGCCAAAAAACGTTCTTCAACCTTAGTTAAAAAAAAAATGAGTGACTATTTTCCAAATGTTTAGTTTTTGTTTTCTTTAATTTTTTTATCTTTCTGTACAGTATAATTTTTTTGTGTGTACAGTACTGTACTTTCTGGGTATAAGATTATATACTATATATGTATTATATTATGAAATTCATGTGCAATAATAAAATATAGTTACCTTACTGTAGCACAGTAGTATTTCATAAAACAAACTATTTACCTTAAACAATGCAACGTGCACCTTATTTTATGGGAACTAGTATGTCAGTGTTCATTTTTTGCATGCTACTATGCCTGGAAAGCATTTTGTTTGGTAATCCGAACGATTTGATAGTCCGAACCACCCCCGGTCCCAATTAGTTTGGATTATCGAGGTTCTACTGTACATATCGTATTTATGTGAAACATTATTTTTAAATAAAAGTTGTAATCATTTATTGCGAGTTTATTATAGGTAATGGTTTTGTAATATTATTATAGGCAAATTAAATTATATATTATGAAATTTATGTTGAATAGTGAGGTTTAACAAAGCCCTATAAGAAAGGAGTTGTTTTTCACAAGCCTTACAGAAGAATATTTTCTTACGAATTTGAGAAAAAATTACTTCTGATACATTAAAATGTAATTTTTAAATCTTTTATTTTGAAGAGAAAATATAGTCCAGGGCTGAGATTCGAACCTGGGTCTCCCACGTATCATTTGTATCCAGTCGTATCCGTCGTATGAATCCCTGGATAAATCTTGTCTCTCCCAAAATATAAAAAATCAAAAGATTTATAGTCCAGTTTACATTAATTTAAAAAATTTTAAAATAAAATATTTAAAAATTATAACAATTAATAAAAAATAAATTAAAATGTAATGTTTGATTTATATGTAATTTATACAGTATAATTTCATTTATATTAAAATAAAAAATATGCATATTATTTATACTTACAACTGGTATGATGTTTGAATTATCAAATCTAACTGGATGGCCATAAACTTCCTCACTAATGACCTCCTTGAGCCAAACTTCCGTATATGCTATTTCGTATCCAAATACCATTATGAACAAAGTACTCAACGAAATGAAAACCATATACATAAAAAAATACCTGTGATTATAATGGCCAACACAATTGTTAAGCCAAGCTAAATAAAAGTAAAGGAAATTCCATCACATTAAAAATATTGTGGATACTAGATCGGATAAGCTTTTAAAACCAAGCAGAACCAATCAAGCTAGTTATTGTTGGAATTTTGATACTTGTTATATTTTTGTTATGGAATTTTTTAGTATATTATATTTATTATTATCTATAAATATAAAATGCTTTGTCCTGAATGACTGACAGATCAACGCACAGCCTAAACCGCTGATCTTAGAGACTTGAAACTTGGAGGGTGTGTTCATATGACTTAGGCATCTGATAAGAAAGGGTTTTAGTAATAAAACTAAGTAATCCTTTTCAATAAATTAAATAACATTACATACTAATCCTTTACTGACACGAACAACAGTAGACTTCTGTCTGTTCCGTTAGTTAATGAGTGTCAATGTATGTTTCACGGCTGTGCTGATCCGTTTGTGATGAAATTTGATATGGATAATCTCAAGCCTGGGGAAGGACTTAGGCTACTTATCAACACACCACACAGGCGAAATTTATATAAAACTGTAACCTGATTGACTAACACACCCAGCGGTCAACGCACAGCACAAACCACTGAACTTAACATCATGAAATTCGCACATAGGTTCTTTGTATAGCTTAAATAAGCACTAAGAAAGGAATTTGAACAATTCCACCCCCAATATAATATAAAACAAGGATTTCCTCCTTCATATAATAGGGGTTCAAAGATTGTATGGAATCCGTAAGTTTTGAAGTTAGACATCTGAAATTTCAGATGTACGAGTAACTTATAGTTTAAAAAAATTGAATTATTTATTTAAAATGATCTGTCACGAAACTTTATGTGGCAGACCAAATTCCATGCGAGCGAAGCCATGGGCAAAAGCTAGTATATCATATTTTTATTTAAATTAATATTATTATATTTAATTTAGTTGATTGATATTAAGTATTGAATGTTTTTATATTTATTGGGTAGCTCATTATATACTCATACCTTCAATCCTGAAGGTTCCAGTTTCAAATCCAGCTCTCACTAATAAATTATTTTATCTGCCAATAGTCTTGGATATACCTCGTGGGACCTGCAGACCCTCATAAGTCCTCACCTAGCCTCTATAAAATAATTGAACTTATTGAATAAACTTGGCAGGTGAGCTTGATTCCAGACAAATAACCTCTCTGCACAGCATTTATCCTAGAAATAGAATAGACTCTACCATGAACTGAAACTAAGACAATTCGTGGGTGTTATTTAATTTTTTATTATTGAGTATTGATAGAAAATGAAAAGAATTGTATCAGCATTCTTAAGTAAAGAATGTTATTTTTATTCTTCTATCATTGTTTCAGTAAATCCATAAATTTTATTTTATTCTGGCTTTTTGAATTTTCATAATTATTTCTTTTTGTGATGAAGAAATTTAACATTATTTTTTTTTTTTAATGGACATCAAAATAAAATTTGAATCAAACATTTATTTTCTTTTTTTAAGATAGCTCTCATTCACCTTATCTTATTAATTATTACTTGAAATTCATATTTGAGAGCTTTGAAGCTCCTTAAAGCAATGTGACAAAGATAAAGCCAAGTAAAAAAGAAGTTTTGACACCACAGCGACTGAGAGTATTATGATGGAAACTTTGAGACTGCTGTGTTGCTGGTTTAAAAGTTGATAAGAGTGGTATCTGGTACTAGGTATCTCAAGTAGGTCAGCGGCTTGATTAAATCTTCAAATTCTGATTCTATTAAGCTGTTCCAAACTATAATTAATATATTGCAATAAGTATACTATTACTTATATTATAACAATATATGATGATACATATATAACATACATAAATAAAAATAAAAAGGATACGACAATGATGGTCCATTTTTAGAATACATCTATTACAAACAGAACAATGATGAGTTCTAGGTGGTTTCGGAGATATGCACTTTTTACAAATACTTACTGCTTCCTGAATTACAGTACCCTAAAATTATTTTTAAAAAAAGTTATTGAAAAAATTAATAAAAGGAAAATTTTACAAGCAAAATCAGAAAAATTAGTGTCGAATATGAGCTCAAAGGAAATTCTAGATGAAAATGTTGTACCCTATCAAGTTTCATCACTGAATTTTAAAATTGTGCGATTTAAGAGAGCTTCTATCAAGGCTTGAACGCCTTGTTTAGAAACGTTTTAATTGTAACATTATATCTTTACATAGCTCAAAAAAAAAGAAAAGAATATTTATAAGTTTTTCAGAAATTGAAATTCAGTTTTCAAAATAAAATATATTGGTAGTAAATCTTCAGAATGCCAATTAATATAAATAAAGTGTAAATAAATATAAGACATAATATTTTATACATTAATACTTATATTGTTATTCTAAAGGGACCTGTTCCAGAATAAATAAAGACTTTATTATTATTATTATTAAAAATAGAAGTAGTAGCTTTCCTTAAAAAAAAAAAAAACTAAACCACATATATATATCCATAATGACCTCAATATTCCATTTGTTGCTGATTTGATATCAGTCCTTTTATGAGAAACTTTTTTCCCACTCCAACCAACTAGTTTCTAGCCTAGCTACTTCTTTAATTACCGATAATACTTCATCACGTCTGAAGAGAAGAAGGCCACGTGACTGTTTAAGTTGAATTTGATATTTCACTACTACCACTGGGTAGTTTCTCTAATTGCCTTTCTCTGTGTCATTATATATCATTCATTATATCTACAGTCTCGGTGAATGAGTGGTTAAGTCGGATTTTGTCGTTACCTGCTTTCAGATAACCGGAATCGTATCATATCTTAGTTTTTGGCTTGAAATGGAGTTGTAATATAAACAATAACTTCTTTTCAAACCAATGCCTTACTTAGCCTTTTATTCACTTAAAAATAACTCGATTCCACTAACTTAAGTACAAGAAACGCATTTTGGATAAAATTAGACTCAACCACTTATTCACCAGGGCTGTAGATATTTACTTTTTGTATCATAATACAGTTGTAAATTTCAATAAATAAAAAAATCATGTGTCTTTTTTTTACTGTTTAACAAACAATGAATATCATAATACCTTAGGAGGATATCCAGGTGATGTAACTACACCCTTGTAATAATGGAATAACGTGTTCCATTTGAGCCAGTTTCCAACGATGACCAGAATAACAGCAGCTTTAGGATTTTTATTCCACCAATAAGGAAGGCCAATAAGGTATGCGATTAATATTACTGTCATCATTATCAGAATTACACACACTACAAAAAACTATAAAAAGATATTTAGTTTAGTTGCGAAATAGGGTAATATTGTAAAATAAAACATAGTTTGTCTAGTCATTTCATCATCATTATTATTTACAATAAATAATAAAATTATCTATAATGTTGTGGTGTGAACTAAAGCGCATTTACTTTGGCTTAAAATTCTACCTACCATCATACAATAAAGGCATACCCAAACAAAAGTAAACAAAATACAAGACATTTTTGCTAATGTAACTGCAATATTTACAAAAGAACTCAATTTGAGTTATCAAAGGGAGAGAAAAAAACAACAGTACTACAACCTATGAAGGATTTTGGGTTCAGCACATAGTAGAGACTGTACTATTTCTAGGAATATGGTGGTACAGGAAGGTGATTTGTCTGAAGATCACATTCAACCTTCAGGTTTTTCCCTCAATTAAGGGTACACACTTTATGAAGGCTGGGTGAACCCCAGAAGGATCTTAAGATACCACAGAGTCCATCCGTGGCTGCTAATAGATTAAATAATTTATCTGCCACAACTGGATTTAAACTTGAAACCTTTGGCATAGCAGCTAAGCGCTCCGCTGAGCTACCTCGCTCCCACATTAAGGGGGAGGGTCCATACATAGTCTGTTTGGACACTAATTATCTTTCCAGTTCTTTTAGTGTTGTTTTGTATTTATTGGCCGAGTGTCTAAATACTCTGCACAAACAAAGAAACACTACTAGAAAGTAATAGTCGTCCTAACTTTCTGTAAGAAATTTATTTTTCCAAGATTGGTAATAATGAGAGAATTTTCTGAATACAAGAAGTATCAGCTGATTTCATTAACATTAGAACATGCTCAACAGTGTCTGTATGAGATATGTCAATAAGAATTGTAATGAAGTCTGAGATTCACACAATCATCAGGTTCCTTCTCATGGATAGAAACACTTAAATTTTTTATGAATCTAGGCCGTTTATATAAAACGATGTTATGTGTTGAGAGCAAAACAAATATGTCAAAATGGGGTCATAAGTTCAATGAAGGCATAACAAATGTTCAAGGCATTTTTTAAAGCAATGAGCTAGTTCAAAAAATCAAACCGCCTTCAGAATTCCAGGGAGATAATGAACTGGAAGAAGTTAATCAAGATGGAATTCTTTAAATATGGTATCTAAACTACTGGCTATATCTCAGAAATGAATGCTTATTTAAATATTTAATACAACTATAGATGATCGGACGATGCTACAGTGGGAGTCCTTAATTCTCCTCATCCAAGCAATTATTAGGATAGAGATCTTCAACAAGTATCTAACAAAACACAGGTTCTGTACCACCATTTTACATACCCTCCAGAGGACAGCATAATCAAGGATTTTTTACTCCCTTTAAAAAATCCTAAGACCACCTGTAGGCTGCCAAACTGTGACATTAGGCATAGAAGGTTATTAATTTCACAACTGCATAGCATAGGAAGATGACTGATTACATGAAAAAAGAACTGACATATTTACTAACAAAATCTATAAATCTGGCACTCTAACAGCAATTCAGCCCTTATAATATCTCTCAAGCTTGGACCAAAATGTCAGCTTTCAGAATAAAAAATATGTTACTGACTCATGATTATTTCATCGTAACATCAGTTATTTAACCTACTAACAAAATTATGTCTTTTTTTTTTAAACATTTAAAAGTTGCAAAATCGAGTACTCATAATTTCTTGACATCCCAAATTTTTAAATGTACATTCCCAAACATTCTGTACTTCATGGTAACATTGATATTATATCTAGAATAATTATTAGTTGACTATATGAAAATGGAGACGAAAATGGTTCAGCTGGAGGTCAAAATGTTCGGGTTGTTTTGACATTCACAAACACCATTTTTTATTCTTGATATTATTTCCATATAATCAATTTTAAAATTAATTCTAACTAAAATTAAATATAAAACCCATCTAATCAAAATAAATTTTACTGATAATTTTAATTAAATCAAATATTAAAATAATTTATCAATGTAAAGACCGTGGAAAAATTCCAACGAAAAGCCTTAAGTCTCCAAACTAAAACAGATAATTTCTATTTCTGTTTTAGTTTGGAGACTTAAGGCTTTTCGTTGGAATTTTTCCACGGTCTTAACATTTATGTAAGGTCTCTTTTTAACTTTTCAATATTAATAATTTATCAATCCATATCGAACTAATCTATGCATGGGTGTATATTGTTACTTGTGTTGTTACATTTACTACATACAGCTGCAGTATTTCTGAAGTGATAGTAGATGTAGATTTATAATAAAACTCTAGCTCAAGTTTATATATATATATATATATATATATATATATATATATATATATATATATAAACTTGAGCTAGAGTTTTATTATATATATATTATAGATATATATATATATATATATATATATATATATATATATATATATATATATATATATATGTATATGTATATGTATACATGTATATATATATATATATATACATCGAGAATTTCAGAAGTTTGATATTCTCTAATAACTTAGGTTTTTGACATAATTCAAAAAAGTTAATGTTTAAAGCCCACAGATACATTAAAATCATATTTCTTAAAACTTAAGCACACCATTTATCCACCAAGATTATAGATGAGTTCTCAAGAGAAAATCCTAATAAAGCACCATCGTACTTATTTAAAATTAGAACAATTTTGCAATTATCTTCATACAAATTACATATGATGTTTTTGAGGTAATTGTAAGGATGTTTTTGAGCACTATGAAAATTGAGGCAGTACAAACTAATTCGAAAATATGTTATAAGATAGCATTACAGATTTGATTGTAAGATTTAACTTTAGTCCACTTACCGGTCCAAGAAATTTTGTAAAATTATCGACAACACTAAATATCGGTTCCATAAGTACATCAGAGAAGTAATTTTGGTCTAAATGAGTATTAAAAAAGAGAGATTTGAAGCACAGCTTAGTATTGTCCCAATGCCAAAAGATTTGAGATCTAAAATGTTACTAATATTATATAAATCATGAAAACAGGGAATGTAGAAACAAAACAATACTTTTATTTGTTACCTAATCTTATTATACATTTCAAATATGGATAGGACCATTGTCGTTGTAAAATTAAAACTTATATTTGAATAAGAAACAGTTTCTCATATATTATATTCCATGTTTTCACAGAAAACATTTTGAATTGTAAATTTGTGGGCAACTTCCAACCCAACACCTACTATAACCTACCATCATATGAAAATCGAAAGGGTTATTGCCGGCTGATATAGATCGATTGGATTTGAAATATGATGATAACTTTAAAAAGCTCTTTTGAGGATAGTTTTAATGAAATATTGATAAAACAATAAAAATAAATCGATTTTGATAAAAAGATACATTGTAGTAAAGAGATCTTGAAAGAAAACAGTTTTGCTGTAATTTGTATGATAATAGAAATGAAGAAGAATCGATCAATCGATAATATTTAAATTTGTTGTCAATTAGAAGATAGGTTAACAGTTTGTTTTTAGCCGAAATGGAATAGCTCATGGTTGTCAGGAGTCTGTCCTTTTCTAACCCTGCCCATGAACAATATACCTTTTATAGGAATCTAACAACATTTATACTGTTTTTTTTAAATATGTAATTGAATATTAATTAATAATCTCTTCTTGTCATTATGAATTCGAGGAAAAGAAGTGGCTCAGGCTCCAAGAGGCAGCTTAAGGAAAAAATTGTACAGATTTATGAGTCATTTTTCAAAGTTTGTTAAATTTTTATTTTAATCAGTACATTATTTAATATTGACACTTCATAATTTTTCCCTAAACATTGTTGTAGGGTGATGATTTGTCAAGACTGAATCCTAATTTTTGGGATGAATTGTTTTTATTGAAACCAAAGGTTTGTTATTGAAGTCTTAAAATTATAGATACGCTATGAATATTAAGATTACTTTAAAGCTAAAGATTTATATTTTCTTCCCATAATCCAATTTTTTTTTAAGGTGTCGCATTTAGAGAATGAAATTCTTAGACTTAACGAAGAGCAATTGATTGCTGCTAAGGAGAATATCAACTGTTTGTTTGTTCAGTGTATTGAAACATTAGGGAATGATCATCAATTGCGAATTGTCTATGCACTCCAAGTATGTATAAATCAATTGTTTATAGTCTTTAAATATAGTGGGGAGAATACAGATTAATATAATTCATGATTCCTCGTCTTTCAGACGTTGTGTGCGATTACTAGTGCTGTTTACAAGACCACTGGGCAGTGCGGTTTTGATGTTATAGACATACTCCTCGGGTTTGACACTGCTGAACAGCGGATGAAATTATTGTTAAATCATTGCAATAATTTATTAAGTGGTAAGATTTTTAAATTTAATGTTTCATTAACATTAATAAGGATTTTTCGTTACTTTTTAAAAATCTATTGCATCATGGTTTTCTATTGTTAAATATTATGAGGCCTTAATCAGTGATTTTCTTTAATTCAATTGAAATTTCTTTGGCTTGAAGTGATAAAGTGATTGAATCTTATTGACTCTTGTTTAGAATTCCAGTCGTTCTATTTTTGGAATTCTGATTTGTCTATTTGAAATACTTTTGTGTAAAAATTTCGATTTCTCTTTAATTTTGAAATATTTAATGACTTAAACCCTTTTTTCATGATTACCAATTAGTAAAATTAAAATAATTAGTTTATTATTAAACTAATAATATATATTTATATAGAACAAAAATTCTGTTTTTATTAATAAGTTAGTTTTATATAAACTTAATGGAAATAATTAATTAAAACTAAAAGTAATTAAAAAAAATCAAACAATTTTCTGTGAATAACTATTTATCAGTTAGCATTAGTTATCTATGCACTTTTTAAAGAAAGCTCATTATGAAATGAATAATTCAAAAGTGTCATCATTTGATAAGAAGTTTTTATGTTGTTGGTTTACAACTTCCTTTGGTTATCATTGAAACAGCTAAATCGCAGAAATTGGTTTATACATTAAATTACCAATTTAGTCATTTAAATGAAAATTAATGATTTTTGCACATAAATTTTTTTTTCCAATAATAATTTCATAATTATTATTTTCCTTTAAACTAGCCGATTCATATTTATTTTGTTCCCAGCCTAAATTATGTTTGTTTTATGAAATGACAGTAGTGTGGGATAATTTAGAAATTTTTATGTTCACAATGAGCATTTATTTTTATGGGCTGTACTTTTCTCGGATTTACCTAATGTTAATCTTATAAAAAATAGAGGTATAAAATAAAAGTTTAAATTGCATAGCTTAAACTATAGATAGATATTAGGGTGCCTTGTATAATCCAATTTTATTTATTTTTATTTTTAAATCGCAATACTGTGGAAGCCGATGCAAATGGAAAGAGTTTAATAATGGAGTTAAAGTTAAAAATGTAGAAAGATATTCGTAACTTTCAATATTGCTGAAATAAAAAAACAACAACATATTTTCAACATAAATAATAAAATAAAAATAATGTTTGTTCTGTTATCCTCAAAGTTTTTACTGTGTTGTTATATCAGTGTCATAAATAAATCACTTAACTAAAAAGTTGCTGATGTACTAAATATTACATATGCATTTTTTGTTGAATAGATTTTGGTAATCATTTTATCAAGAAATAAAAGTTTCAACTAATATTTTGAATTATAGAGGATATATGTTTGTTGAAATGTTAATTTCTAAATGAAATTATTATAGAGGTATACCCATTTCCCATAATACCAATCCATTTTCCATACTAAAGCATATGTGTATTTTCAGAAAATACTAAAAAGTTAAATGTTTGGAAAAGAATAAAAAGTTAAAACTTGTTTTGACTCAACTCGACAACCTGAGGAACAATTACCAAAACAATTTTGAGCGATGTAGATCCGAATAGCACCCTGTAAATGTAAATCTGCTTTAATCAAAATATGTAAATCCTGTAGGATGGAGATTTATTTGTGGTGTTCATTTTTAGACATAATTTAATAATTAATAATTTTAAAAAAATATTTTAACATAGTTGTTATCAGTAACAGTCGTAAGACACATTTATCAGTAAATAAGGATCCATTTGTTGCATCCCAATCTCTTCAATCTCATATCTCAAACCTTCAAGAATAGTGCCTAAATTAGAGAATTAAAATAAGTCCTAACAAATCCCATTAAAATTACCTTCACCCTTCGTCGTAAACCTATGAATTCCTGCCCTATTGTATCCTTTAATAATATTCCATTGATCCTTGTCGATCAGATACGTTACCTAGGACTCCATCTGGACAAACGTCTCACTTGGAATCCTCATACAAGACTGAAAAGACAAGCAAACAGCTCGACGTTTTCGCCTACTTCAACATTTACTGGACAAATGCTCTAAGCTCCCAATTAATTACTACTCATTTACATGACAGTTATCAGACCATTTTGGGACATACGGAGTTGAGCTTTGGGGATCTACTAAACCATCCAATTCATCTTGTATACCATAATTACAATCCTAAATCCTTCCTAAAATCCTCAATGCTCCTTATTATGTCACAAACAAACTCATTCATCATGATCTTAATATCCCATATGTTGCTGATTTGACCCAAACTACATACCTATCCTTCCATGACAAGCTCCATACACACTTGAATCTGCTAGTCTCCCAGCTTGCTTCCTACGCTATTCCTGATAACCCTCCGAGGCGTCTGAAAAGAAGATGGCCTCGAGACCTTCTATTATAGAACTTTATTGTGATGCTACCGATAGGTAGTTTCTCCACAAGTGTTTTATTTTTCATGTCATATTGTTCATATTAGCAGATTTACTTGTATTTGTAAATCTAAAAAAAATATAGTTTAGTAAAAATTCGGTTTATCATCCCCTCGCCAGGTGGCAACCACATATTTCAATCGAAACAGCTTTTAATTTGTAGTCGATTGACATGACTCCCAGCGTCCGCAAAGGTCGAATAAAAAATCTAGGCGTCCGGAAAGGTCAAATAAAAAAGTTTCTTAAAAACATTCGAAACACTAGATACTGTATGTGTCGACATATGTTCATGACACACCTTCATTTCCCATGCACAGTTTCCATTTCCAGAACTAGCCGATTCATATTTATTTTGTTCCCAGCCTAAATTATGTTTGTTTTATGAAATGACAGTAGTGTGGGATAATTTAGAAATTTTTATGTTCACAATGAGCATTTATTTTTATGGGCTGTACTTTTCTCGGATTTACCTAATGTTAATCTTATAAAAAATAGAGGTATAAAATAAAAGTTTAAATTGCATAGCTTAAACTATAGATAGATATTAGGGTGCCTTGTATAATCCAATTTTATTTATTTTTATTTTTAAATCGCAATACTGTGGAAGCCGATGCAAATGGAAAGAGTTTAATAATGGAGTTAAAGTTAAAAATGTAGAAAGATATTCGTAACTTTCAATATTGCTGAAATAAAAAAACAACAACATATTTTCAACATAAATAATAAAATAAAAATAATGTTTGTTCTGTTATCCTCAAAGTTTTTACTGTGTTGTTATATCAGTGTCATAAATAAATCACTTAACTAAAAAGTTGCTGATGTACTAAATATTACATATGCATTTTTTGTTGAATAGATTTTGGTAATCATTTTATCAAGAAATAAAAGTTTCAACTAATATTTTGAATTATAGAGGATATATGTTTGTTGAAATGTTAATTTCTAAATGAAATTATTATAGAGGTATACCCATTTCCCATAATACCAATCCATTTTCCATACTAAAGCATATGTGTATTTTCAGAAAATACTAAAAAGTTAAATGTTTGGAAAAGAATAAAAAGTTAAAACTTGTTTTGACTCAACTCGACAACCTGAGGAACAATTACCAAAACAATTTTGAGCGATGTAGATCCGAATAGCACCCTGTAAATGTAAATCTGCTTTAATCAAAATATGTAAATCCTGTAGGATGGAGATTTATTTGTGGTGTTCATTTTTAGACATAATTTAATAATTAATAATTTTAAAAAAATATTTTAACATAGTTGTTATCAGTAACAGTCGTAAGACACATTTATCAGTAAATAAGGATCCATTTGTTGCATCCCAATCTCTTCAATCCCATATCTCAAACCTTCAAGAATAGTGCCTAAATTAGAGAATTAAAATAAGTCCTAACAAATCCCATTAAAATTACCTTCACCCTTCGTCGTAAACCTATGAATTCCTGCCCTATTGTATCCTTTAATAATATTCCATTGATCCTTGTCAATCAGATACGTTACCTAGGACTCCATCTGGACAAACGTCTCACTTGGAATCCTCATACAAGACTGAAAAGACAAGCAAACAGCTCGACGTTTTCGCCTACTTCAACATTTACTGGACAAATGCTCTAAGCTCCCAATTAATTACTACTCATTTACATGACAGTTATCAGACCATTTTGGGACATACGGAGTTGAGCTTTGGGGATCTACTAAACCATCCAATTCATCTTGTATACCATAATTACAATCCTAAATCCTTCCTAAAATCCTCAATGCTCCTTATTATGTCACAAACAAACTCATTCATCATGATCTTAATATCCCATATGTTGCTGATTTGACCCAAACTACATACCTATCCTTCCATGACAAGCTCCATACACACTTGAATCTGCTAGTCTCCCAGCTTGCTTCCTACGCTATTCCTGATAACCCTCCGAGGCGTCTGAAAAGAAGATGGCCTCGAGACCTTCTATTATAGAACTTTATTGTGATGCTACCGATAGGTAGTTTCTCCACAAGTGTTTTATTTTTCATGTCATATTGTTCATATTAGCAGATTTACTTGTATTTGTAAATCTAAAAAAAATATAGTTTAGTAAAAATTCGGTTTATCATCCCCTCGCCAGGTGGCAACCACATATTTCAATCGAAACAGCTTTTAATTTGTAGTCGATTGACATGACTCCCAGCGTCCGCAAAGGTCGAATAAAAAATCTAGGCGTCCGGAAAGGTCAAATAAAAAAGTTTCTTAAAAACATTCGAAACACTAGATACTGTATGTGTCGACATATGTTCATGACACACCTTCATTTCCCATGCACAGTTTCCATTTCCAGAACTAGCCGATTCATATTTATTTTGTTCCCAGCCTAAATTATGTTTGTTTTATGAAATGACAGTAGTGTGGGATAATTTAGAAATTTTTATGTTCACAATGAGCATTTATTTTTATGGGCTGTACTTTTCTCGGATTTACCTAATGTTAATCTTATAAAAAATAGAGGTATAAAATAAAAGTTTAAATTGCATAGCTTAAACTATAGATAGATATTAGGGTGCCTTGTATAATCCAATTTTATTTATTTTTATTTTTAAATCGCAATACTGTGGAAGCCGATGCAAATGGAAAGAGTTTAATAATGGAGTTAAAGTTAAAAATGTAGAAAGATATTCGTAACTTTCAATATTGCTGAAATAAAAAAACAACAACATATTTTCAACATAAATAATAAAATAAAAATAATGTTTGTTCTGTTATCCTCAAAGTTTTTACTGTGTTGTTATATCAGTGTCATAAATAAATCACTTAACTAAAAAGTTGCTGATGTACTAAATATTACATATGCATTTTTTGTTGAATAGATTTTGGTAATCATTTTATCAAGAAATAAAAGTTTCAACTAATATTTTGAATTATAGAGGATATATGTTTGTTGAAATGTTAATTTCTAAATGAAATTATTATAGAGGTATACCCATTTCCCATAATACCAATCCATTTTCCATACTAAAGCATATGTGTATTTTCAGAAAATACTAAAAAGTTAAATGTTTGGAAAAGAATAAAAAGTTAAAACTTGTTTTGACTCAACTCGACAACCTGAGGAACAATTACCAAAACAATTTTGAGCGATGTAGATCCGAATAGCACCCTGTAAATGTAAATCTGCTTTAATCAAAATATGTAAATCCTGTAGGATGGAGATTTATTTGTGGTGTTCATTTTTAGACATAATTTAATAATTAATAATTTTAAAAAAATATTTTAACATAGTTGTTATCAGTAACAGTCGTAAGACACATTTATCAGTAAATAAGGATCCATTTGTTGCATCCCAATCTCTTCAATCCCATATCTCAAACCTTCAAGAATAGTGCCTAAATTAGAGAATTAAAATAAGTCCTAACAAATCCCATTAAAATTACCTTCACCCTTCGTCGTAAACCTATGAATTCCTGCCCTATTGTATCCTTTAATAATATTCCATTGATCCTTGTCAATCAGATACGTTACCTAGGACTCCATCTGGACAAACGTCTCACTTGGAATCCTCATACAAGACTGAAAAGACAAGCAAACAGCTCGACGTTTTCGCCTACTTCAACATTTACTGGACAAATGCTCTAAGCTCCCAATTAATTACTACTCATTTACATGACAGTTATCAGACCATTTTGGGACATACGGAGTTGAGCTTTGGGGATCTACTAAACCATCCAATTCATCTTGTATACCATAATTACAATCCTAAATCCTTCCTAAAATCCTCAATGCTCCTTATTATGTCACAAACAAACTCATTCATCATGATCTTAATATCCCATATGTTGCTGATTTGACCCAAACTACATACCTATCCTTCCATGACAAGCTCCATACACACTTGAATCTGCTAGTCTCCCAGCTTGCTTCCTACGCTATTCCTGATAACCCTCCGAGGCGTCTGAAAAGAAGATGGCCTCGAGACCTTCTATTATAGAACTTTATTGTGATGCTACCGATAGGTAGTTTCTCCACAAGTGTTTTATTTTTCATGTCATATTGTTCATATTAGCAGATTTACTTGTATTTGTAAATCTAAAAAAAATATAGTTTAGTAAAAATTCGGTTTATCATCCCCTCGCCAGGTGGCAACCACATATTTCAATCGAAACAGCTTTTAATTTGTAGTCGATTGACATGACTCCCAGCGTCCGCAAAGGTCGAATAAAAAATCTAGGCGTCCGGAAAGGTCAAATAAAAAAGTTTCTTAAAAACATTCGAAACACTAGATACTGTATGTGTCGACATATGTTCATGACACACCTTCATTTCCCATGCACAGTTTCCATTTCCAGAACTAGCCGATTCATATTTATTTTGTTCCCAGCCTAAATTATGTTTGTTTTATGAAATGACAGTAGTGTGGGATAATTTAGAAATTTTTATGTTCACAATGAGCATTTATTTTTATGGGCTGTACTTTTCTCGGATTTACCTAATGTTAATCTTATAAAAAATAGAGGTATAAAATAAAAGTTTAAATTGCATAGCTTAAACTATAGATAGATATTAGGGTGCCTTGTATAATCCAATTTTATTTATTTTTATTTTTAAATCGCAATACTGTGGAAGCCGATGCAAATGGAAAGAGTTTAATAATGGAGTTAAAGTTAAAAATGTAGAAAGATATTCGTAACTTTCAATATTGCTGAAATAAAAAAACAACAACATATTTTCAACATAAATAATAAAATAAAAATAATGTTTGTTCTGTTATCCTCAAAGTTTTTACTGTGTTGTTATATCAGTGTCATAAATAAATCACTTAACTAAAAAGTTGCTGATGTACTAAATATTACATATGCATTTTTTGTTGAATAGATTTTGGTAATCATTTTATCAAGAAATAAAAGTTTCAACTAATATTTTGAATTATAGAGGATATATGTTTGTTGAAATGTTAATTTCTAAATGAAATTATTATAGAGGTATACCCATTTCCCATAATACCAATCCATTTTCCATACTAAAGCATATGTGTATTTTCAGAAAATACTAAAAAGTTAAATGTTTGGAAAAGAATAAAAAGTTAAAACTTGTTTTGACTCAACTCGACAACCTGAGGAACAATTACCAAAACAATTTTGAGCGATGTAGATCCGAATAGCACCCTGTAAATGTAAATCTGCTTTAATCAAAATATGTAAATCCTGTAGGATGGAGATTTATTTGTGGTGTTCATTTTTAGACATAATTTAATAATTAATAATTTTAAAAAAATATTTTAACATAGTTGTTATCAGTAACAGTCGTAAGACACATTTATCAGTAAATAAGGATCCATTTGTTGCATCCCAATCTCTTCAATCCCATATCTCAAACCTTCAAGAATAGTGCCTAAATTAGAGAATTAAAATAAGTCCTAACAAATCCCATTAAAATTACCTTCACCCTTCGTCGTAAACCTATGAATTCCTGCCCTATTGTATCCTTTAATAATATTCCATTGATCCTTGTCGATCAGATACGTTACCTAGGACTCCATCTGGACAAACGTCTCACTTGGAATCCTCATACAAGACTGAAAAGACAAGCAAACAGCTCGACGTTTTCGCCTACTTCAACATTTACTGGACAAATGCTCTAAGCTCCCAATTAATTACTACTCATTTACATGACAGTTATCAGACCATTTTGGGACATACGGAGTTGAGCTTTGGGGATCTACTAAACCATCCAATTCATCTTGTATACCATAATTACAATCCTAAATCCTTCCTAAAATCCTCAATGCTCCTTATTATGTCACAAACAAACTCATTCATCATGATCTTAATATCCCATATGTTGCTGATTTGACCCAAACTACATACCTATCCTTCCATGACAAGCTCCATACACACTTGAATCTGCTAGTCTCCCAGCTTGCTTCCTACGCTATTCCTGATAACCCTCCGAGGCGTCTGAAAAGAAGATGGCCTCGAGACCTTCTATTATAGAACTTTATTGTGATGCTACCGATAGGTAGTTTCTCCACAAGTGTTTTATTTTTCATGTCATATTGTTCATATTAGCAGATTTACTTGTATTTGTAAATCTAAAAAAAATATAGTTTAGTAAAAATTCGGTTTATCATCCCCTCGCCAGGTGGCAACCACATATTTCAATCGAAACAGCTTTTAATTTGTAGTCGATTGACATGACTCCCAGCGTCCGCAAAGGTCGAATAAAAAATCTAGGCGTCCGGAAAGGTCAAATAAAAAAGTTTCTTAAAAACATTCGAAACACTAGATACTGTATGTGTCGACATATGTTCATGACACACCTTCATTTCCCATGCATAGTTTCCATTTCCAGAACTAGCCGATTCATATTTATTTTGTTCCCAGCCTAAATTATGTTTGTTTTATGAAATGACAGTAGTGTGGGATAATTTAGAAATTTTTATGTTCACAATGAGCATTTATTTTTATGGGCTGTACTTTTCTCGGATTTACCTAATGTTAATCTTATAAAAAATAGAGGTATAAAATAAAAGTTTAAATTGCATAGCTTAAACTATAGATAGATATTAGGGTGCCTTGTATAATCCAATTTTATTTATTTTTATTTTTAAATCGCAATACTGTGGAAGCCGATGCAAATGGAAAGAGTTTAATAATGGAGTTAAAGTTAAAAATGTAGAAAGATATTCGTAACTTTCAATATTGCTGAAATAAAAAAACAACAACATATTTTCAACATAAATAATAAAATAAAAATAATGTTTGTTCTGTTATCCTCAAAGTTTTTACTGTGTTGTTATATCAGTGTCATAAATAAATCACTTAACTAAAAAGTTGCTGATGTACTAAATATTACATATGCATTTTTTGTTGAATAGATTTTGGTAATCATTTTATCAAGAAATAAAAGTTTCAACTAATATTTTGAATTATAGAGGATATATGTTTGTTGAAATGTTAATTTCTAAATGAAATTATTATAGAGGTATACCCATTTCCCATAATACCAATCCATTTTCCATACTAAAGCATATGTGTATTTTCAGAAAATACTAAAAAGTTAAATGTTTGGAAAAGAATAAAAAGTTAAAACTTGTTTTGACTCAACTCGACAACCTGAGGAACAATTACCAAAACAATTTTGAGCGATGTAGATCCGAATAGCACCCTGTAAATGTAAATCTGCTTTAATCAAAATATGTAAATCCTGTAGGATGGAGATTTATTTGTGGTGTTCATTTTTAGACATAATTTAATAATTAATAATTTTAAAAAAATATTTTAACATAGTTGTTATCAGTAACAGTCGTAAGACACATTTATCAGTAAATAAGGATCCATTTGTTGCATCCCAATCTCTTCAATCCCATATCTCAAACCTTCAAGAATAGTGCCTAAATTAGAGAATTAAAATAAGTCCTAACAAATCCCATTAAAATTACCTTCACCCTTCGTCGTAAACCTATGAATTCCTGCCCTATTGTATCCTTTAATAATATTCCATTGATCCTTGTCGATCAGATACGTTACCTAGGACTCCATCTGGACAAACGTCTCACTTGGAATCCTCATACAAGACTGAAAAGACAAGCAAACAGCTCGACGTTTTCGCCTACTTCAACATTTACTGGACAAATGCTCTAAGCTCCCAATTAATTACTACTCATTTACATGACAGTTATCAGACCATTTTGGGACATACGGAGTTGAGCTTTGGGGATCTACTAAACCATCCAATTCATCTTGTATACCATAATTACAATCCTAAATCCTTCCTAAAATCCTCAATGCTCCTTATTATGTCACAAACAAACTCATTCATCATGATCTTAATATCCCATATGTTGCTGATTTGACCCAAACTACATACCTATCCTTCCATGACAAGCTCCATACACACTTGAATCAGCTAGTCTCCCAGCTTGCTTCCTACGCTATTCCTGATAACCCTCCGAAGCGTCTGAAAAGAAGATGGCCTCGAGACCTTCTATTATAGAACTTTATTGTGATGCTACCGATAGGTAGTTTCTCCACAAGTGTTTTATTTTTCATGTCATATTGTTCATATTAGCAGATTTACTTGTATTTGTAAATCTAAAAAAAATATAGTTTAGTAAAAATTCGGTTTATCATCCCCTCGCCAGGTGGCAACCACATATTTCAATCGAAACAGCTTTTAATTTGTAGTCGATTGACATGACTCCCAGCGTCCGCAAAGGTCGAATAAAAAATCTAGGCGTCCGGAAAGGTCAAATAAAAAAGTTTCTTAAAAACATTCGAAACACTAGATACTGTATGTGTCGACATATGTTCATGACACACCTTCATTTCCCATGCACAGTTTCGTTGCAACGTTACTTGTTCTTAAGTCGTCAGTTAGTACTCATTATGGTTAGACATACTTTTTTTTCAGCATGTTTTTCAAGTTTAGTTTTTATCTTTTGTGTTTTTGTTTTTCAAGTTTAGTTTTTGTGAGTGTTAGGTGGGTATTTTGGTGGTTTCATTAGGTTAAGTTAGGTTTGGTTTGGTTTGGTTAGGTTAGGTTAGGGGTGAAAATAAGCTCCACACCTAACCACCCCTAAACAAACACACAATGAAAACAAGCTCCGCACTTACCCACCCCTAAAAACCCCTAACCTTACCAAACCAACAAAAAAACAACCTAACCACTAAAAAACCACCCTTAACCTAACCCTACCAAACCACCAAAAAAAACCTAACCACCCTTAACCTGACCAAACAACCTAACCTAACCTAACCAAACCACCAAAAAATCCACTTAACCACAAAAAACCTAACATAGCCTAGCCTAACCTAACCAAACCACCAAAAACCATCCCTAACCTAACCTAACCATACCAAACCACCTAACACTCACAAAAACTACACTTGAAAACAAAGTACCTCTAACCGCAATGAATGCTAATTGACGACTTAAGTCAAGTAGCGTCGCAATGAAAGTGTGTTAGCGCATGCGCTGACCTTGTGAAATGTCAACACCTACGGTATCTAGCGTTTACGTTGTTAAGAAATGTTTTTATTTGACCTTTGTGGACGCCTAGATTTTTTATTTGACCTTTGCGGACGCTGGGAGTCATGTCACTCGACTACAAATCAAAAGCTGTTTCGATTGATATATATGGTTGCCACCTAACGAGAGGGCCCTAAACCGAATGTTAGCCCATAGTTATACTTTTATTTATTTATTTTATTTGTATTTTTAGGAGAATCTGCGCCTAACCTGAAATCCCTATGTTTAAAGTTGTTACTTCTTATGGTCACTGGGAATGATAATGTTAGCCAAAATACATTGCTTGAGTTTGTAATGCTCAACAGCGTTTTTGAAACATTGATACAGGTAAATGTTGATTAACCTTTTTTTTCTTTTACTTTATTAATAGTTTATCTATTTTCATGTTTGTCGGTTTGTGTTATTTTGATAAATAGCCTTTTTAATTATTCAAATTCATTCTTAATTCCAAATTGTACATTTTATGGTAAGCCGATCGAGTGTAATTTATATTTATGTTATTGTCCTGCTGTATCTGAAGGTCTTCTTGAGTAAGGCTCACCCAGCCTCTATGAGTTCTCTTCATTGGGGAAAACCTGTAAGTTGAACATGAGTAGAATACTTATCAACAGTATAATCCTTACCAAGTACTGTATCTAAGACCCTTCAAGGGTTGTAGTGGTATAAAGATTTGTGGACACTGTGTTTCAAAATCCATCGATCACTAGTCATTTGCTCACTAGACAGTTGATATGGTGTCTATGTTTGCCATTAGATTTAATATAATGTACTTTTAGTATTTCATTTTTTAATTGATATTTTTCTTTATAAAGTTGTTATTCTATCCATGTTAGATGAATAGCTATCTTTCCATAGAAAGTGGAAGTTTTGGGGGGACAAAGTCATCATTCCTTTAACTTATAAATTCTATAAAGTATTTTTATATTTATTGAGATTTTAAATAATATTTTATTTATTTTAGTTGCTGTGTGATACGCTTAGTAGAATACATCATGGCCACGATGTCGTTCTTCTCCTTACACTTTTGATAAATTATCGTAAATATGAATCGGCAAATCCATATATCGTCAAATTATCTATTCTCGACGATGAGCTTGCTTTAAATGGATATGGGCAGGTAATTGAGCTGAAAGTCATTAAAATATATTTTTACTTATAATTTATAGTATCTGTTCCATAGGTTGTCGCTTTGAGTTGAGTTACAATAAGTTTTAACTGTTTATTCATTTCATCTTTAATATTTTCCAAAAAGACAAGTTTTAGTGAGCTTTAAGAAATAGAAAAGAGAATAAAATAATTCAAAATGTGTATACTTTGGTAATCACTTCATCTAGAAATGAACATTTCAACAAATATATATCATCTATACTTCGAAATGTTAGTTGAAACTTTTATTTCTTGCTGAAATGATTTCCAAAAGCTGCTCATTATCTATAATTACATTCTCTTTTCCATATTAAAGCTCAAGATGACTTGTATTTTTGGAAAACCTTTAAAATAAAACAAATGAAAAGTTATAGCTTGTTGTAACTTAACTCAAAGCGACAACCTGCCCAATAATTACCTAATTTATGCAATGATATACTGGGTATACTATTTTTTTCTTGTTAAACAGTCTCAAAGTTATTTATAATATTAAATTTTTTTTTATTATTTAACGCTTTCCCGATATTCCTCCACTAATTCAACTTGCTTTAAATTCAGATCATACTGGATCAGATGACCTTTACTGAATATTATCTAATTTTAAAGTTTAGTCGGGAGATAATTAATTAATCATTTGAAAATATGTCAATATGATTAATAATTTGTTAATTTTTATTTATTTATTTTTTGTGCTTAACTTAGGTTATATCTTGGTCGCTATCAGAATTTTGCCGTCCTTTCAGCCAGGACCAAAAGGAACCTCAGAGCGGAAATTGGTTTTCATCACTGTCCAACATCATTGGTAATATGTTCCTATCTGAAGATTCAGGCACAAGAAACCAACAGATTAGGTTAATATTGCTGTATAAAATTATATTGTATTTTTAAACTATTACACCATATCAAAATTAATTTGGTTCTATATCTTAGGGCTAATAATGGAGTTCTGGTTGCACTTTACGAAGCAGTGCATTTAAATAGGAATTTCGTCAGTACTTTAGCCCAGACGCAAGCTGAAGTCACTGCTCCAAGTGAGACGGAACCTGTTCCTGAACCTACTAATCTTTTAGGAACATTTTTTCAATACTGGTAATTTATGTTTGTAAAGTTTTATGTGTTATTTATTTATTTTTTTTATTTGTTTTATTATTGAAAGATTTATGTTTCAATGTTTTAGCTCGATTGTGATGCAAGACACAAAATGTGAGGCAAGCCAGAACACTGTAAAACTGTGTTTTGTTGTCCTCACGTGCGTAGCTGAAGATCATTACGCAAATTCTGTGATGCATGATGTCAATCTAGTCTTTAAAATTCATCTCCATAGGTTGCCAATGCGACATAGGTATATAATATCGGAAAAACCCTCGCAGACCCTTGCGAATACTTTGTTAGGTGAACATCTTAATTAAAATTAGTATTATTAGAAATAGATTTGGTATAACTTAAATACAAGTGACCTGCAATATACTAAATTCAGATCCCTATGTTGCCCCTATATCTGCAGCCCCAGTGGTTTAGTCGAATTTTATCCAGAGAGAGTTAATTATATTAAGGGAAGTGGAATCCTATGATTCTCACAGTTTTCTACTTTTTTTACTAATAACTCTATTTAAAGCCAATCTGTGGCTTATGCTTTTTCTTTAGATTGAGGATAGTAGTTGGACAAAATTTGACTTAACCATTTAATCACCGGGGCTAATTGAAGAAAAAATTATTACATTCTCGAACATTTAAACAAAAAAAGTTCTTATTGTTGATTAACTAGTTTTGTACCATTGCAGATCATCAAAGCATAGTTCCACAGTTTTATGTTGTTTTTTCTTTATTGTCTTTAAGATAGTCTGTTTATTATTTCTTGCGATATTCCTAATAAAATTCTTACTTGCGATAATTTTAGATTTACTCGTCGAATTCGTAATGAGCCATATGATGAAGAAGTTACCTCTAGAATTGTACCTATTATGTGTTGGAGTTATGCATCGTGTCCTCTGCTACCAAAAGAGGTGTAAAGTGAGGCTCATCTATCAGTGGAAGGAGCTGTGGGCGTCCCTCATCGCGCTCTTGAAGTTCATCATCGCAAACGAAGCGCACCTGGCGAAGAAAATGAATGTCTTTCATCTTGCCCATCAGGTGTGATGATCAATTAAAGACTGATATAATAGTGTAAGTGGTTGTGACAAGGCCGTATTCGAATTAGAGCATGTCACCCGCATGCGACTGATCGTAGAAGGTGATTAGTTGTAGAATTTGGTGCATGTTGGAGAGAATTTTTCTTTTTAGTTAGTTTTTTTTTTCATGAGGTCTAGGTCAGGGTTGATTTAGATAGTTTTAGTTTACTAATTGTCATGATAATTATTTTGAGAATAGCTTTGTTAATACTCAATCAATATTGTTGTTGTTTGTTGGTGTTAAAAGTCAAAAATAAACGTCTATCATTCGCTTTATAAAATTTTTGTATATATTCTTGATCAGCAAGACACATACGTAAAATCACTTACAAATACACTCAAACTGGACGATAAAAAAAATTATATACAATTTGAGCTATAATTGAGGTAATAGGTAATATAATGTGCATTCATTCACTGAAAGTGAATATTTGTTCACATATGAACAAATATGATGATGTAGAGGTATGAACCACTACTAAATGATGAAAATATTATAATTGTAATATCGTAATAAAATTTCTATGTGCCAATTTTCAATTGATTGTTTTAGAGCTTATGTTATGAGTCCAAAATACTTCTTTTTTTTTCCAACTTGTTGCCTCTCTCATGACGTAAGGCCATAGCAACAAAGAATTGTTGTCACATTAAGTGATTTATGATCGCTAAAGTATAATAGAATTAATTCAATTTATTTTATTTAAAATTGGCAAACCGTAAGTGGTACTTAACTTGAAATTTAAAAAGATTTTGGTAAAATATATATATATATATATTTATATATTAATAGATAGTTTTAAATATAATCATATTCTTTTTAATTTGGTATTAATGACTTTTATGTTAACGAGAAGAACATAGTAAATTTTGCCTTTATCTAATAACAGAAGTGGGAGTAAGTACTAATTTTGTATTACATGATGGGGAATTGGACATGCGATAACTTATTGAGGTACAAGTAGCAGAGTGGCTTAGTGGTAGAGTGCTGAATTGCCATGCCATAGGTCCTGGGTTCAAATCCCGCTTGCTGGAAGGCTAAGATTTTATTTAATCTGTTAGTGATCGAAGATGGATCCTATGGGATCTTGAACCCTCCTGGTGCTCAACCAGCTTCTATAAAGTTGGTACTAAGAAGGAGAATTAGGGGGGAAAATATGGCAACTGAGCGTGATCTAGAACAAATCACCTCCCTGCACAGCCATTGTCCAAGAACCAGTACAGTCTCTACCATGTACTGAATCTCAGACCCTTCATGGGTTGTAGTGGCACAATTTATTTTTTTATTGAGATACTTCTTAATAGTTTAATAGATGTACTAAGAAGTCATGTGGTGTCCACATTAGATTATTTTATTTATTGTGATTTTACTTGGTATATTATTATTTTCCACAATAAATTTGAGTTGGGTTTTCATAGTTAAAGTATTCAGGGACTGTGTATATTTATGTAATTAATAAACCGTGTATAATTATTTGATTACTTGTTATAAATTTAGGGTAAGCATTGTTTCTTAATTTAAATGTTATTGTATTCATAGAAATAGTGATGTACAATTTTATTTTTATGAGATAAATGTTTAGCTATCTATAAAATAAATAAATAATATAAAGTATATTTACCTGTTTAATTTTTTTCAGGTAATCAACATCTTCAATTTATTTATTACATATGGTGATACATTTCTTCATTCTCCAGCCAATTATGACGAGTTGTATTATGAATTGATACGAATGCACCAGGTTTTTGATAACGTCTACTCGATGGGTAGGTATATATCACATCAATGCGATTCATTTATAAATTTGATTTTTGATTAATATCATCACTATCTTTATCCATTTCCAGCGTATCGCTACTCTGCAATGGAAGGGGATTTTAAAGATACTGCATTGAAACTTACCAATAGTCTAGTTAATGTCAGGTAAATATATAATCATTAGTTTTAATTCATAATTTAAAAGTAGATTTAACTTTATTTTTAAAAATATAATTTTTAGTTAAGGTTTATATCTCTATAAGATAAACTATGTGTGGTCATTCATTTTTCCGTCCTTATTAATACACAGATGAGTTGTATCATCTCTTTGTATTATAAAGGACCTATTCTTTTTTTTTTTTGTAAAACAGTGAGAAAATGTTAAAGGATCAACTAAGGAAAGAGAATTTTACAATTAACATTACAATTTTCATGTTTTTAGTTTTTTAATTAACCAGGGTTGACTTTTTTAATGGAAAAATTGGTCTTAGAAAAGTTAAAGAACATACAAATGGAAACAGTTGCTTTATACTGTAAATTATAAATTGTATGCTGTATAGAAAAAAATTATAAACTGCCAAGGATAGACCCTATGGGATCTACAAACCCTCCTAAAGCTAACCTAACCTCTATTAACCCTTTTCTTGATAATGTATCTGTAGAGATACATCAGAATTTAGCGTAATGTATTTATTAATGCTCTTGGCAATATATCCCACTAGATACATGTGATTTTTTTTTACTACCCTCATGAGATTGTTTTTAGTTTTTTTTCTAGACAACCTTGGATCATAAGGGTTTAGTGTTAATCATAGGGGTATGTTATTATTTTGATATTAAAAAAAATATAAATATTCTGCCATTGTTAAGGGTCAAGTGGATGTCCTTAATTGGAGGAAAAACATGGCAGTTTAGTGTGATCTCGGACAAATCATCTTCCTGCAGCTGCTGTCCTTGAAACAGTAGGCTCTACCATGTACTAAAACCCTTCATGGGCTGTAGTGGTACATTTTTCTTCTTTTCTTTGCCATTTATGTCATTAACTCAACCATTTATGAATTTGAAGGAAAAATATAAAGTATTTTGGAATCGTATAAAGCCATTAAAAAAAAATACATTTTTTTTTTATTTGAAAATAATATTCTATATAATTTTTAATTTAATAATTATTTTCAAGGGCCATAATAAATCATTTTACTCCAAAAATCGATGCATGGCTTGCCGGGCAAGGTTTATCTACTCCTACTGAAGAGCAGGTAATACAACAAAAATGAATTTACAGATTTGAATTCATATAAAAGTACTTATATAAATTTTATTTTATTTTCCAGATTCTTGAAGTTGTTAGGAAAAGTTACGATAGTCTTACTTTGAAACTACAGGACAGTTTGGATCAGTACATAAGATATACTGAAAATCCCAGGCATTCGGCATTTTTCACTGCAATGGTAATATAATAATTATTAATGATATTTGAGAAAATGTCCATGTTGTTATATAAGTTCTTTCCTCACATTCATGAAGACTTCTCCAGAGAGACTGAATAACTGATCAACCAAATAGTGGATGCTGAGTCTGCGATCACTGTCAAACTAACTACTTTCAACTCGACAGTTGTTAGTTTGACTCAAATTGGTTGCTCTGAAGCTTACATTGTAGACTGAAACGTTGGCACAATTAAAATATAAATTCTGCTTATTTTGTGTTAACTTTGACAGCACCCCCTGACCAATTCAATCCATCATTGAATGAATTAAGGTTAATCCAAAAAATAAAGAAAGAAATATTTTTTAATTGATCCAAAACCAAAAATTCAGAATTCTGCCTTGAATTATAAAAGTTCTCTTTCACACCTTTTCTGTTCTGGGTATGTATAAGAGGAGATTTCGAATATCCAGAAAATTCGTAGAGCTCTCGTAGCCAAAAATTGTTTTGGATCTTTCAATTTTTTTTTTTATTTTTGTCTTTGAAGCAAAAATTATTCATAATTTTCAATGTATTTTATAAAAGAATTATGTTAATGTTATCGAAGATCAGGTGAGATTGATTATCACTAAGATAAGATAATTCTCTAGTACCTAATAATCACTCTTACCATAAATTCTTATTGTTTTATATAAACGTTTTTTTCCCAGTGTTTACTGATATTTGGTAGGTATTAAGTTTAATCAAAAATCAATTTAGAGTAATAGATTAGACACGTGCATGTTTCTTACTAAAACCAATTTGGACATATGCATTACAAATTTACGGCATTGCTAAACAGACTCACATGAAACGACTACAAACTTTTCAATTAAAGGTACTTAGACTTATCACAAAAGCACCAACTTTGCCTACTGACTTAAAAATACCTATGGCCAGCGAATTATTGCAAACCTTTTCAAGAAAAATTGCTAGGTATCCTAACCTACTGATAGAATCAATGGCAACAACTCGCATTCCTGAGCGCACAAGGCGGAGACTCAAAAGAATATGGATGAGGGATCTGTTATCATAGGAATATTAAATAAAGCCATGGGAGAGGTATCGCTGGATACTGTTCTTCTTCATGCCTCTCATGTCATTTCGTTTAATTTTACTGATAGCCAACCAGCTGGTTGTCATTTTGTTGAATTTGACAGGTGTGGATAAATATATAAAGATAGAAAAAAATAAAATATTAATAGATTTAATATAAATTTTAGATTAATGGTTTTTTTTTTCCCAAGTATGATGTTTAACTACGATTTATTTTTTCATATTTAGGTGAGAAACGTTGTAAGTGATACTAGGCAAAATATCGATTTTGCTACACTAGATCTGCAGTCGATTTTGCAAGAGTTTTCAACAATCACATGATGGCTGTTGCTAAGCGACATGGCTTTGATAATGCTATGCAGTTCTTCCTATTCAGTGTACCTCGACCTATTTTATTTCCATGTTTGATTGAGGCGCAATGCAAGCAGTCTTCGAAGACCAGAGTCATCATCACTGTTTTGTGTTTTTTTGTATGATTCCATCATAACACATTTCTTTGTAAATATACCTAATTCAAACACATATCCTTACCAAGTAAGTTAAAGGAGATATATGGCTCTAAAGGATGTAAATCTGAATTCTTTTTTTACGTTGTAAACAAACTCAAAGAGTTTATTTTAAAAAAAAAATGTTTTGCTTTTTTTTTTTTAGAAAAGTTACATAATATGTTTTATATATTTTTTTGTAAATTTCTTACCAATAGTATTTTCATCTATTTATTCTACATTTGTAAATTAATTTATGTTTATCTTATATTATTTTAAAATAGTTATTATTATTAAATGATTAAGTAAAATAAATACAATTTTAAAAAACAAAATAATCATACATCCTCTTTCTGTGTTCCTTTTTCTGAATCACTATCTGTGAATAGGGCCTGAAATGAGAATATAAAGATAAATTTAAATGTAACTCAATTTTCAGAAATATATATAAAAATAACTAATATTATAAATGTGAAAGTTGGTATTTGTCTCTCTTTCACGCAAAAACTACTTAACGGATTTAGATGAAACTTTATAGTAATATAACTTATAGGTTATACATCCGAATAACACATAGGCTATAGCAAGGGCGGATTTTGGGAGGGCACGGGAGCACTTGCCCCCCTCTGATAGTTTTTTAGGTACTGTGGAGAATCCATTATAGTACCATAAGTAAAGGCAAATCAGGAACTTAGCATCTTGAAATTTGCAGATAGGTTCTTTGTATAATTTAAGAAAGAAATTTGTATGATTCCACCCCCAAGAGTTTCCCCCTTAATATAATATGGGTTCAAAGATTGTATGGAATCCGTCAGGTTTGGAGTTAGACATCTGAAATTATGGATGTACGAGTAACTTATAGTTAAAAAAAGATTTAATTATTTATTTAAAATGATCTGCCACGAAACTTTATGTGGCAGACCAAATTCTATGCGAGCAAAGCCGCGAACAAAAGCTAGTATAAAAATAATTGCTTAAAGGTGGAAAATTACAACAAAAGTCTCGAAATTGCTGGGTAAAACTAATCAGTCGCTGTTCGTCGATTCAGGCATTATATTCAGGAAGTACACATCAATGTCAAGCATCGAGATAAAATTCAGCATATCTCATGTCAACAACCCAAACAAACTCATCGATCAAAGACTGTAACCTCACTCCAAGTTGTTCAACAAAAAAGAGTTTTTTTGTTAAAAATCTTGGAGTGAGGTTGGTTTCTCTGATTGATGAGTCTGTTTGGATTGTTGATTTGAGATGTGCTGTATGTATACTTCATTTATGTGGAATTAAATTGTGTCGTGATGAAGCCTGAATTGGCAAAACGGTGACTGATTAGGTTTTACCAGTATTTTAGAAGCTTTTTTTTACAAAATAATTTTTCACATTCTTACAAATAATTATAATTTCAAATATAAAAATGTATAATTCATACTATTATATAAAATGAATAACTATTTAATAATAATTTTTAAGTATTGAGATCTAAAATTTCTTTATAAGAATTTAATGAAAGAGAAAATCTTAAATTCATTCACTCTTGGAAATATTCTATTTAGAATGGCAAATTGAGTGCTCAAATTTTTTTTTTCTATTAATCAAAATAATTGTTATACTTTCAGCGTACCGGGAAAGGCTCATTTGTCAAATCTGGGACCTTCGAACTGTATTCATATTGCGTAGCTCTTCTTGCTGCCATATACAGTTCGTTCGAGATTTTCAAAAATCTCACTTCTCCAAGAGCAGTAACTGTGTAATCATATTTCTCAGTGAGATCTGTAAATAACGATCAAAATGCCAACTAGCATTATTGTTATTGCATTATTTAAAAGTTGTATCATAATTTTAATTTTCACCTGCCTGTGCTTGATGTGAGGGCACAGAGGCCGAAGCAAGTGAATGGGCCGCTTTCGAATTTTAATTTTTCAGGCCCCGATAACTGAACTTCTACTCTCCCCTCCAACACCATAACGAAGGACTGAGCTGCTTCCTAGACAAACTAACAGTTTAGTTTTAAATTGTAGCGTACCTGTATTACTCTTGAGGATCTAAATATATTTATATATATATATATATATATATATATATATATATATATATATATATATGTATATATATAAATAAATTATCAAATAAATATATTATATATATTATTTTAAATAATAATTGTTAAGAAAATATAGAAAAATATTGATCTTACCCCAGTCGTTATTATCGGTTTGTCAGGTTTCATCTTCTTTGAAGTAACATGGTAAATGACTCCTTGATAAAGCAGCCTTCTTAAAACGTTTGGAGATACTTTTTCTTTGTGAAATGCTTCCACTTCTGTAAAAAAATTAACAAAAAAAGATATAGTTATAACATTTATTTTCATAGATTTATTATTTTTTCGGCATACAAGTAAAAGAAAAAAAAAAAGACCCATGTACAAGAAGAAATCGGCTCTCATATTTCAGTAAAAAAAATATTGATTAACATTGTTATGTTTGCAAGTGAAATATATTAATAAAAAAATGAATAATTGTATGTTTTTGATTATTAAAAAAATGTTTATAATTATTGTTGTTTTATTTCCAATTAATTTTCTAATGTTTTGTAAAAAATTGTTGTATTGTAAAATCATTGTTGTAGGAAACGTCCATAAAACTCATGCCAAAATAGTGTACAAGAATTACTTCAATACTGTCTTAGTAAATTATTTTTGTTGAAATGTGTAGTCGGGATTGGTACATTTTAAGGAAGGATAGCCTGAAAAGCTTAAATCTTTTTCTTTTCTTTTT
Source organism: Arma custos (assembly GCA_037127475.1). Lineage (NCBI taxonomy): Eukaryota > Metazoa > Arthropoda > Insecta > Hemiptera > Pentatomidae > Arma > Arma custos. Next base: position 13,735,895 of record CM073760.1, on the reverse strand, counting down.
TTTGGCGCCTAAACACTTGAGCGAGATAGGCTTTTTTTATGATAATTTATAAATAAATTATAGTGATTGTTAATACTAAGTTTCATACTACCGACCTTATCCAACCTGCCTCTGGAGATTTGACTGTTAAGGCTCTCTAACTATAAATGTTAATATTGAAAAGGTATTAATTATTAAACTATATTGTGCAAACAAAAATTCAATATAGAAATAAATTATTGATACAATATGTATTATATATCTGTCTCCTCCTTAAAAAACTTATTGAGGCTCAAATAACAATTTTTTTTATATATCAACCTAATATTTCACTAATATTAATATTTTTTTCGATTTTATATCCTTATCATAGTCTCAGAGTTTAACTAAACTTCCCTCTTCTGTAATTTGCTTTCCTTAGGCTTCAGAAAGGTGTGAATACAACTTTAAAATTAAAAAAAAATACTAGTTGCCATTAAAAGAACATTTTGATGCTTATATTTTTAAATAGTCAGTATTTTTTTATTCTGATGATATTTTTTTAAATATTATTAATAAACATAAAACCGAATTTTCCTCTTAAGAAATCAATGTCATTTTACAGGAATCGAGTTATTACTGGCATATTACTGAATTAATACTTTAATTGTCATGTTGTAAATTTATTTGTTGACTTGTTAAGCGAATGGCCATGCTTAGAAAATTAAATCATTAACATCAATTAATTTAAACTGGTCATCAAGGCCCGCTTGCTTCTGGAACATTTTAATTACCCTTCAATCTTAATTGTCTGTAATTCAAGATTGTGATTATCTTGAACGAAATAGCTTACCGAATTCAAGATATTGAAAAGCTGCTATTCTGAGTTGTGGTGAGATGTAGACTGTACGGCTTTCGAATTTCTCTGCAAAAACGGTCAAGAAATCGCTAGCCATTTTCGCTCTCTCTCTTTTCCTCTTTGATCTGTTATCAACTATTAATAACAAACAAATTAGTTACTGCTACCAACAAGGTTATTAATAGTAGTTTTACTAATTTCAATCTTACCAATGCAATCGAATTCGTCAACGATTTCAGCTTGTATCAATTCTTCTATTACATCTTCTAAAGTCACCACTCCTATTACTTCAGTTCTTTTTTCGCTATCTTTCATTGTAGTAACGAACGCAAGGTGGCCTCTTCTACCTTGATATTGATTATTTAAAATTTACATAAGTTTTATAAAATAAAATTTATTAATTTTTTTTATTTTCTATTACATAATTCGCTACCTTCTTTGAATATATTAAAAGCTACATCCAATGTAGTGTCGGCTGTCATATATACGACTTCATGATTATATAATTCTATCAAGAGTCTTATTTGAGTTTTATCGTCTGGATCTAATAAAGCTAAGTCCCTTGTGAAAATAAGAGCCACTACATTTGACTTCTCTCCATCATAAATCGGGATTCTCGAATAACCTTGAAAAAAATATTTAAAAATAAATTCTTATAAATATATCTTAATTAAAGGAAAAGATTAATATAATATTTCTAGAAATAATTTTGTTCACAATAATCAGATATTGTATTTTATTAGAGAAAAATACGGCTCTACTATATAGTATAGTTTTTTTATTAAGTCGCTGTACTATCTGAATAACTTCAGTGTTTGAATAAATTCAACTGTTTATTCATTATTATGTTGTAAGACATTGTGGAAAGACAGCATGAAATGCCACCTGAGCCCAAGCTCAGGAACAAAATAATACGACTGGCTGTTGATGAAGCCAAAGGCAATTACACACTTAAGCTTACTGTATAAGTGAATAAAGGAGAAATAAAACCTTTACTGAGGTTCAGTACTTGATAGAGACTGTAGTGTTTCTTAGACAACGGTTGTGCAGAAAGGTGATTTGTCTTAGATCGCACTCAACCGCCAGATTTTCCCCCCTTATTTCGAGTTCCCACTTTATAGAGGCTGGGTGAGCCCCAGGAGGATCACATCTCATAGGATCTATCTCAAGCTTCTAACAGATTAAATAAAGTCTTACCAGCAGTGTAATTGGAACCCAAAACCTTCGACATGGCAACTCAGCAATGTACCACTGAGCCACTCCTCTCCCAGAAGAAGAAAAATAAAACCAAATTTAAAAATCGCTAACTAAATATAAGATAGTATAAGAATTCATTCTCTGGTAACAATAAATAAGCTTTACCTGATTTCATTATTCCCGCGACGGTTTCAAAATCCAAGTAAGAAGTTATTGGTAGCATGTAGACATCCTCCAATGGGGTCATGACATCTTCCACTTTTTTTGAGTTCATTTCAAGAGCTCCAGATATTATGGCGATCTCGTCATTCTTAACATGTGAGTATTCACTCGTAAGCTATGAAAAAATACTAATAAATCAGAATTTTTTTTTAAAACATAGTTCAATTCCTCTATTACATAAAAAGTTTTTAGTGATCAATGTTTAATAATACTTTATTGTACAAAAAAGTGGAATAATAAAAATTTATCATAACTTTTTCCACCCTTAAAAGTTTTTCTTTATTTTTTATAAACTATAAAAGAGCTTATACCCCTTTTTATGAAAAATTACTACTATAGTGGAACGTCGATTATCCGAACTATTGTTGTCGATTATGAACCACAGGGGTGGTTTAGATAATCAAAATTCACTAAAAAATAAATACTAACCAAATTAATAGAAAGGGATTCAGAGAAACAAATGAAATTAACTAATTAGATTTACAGTTGTTAGTAATGATGATAATGATTATAAATTTTAGTAAAAATAATTTTTAGTGAGGCTTTTTAGGGTGTTGCCGAGTGGGAACATACTATGTTCTATGGCCTATGTTCAACATACGCCATTTCCGATTAAGTTTTTCATTTTTAAAGACTTTTTCGCTCATTCAAGAATAAGGAATCATAAAAATCAAGATGGGAAAAAATACTTATAGCTGTATATATTGCTGCACTAATAGAATTGAAAGCTTTGTTATGAAAATAAATTAAAATGATAAAAAATAATATTTCATCTATGTAAAAAGATAATAAGTGACTCAAATTTAGAAAAAAAATCTCAATTTTTTATTAGCAATTATTACAAAATAATAATTATTAATTTATTACTACTAATCAATTAGTTTATATTTTATTACCTACTGCAATATGGGCCAAAATGCTAGAATTTAATATAGCTAACTATCAATTCATAAAATATATTTAGTTTTATAATTAATGGTTACCTTCAATAGCTCTTTGAATTTTTCTTTGGTGTACATAGTAACTTCCTCTCCGAGTATTGCATCTAAAAACTTTCCAAGCGGATAAGATACTGGTGCTGTGACTATCATTATCATACGAGTAAGCCATATTGTTTTAGCACCCATCATCAGACCGAATCTCGGTACAACAGAACACGGCATAACTTCACAACCGATTACGATAATCAGTGTCGAAGTAACAATAGTTATCCAATTGCTCAAGTATTCGTCTAGAATAACAGTAAACACTGAGTTGAAGGCAGTGGAACCGAGCAATATAGAACAAAGCAGATAATTTCCCATCTGTCGAACGGGTAATATTGTTCCTGCATATTTCTTCTCATTTTTTTCACCTGCGTTTGCTATTACTTTGAGATCTGTAACACTCAACGATAGCAGACCAAGTGCTAACCCGTTGAACAGCGAAGACAAAAGAATGGCCACTGCCATGATGACCATGTTTATCCACATCGGCACTAAAGGGTGCCGTACATAAAGTTTCAGCCATTCTGCGGTGCCTTGATGTGTCCAATTCGAGCCTCTCTTCAAACAGAAGTAAACAGTTGTCTTGTGTTCTGACAATATCGGCAGTTCCAAAGATACCTTTGCCAATTCGGGTGTTTCTACAGTAATCTAAACATTAATGGAATAAATAATTAAATTTTAGTTTATTACAAAATTGAATAATTATTATTTTATATGTCAATACACTGTTCTGACTTATTGAATGAGTGTATCACATGAAATGTCAGTTATTTTCTTTGGTTATATTGGAGGGGATGGCATATAAGAAGAAATATAAGATAAACTTATTTAATTTTTTTATATTACTCAATGATTAGTTATTACTACAAAAGGTAATTATTTCACAAGTTGTCACTTCGAGCTGAGTTAAACCTTTCTGTAAATCAACTTGAAGCAACAACCTGTGGAATAGATACCCTATAAAATATTACTTTATATAGATATAACAGGTATTGATATCTATAGACATTAACTGAAAATACTCTCAGAGAATGCTCCAGATTTTTAAAAAAGATCTTTGACTATATTCTAAAAATCTGTATGGTTTTTGTTGAACCAAATTACAAACAAAGTTGAAACAAATTTGTAACAAAAACAAAAAATTGTAATTTTACTGAAGCGTTTGAATTTTGTTTATTTTGTTTGTTTATCTCTACCCCTCAACTTAACTGAGATATGACTAACATTAGTCATAATTTTTATTACAAATGATAAAATATTAGAAACTATTTAATCTTATCTTTGATTAACGATGAACAATGGTTAATATAAAAAAGTTATTTTCTATTCTCGGTCTGAAGAAAATAATTGTTATAGACTAATTAACTTATGATTTCTAGAACAATGATTTGCTTTGTTAATATAAAAAATAAAATAAAAACATGCTATTTATCTCAAAAAAAGAAATATTCACTTGAAGCCTGGAAAGTATTTATTTTCTGAATTCAAGATTATAGAAAAAAGGAGCTAAAATAATCTTTCAACAGATTGATAAAGAACTGGCTTTAAATTAATCAATGTAATAATATTACATCTTATTATACATTCCTAAAGAAAAACCTGTACCACTACAACCCGTGAACAGGCCTGGGGTTCAGTACATGGTAGAGACTGTACTCTTTCATGGGCAACGGTTGTGCAGGGAGGTGATTTGTCCTAGATCACGCTCAACTGCCAGACTTTTCCCCCTTATTTTGGGTACCTACTTTTAGAGGCTGGGTGAGCCCCGGGAGGGTCCTAGATCCTACATGACCCATCTCCGGCTGCTAACAGACTAAATAAAAGTTTTGCCTACAGCAGGATTTGAAACAGGATTTCCGCCATGGCAACTCAGTGCTTTACACTGACCCACTTAGCTCCCATTATACATTTTTATGATCCTAAAATATTTACAATTTATGTAGTAAATCCAGTCACAAACTCTTTCTGATAAGTTTTTTAATGATACTTCGTTATTATAAATAAAATAACTATAATTATCCTAAATTAGTTAAGCTTTGTAGGAATTTCCACTTACATAAATTTTATTTACTTGTTACTAAAGTAACTACATAAAAAAAATAGAGAAACTACTAGTATATCTGATAAATCATAGTACATAATTTGAGCAAAAATAATTTTCTAAATGAATTTTATTTCACTTGTTTTTGTTACACTACTAAAAAGAGGAGTAATATATCATATATTTGTGAACGGTTACATAAATTATAATTTTTTTATAATACTAAACTTAATTTTACATACATTAATTACTTTGGTACTTATTTTTCTTTTTATTGGGTTGTAACTTATGAAATGAATATGTAAATTTAAATTATTAGCAAAAAAATTATTAAACAATACTTTTATTAATCACAATAGGATCCTTCACTTTCAATACACTTCTCCCAACGTGAAACAAGCATTTCTATCCCCGATCTGTAGAAATTAGGTGTCAAAGAAGAAGTGAAGTCTTGGGTCCTTCCTCACCCACCATATTTTCCTTCCAGACCTTTCTCCAACTGATTTTTACTTTTTCCATTGTTTGGATAATTTTTTAAGAAATAAAAAATTTTATAATGAAAATGTCCTGAAATCGGCCTTCCAAGACTTCACTTCTTCCTTGACACCTACTTTCTACAGAGAGGGGAATAGAAATGCTTGTTTCACGTTGGGAGAAGTGTTTTAAAAGTGAAAGATCCTATTTCGATTAATAAAAGTATTGTTTAATACATTTTTTAGCTAATAATTTAAATTTACACCTTCACTGACATTTCATATGTTACAACCCAATAGTAACAACACTAATAAAATATATATTTTTAAATTTATGCCAATCTATGTTCAGATATTTTTAAACCATTATATAACAAAAGAATAAAGCACTAATCACAGTTCTCAAAAGTGTGATTATTTTACAATTTAGTGTAAATGTTTAAGATTTTTTTTAAACCAATTGATAAGTTTATTTTCTAATGTCCAAATCATCTTTATATAAGATATAATCATCTTTATATAAGATATAATCATCTTTATATAAGATATGTTATGGAATCAATTCACAAAATTTTTCAAATTGGAATAATTCCCTTTTATTTAGTAAATATAACTTGATTAAAGCACACTGAACATTGATAATATTTGTGTATAAATTATACAAAACTGTAAATAAGAACTTTATTTATGATTTTTGAGTTGTATCTTTATTTTAAGGCAGGTGCTATTTAGGCATTTTATAATTTTAAACAATTCAATAAATTTTATTTACAATTGAGTTGTACTGAGGGATATATGAAAAATAATGTTATTTTAATAAATAAACAAATGACATATGAAAAATAATGTTATTTTAAATAAATCATCTTTTAATATAACTTTACTTACGGGAAAGTCATCCTTCATAAGGAAGTTACATGTTGAGACGTGGTCGGTCAGACCGATTTCATCACCTTGTTGAAAATTCCCAAAAAACCTCAGTTCAATATTGCTTCCCTCTTGAAATTCCGGAATCAGATTTTCTACAAAATCCACCCCAGAACTCGACTCTACTCTGAATCCAATTATTTGTCCATTTACTCCATCCCTACTGATTCAATATTAAATAGATACATTTATTTTTTTTTTTAAATAAACTAAAAGTCTTTTCAATTACTTACTTGATATATGACGATGCCAAAACAAGATAAAAAAAGACTAAAGATTTCTCCATAAATATATTAAAAGAAGTTTTTAAAATCTGTCCTTGGTTACAAAATTTATAAATTATTATTAAAATAAAGGTTATAAACTGTTTACAGGTACATATTTCTGTAAATAAACGACTCAATGACGGTATTCACATAAGAGACATGCTGGTCTATATAGGTCTAGCACTACACTGAGAAGGGATTGTGCCTAGAGCACTTGTTGCAAGCTACTGCATCAACTAAGAAAGACACCAGTTAAATAAGCCGTTTATTCATCTTCAAAAAGCAGAACCGTACATTTCTCAATTAGAGTTTATTAGTGCTAATCAATAGAGATGTTCACAGTAAATGACACTCTGACCACATCAAATGTTTTCAGTGCCTAATATAAACATCAAAATATGAGATCAACACAAGAAAATAATAATTTGTTTACATAAATGCTATTTATATATATATTTTTTTAAAACAATATTTATAAAATTTAAAACACTTAATCAATAATAAAAACATAAACATTGTAAGATAATTTACAAATATACACACTTAAAACAATACGACTAAAAACATGATTCATAAATATTTTACATAAAAAATAATCATATTTTATAATTTAATTTAATTCAACAGATTTTTTTCTATCATTAACAGCTGAAATAAAATTTTTAATAACTGATAAAAATTGCAGAGAATTGTTTCTTCAAAATTGTATTCGGTTTTAGTTTTATCTAGATCAGTTGTATTATTACTATTTTTAATTAAGGAAAACAATATCATGGGATATAGAAATCGTATTATTTATTTGTTTGTTATATGGTCCGCCAAAAAAAAAATGTATGTATTTGTAAAAGTCATATGTTTACTTTTTAAGTCAAAAAGTAACAATGCCAAATTATGGATGTACAGATATTCAAATTATACAAGTTCTTGAACTTTGAGTGTAATATAACAATTTATTTTTTGCTATCATTATGTCCATATGACATTTCATGTTTTAAAATCTAATTTGAATTAATGTAGTATCCTAACTATAAGAGATATCATTTTGGTGGTAGAATACAGTAAAAAAAAGACCTATACCTCTACAACCCATGAAGGGTGTTGGATTGAGAACATTGTACAGACTGGACTGTTTCTATGACAATGATTGTGTTAGTAGGTGATTTGTTTACTGTACAGACCGTACTGTTTCTATGACAATGATTGTGTTAGGAGGTGATTTGTCCAAGATCATGCTCAACCGCCAGGTTTTCCCCCAATTTATAGAAATTGGGTGAGCTCAAGAAGAGTCTGTAGACCCCACAGGATTTAAGGGCAGAGTAAAATTTTATGATTTCAATTAAATATCAAAATTTTATTTGGCTTCTTTTACAATAGTGAACATATTTTTTTGTTTAATTAATGTTAGATGTTGTAAATTAAATTATACTTTTTTGGCAGAACATATAACATGCAGTATTTCTATTTTTGTCATTCTTTTTTATTATCTTTTTATTTATTTATTCGTGAAATTTACAACTGTATTATAATAATACAACAAGAAAATGACAGGAATGGTACAAAGTGGCATGGATAAAGACAAGTTGAGAAACTACCCAGTGGTAGTACTTTAATTTTATTCTTTTGAAACAAAATCTTTGAAATATCTTCTATTATTTCATTTTTTATAATTATTATTTTAGTACTCTGAATTATTATAACTTGCCCATTTTAAAATAATTTCTATTATAAAACTTATTTTAATTATTACAATTTTTTTTAATGTCAAATTATAATAAATGTTTAATTCACTACAATAAAAAAAAAATGTTTATTTACAGACAGTATAAATGAAACAGCAGTTAATTCATTATTTATAAATGCATAAGAAATAGTCACCAATTACATATTTGTTGCAAAATATAATTTTGAATGGGTAATTTACAATAACAAAAGTCAACAGATAAAAATAATACAGGATCAAAATTAATTACAAAGAAATTAATTAGTCTATTTTTACATATTCAAATAAATAAGAAAACCAATTAAACCAAGGAATATTTTCTCTTAAAGGCACTTTTACACCAAATATTGGCAACGATGTTAACGATTCTGGTGAAATGTGAAGTTAAAAATTAAATTTTAAAGAAATGAAGTTTGTATTTATTATTATTTTATTTTTATTTTTTCTTGTAAATGCTGATACTCAGTGGCTTTTGTGAATATTATAGTTTTCAAAAATAATATTTGTATGTACACATCTGATTTTAAATGTTGAAAAATAAAAATTCGATTTCTAATCTACATAAGTGGTGCCTAGTATACAAATGATTTTTAACATTCAAAAATATTTAAGTGAAACAAAATATCACAAGTACAAACTCATCATTACAATTATTTATCGACAAAGCTTGAAAGCTTTGAAAAACAGCCTTTACAATAACAACCATTGATTATCAAAATAAATGAAATCTTTAATTACTATGCACTATTATTCTAACCCAAAACCTTCAGCGTTGGATATTGCAATAATAAGTTTTTCTTTCAATATCTCTTTGGTCTCGTATTGAGGAAGAACAAGTTGGTTAAAGCAGGTATGAGCTTCTGGTAGGTTGGCTGGGTCCTGATTTGTCTTGGTAACTTTGAATGTCATTTCACTCATCCCTCCGACTGGGACCCTGTCCGAACCGGTTGTGAATAGGAGGAATTTCTTCTTCAGTTCATCGTCCAAGGACATCACCACGTCCCAAAAATCTCTACAAGTAAATGAGACAAAAATTAGTATTGGGAGATCGCTTATTGTTTATATTTATAGTTATATTTAGTAGTAATAAATTAAATAAACTCAGGACAATCGGATGTCATTTTTGGCGCCCAAGCAGATATTTTATTAGTTGTCTCTTGCCTGTAACTTAATGAGTTAGTACCCGATCCCCTTGGGTTTTGGAATTCTATTGGAACTCAAGATGGTTTTGTTTGAACTTATAAAACACTAATATTAGAGTTCGATTCAAGAAGGATAGCCAGTTCCCAGGGATTTTAGATACATTTTGTAATACACGATGCTTACATTATCAAAGACTGTTCAGGCTTGTAGCCGTCATATTCGGTTACTTTGCGAAGTTCGTTGAGATCTAAGGCTGGTGATCCACAGACGAGCATTTCCACTTCTTCTGGCCTCAGCATCTGTAAGTTGACAATTTAATTTTGGTTTGTATCTTAAATTATAGTATCATATAAATTCAATTACATATATTCTTATATTATGTCGTTTCATATGAAATGTCCGTTTTCTTTATTTCTAAAATTCAAAGGGGAGTTAATTGACTTCCTTTGTTTACTATGTTTATGTTTACAGATTGTAATGTTAATCCTTTTTGTTGGCGACACTATAATAATAAAATGTCTATTGTAAGAAATATTGAAGTGTTAACAGTGCGAGCATGCGCCACCAGTCAGTAGACCAAGTGAAGTTAAGATGCGAGTGCCTATACGCCGGCCGGCAGTCATGACTTTAAACTTACTGTCATCAATAAACTTGCGGCGTAAGCATCAGTTCTAAACTGATCCAATGGATATTAGCAGATCAAACACACTTTGGTCATAAAACTAACATTTTTTAAACGTATCTTTTTCATATAAGTTATTTAAACTAATAATAATTAAAAGTATGTTTCATTTGCCTATTGAGTGTTTTTTTCTTTCTGATTCCCCTTCCTTATTAAACTTATTATTATTTTATAACCATAACACTTTTTATTAAGTTATTAATCCTCTCTCTTTTGGTAATATTTGATAAACATATTGATGGGATATTAAACAATATCTCCCTTCAATATGTCCATGGAACGCGCCATGTTTTTTCTGAGTTTAACACCACTGGCGGATCTAGGAGAATTTTCAGGGAGGCCATGGGTCAATGTGAATTTGTTATCAATGTGTACGATCCAAGTATAAATGAAGATACATAAAATATCAATTTTTAATTTAAGACAACTGAGGCCAGAAAACAATAACATGGGTAAAACAAGCTCCTTGATCAAAGCGGTAGCTATCTATATGTGAATGAAAAACATAAAAGGGTTCGGAATCGCCGATTTTTGGATGCACCAATTGAGAAAACATTCGTACTGAATAATTTTGGTGTGTAAAATGTGTTTTTTTTCTTGCTGAAAACCAACTAAAATTCAGGTTAATATCAACTAATCAGAAATCGAGGAGGAGGCATGGCCCCCATGGCACTCCCCTCAAATCCGCTTATGTTTAACACTCGGCAACACAAGCTGCAAGAAACATTACAACGGCTTTTGGGGAAGGATGTTGTAACGAACGGACCATTCGTCATTTGTTTGAGAAATTATAAAACCAAAAAAATTATTGGTTTCTGTGTGGTAATCAATGGTTAGAATAATTCTTAAAGATTTTCGTTTTGAAGAGAAAAGATTTGCCCTGGCCGGGATTCGAACCGGCGTCTCCGTTGCAGTGCTCCAAAACACTGAGCTACCAGGGATCGCATCCCAGTCAGTGAAATCCGTTCCCTTCACCGATCCTATATCCCCGTGTTCTCGTAATTTTTGCGATATATACACGAGGAAGAATATTCATTGAACAATACTTTAATTAGGATCTTGTTGACTTACGTCAATATATTAGGTATTTATAATTATTATTTTGATAGTGATAAATCGCAAAAATTGCTCGGCCGAAGCCTATACTCTTACTTGACAACTTCAGGCTTCATGTTCTGAAATCTCGTCTGTGAAGAAACTAAGTTAGTTACGAAGACCTGCCCACCTTATTCACCAGAATTATCATACTTCCATCTTTTCAATCAGAAATAAGGATAACTTTTTTAAGTTTAGAAAATGATTTTCAAGTCAAAAAAGTATTTTCAGATTTACGTATCAAAAAAACCTGGATTTTTCAGTTTTGGGAATGAAAATTTGATAATACGCTGGAAAAAATGTATAGAAAATGAGGATAAATATTGGGTTACCCACTGCAAAAAATACGAACGAGGTCTGGGGCGAAGGCACTATAAGAGAGTGCACTGTTCAATGATGGTTTCAGAGATGCCAAGAGGTAGATTTATGCCTTTAAGACAATGCAGGTTGTGGAAGAAGTTCTGGCAACTTTATAGCTTTTTCACCTTCCCAATCGCCATGAATGGTCATGACGGTTAATTTGGTGTTTTCGAGCTTTTTTGCCAGTTTTCGAACAGTTGTTCTGGATTTTTCTTCCACTAAACTTCAGAAAACATCTTCATCAAGGGCTCAATTTCTTCCACAGCCTGCTTTGTCTTAAAGGCTCAAGTCTCCCTCTCGAAATTTCTGGAACCAACGTTGAACAGTGTCACTTAAACTGCCTTTGTCCCAGACTTCGATTATATTTCTGGCAGTTTTGGCCTCGTTCCGGCCGAGTTTGAACTAGGAAAACAAAATTATGCGAAAATCACGCTTTGACATCTTAGTAAAGACTGAATTATCAAGTTGCAAAATGTTACAGACGTAAGCCAACACTTTTGTTTGAAAGAGATCAATAAGTGTTTATGTTTATGGAAGTAAAAAGTCCCACAAACATAAACAGTTTACTATTCGCTGGGTTGTTTTAAAGAAAATATAAAATCCTGCATTATTTTCCGGACAACCTAATATTTCGAGTAAAAGTATTTTGATTCCTTTGAAAACAGACCTTTAATACAAAACGACCCAATGTATATATAAGAACCTACAATTAAGGCGTTGGATGCGCAAACGCTATGGAATCCAAGATAGAAGGCCCTGAACTGTTCGTAAATGGCCGTGTTGAGAACCCAGTCCAGATACAGAGTAACATATTCGTGCCTGTTATCGTTCGTTACTGGAACGTGTTCTCCAGAAGGCTTCAACATGAATGTCTTCATCTCACCGTATTCTTCTAGTGAGACCTGCAATCATTAAAAAAAAAATGTATTTATTGAAATTTACAGAAATAAAATAATAATACATCAAGTAAATAGAACGATTGATACATAATGACATGAGATAAAGACTATTTGAGAAACTACTCAGTGGTAGTACCCAAATTAATAATTCAGCTTAGAAGGTCACGTGATAATCTTCTTTTTAGACGCCTTAGAGGATTATCAGGAATGGAAGGAGTAGCTAGGTTGGAAACTAGTGGGTTTGAGTAGGAATAAAGTCTGTCATGAAATGGCTGATATCATTATGGTTCGAGCCTAACAACAAATGGAACATTAAGGTCATTGTGGAAGACTTCATTCGTAACAAAGTAAGGAGCATTGAGGATTTTAAGAAGCATATTGCATTTTAATAATTGGATAAGGGGGGAATCCGATGGCTTGGTGGAGCCCCAAAGATCTACTCCGTAAGTCCAAATAGTTCGTATGATGTAGTCTTGATGGTGATGAGTCTTTTGCAATTAATTTGGAGCTTAGAGCGTTTGTCTAGTAAGTGTCGAAGTAGCCTGATACGGCAAACAGTTCTTGTCGTTTCTTTATAGTATATATTGTTTCTTACAGCTGAAAAGTAGGACAGGCTGTAAACATTTTCAGCTTGCGTAAGTATTCTCAATAAGGAAATAAACAGGATAATTTTTAAAAATCATTCTCATGCAATAAAAAATCTTGGATCTACTAGCTTCTTCTCCGATTATTGGAGTACCCACTAGATAAAGGATGGGTGAACCACAGAAAGGTTATACGAACATCTCAAAAATAAGCAAAATCTCATTTAGATAAATTCCTTTTTCTTTTCTGGATGTTCAAATATATCTATTATTTTACCGAAAATAACTATCGTTTGATCTCATAAATTTTATGGAAGAGAAAATGGTCCTTCCTTATTGTATCTAGTTTGTTAAATCCTGATAAGGATCTATAATGTACGTCAAAACGTTGGTTTTTAACAAATAATTCACTATTTAGAAATCTATTTTGGCTTCCGCCCCTTTCAATTCCTCCACCATGTTTTTTAAACGTATTTACTGCCATAAGTTTACGGGGTAGCTCAGTAAGATATATCATTTAAAGATAACAAAATGAATCCACGATTTCTAACCAAACACTATTATATTAGTACACGTATACTCAAATATAATAGTACATATAATAAAATAGTACACGTTATACTCAGTGCTCAACCAACCTCAAAGTGGGTACCCTTAATCGGGGTGAAAACCTGACTGTTATCCTTGATCTCAAACAACTCAACTCTCTGCACAACCTTGTTGTCCTAGAAACAGTATATTCTCTAACATGTACTGAACCCAATACCCTTCTAGGTTGCATTGGTTACAGGTTTTTTCGAGTTTACAATGACGGCTTTGTTTTAGTTCTACAGCTATTAGACATAGCTAGGTTTTCTTTATCTTATAAATTCTAATTTTTGATTCTACAGATCTTTTGAACCGTAATCCTTTTGGAATGGGTTAAATTTTTTTTGTGTAACAACAAAAGTAATAATTTTGTCAAAGAAAATTATATTCAGTTCATTGATAAATACCAAAAATAAGATATTGGTAGATAAACATTTCCAAAAATATATTAATTAATTAAAGTAGATGATCAGTTATTTTCTTAGTAAGATTGAAGTATTTATGAAACAAATGTTTAATTAACAAAAATGTAGAATTGTTTTCAAAATAAATATTATACGGATATTTAAAAACTACATTTTTGAAATATCCGTAATAAATTTAATTTGAAAATATTCTTCCTTGGTATTAATGAATTAACTGTTTTGAACATAAATGAGAAATCTTGTTCAAAACAATGCCACTGAGTCATCAAGAATTGTGTCTACAGAAGTTTATTTAATACTTGTCACGATTCATTGATAGTAAGCGGTTTTGATTGTACCAATAATAATAAAACGTTTTTTAGATTATGGTTCAAAGGTTTAATGTATTTTTTTTTAAATACCTCTTTCATAAAAAATTTGTATTTGAGAAAAGTAAACAACATGATGTATATAGAAGCATACTATAAAGTTAACTCCAGTCCGCATAATTTAGACTAAAGCCAGGAAAGGCACACCCAGGCTATTGTGGTTGAGTATCCTGTTCGTTGAGTGGAGAGGTATCGAGAGTAAAACGAATATAGATTGATTGATTGAGATTTTAACACCCAAGAAATATAAAACTAAAATTTCATGAATAGCTGTAGGATTTCATTAATATTGAACACCTGTAACAATACAACCCAAGTAGGGTCTTGGGTTAAATATATGTTAGAGAGTGTACTGTTTCTATTATCTAGGTTATGTAGGGAGGTGATTTGTCCAATATCAAGCTCAACCACCAGGTTTTTGCCTCAATTAAGGGTACTTACATTATAGAGACTGGATGAGCCTCAGGAGGGTGTGCAGATTCCACTGGCTCCACCTGTGGCTGTGAACAGATTAAGTAATTTATCTGTCACAGCTGGATTTGAACCCTGGAGTCTCAGCACTCTATCTAGAGACCAACTCTTCGGCAAATGTTCTTTAAAATGGATGGTAAATAGCTGAAAATCTTTTAACGAGGGGAATAATGAGAATAAAATATTTTGATTCGATATTTTAAATAATTATAACTATCTTTTTTAGTTTAGAAACAAACTATAGGGTTGGCAACTAAGTCATTGCCGATTTCAAATAAGAAGGCAAATTCAGAATTTTTGTTTAAAAATATAACTTTATTCAATTAGATATTGCCCGTTCTTGTCGATGACCTTTTTCCATCGTTCTGGCAGCGTAAAAATTCCCCGTTCGTAAAATGTCTGGTCTTTGCTATTAAAAAACTGAATTAGGTGTGATCTGATATCATCCGCGTTGTTAAAAATTTTACCATTTAAAGAGTTTTGCATGGAACGAAACAAATGGTAATCCGAAGGCGCAAGGTCAGGGCTATATGGTGGGTGTGACAAAACATCCCAACCCAGTTCCAATAATTTTTGCCGAGTAACCAAAGATGTGTGGGGCCTTGCGTTATCATGATGGAAAACAACACCCTTCCGATTTGATAATACCGGCCGCTTTTCTTCAATTGCATCCTTCAGTTTGTCGAGTTGTTCAACATACACATTTGAATTTATCGTTTGGTTCTGCGGCATGAGTTCAAAATACAAAATTCCTTTGTGATCCCACCAGACTGACAGCATAATCTTTTTTTGGTGAATATCTGCTTTTGATGCTGTTTGGGCTGGTTGATCTTGCTTCACCCACGATCTCTTGCGAGTAACATTGTTATAAACTATCCACTTTTCGTCGCCAGTAACTAGGTTCTTCAGAAATGGATCATTTTCATTGCGTTTCAGTAGCCAATCACAGATGCTAATCCGTTGCGTCAAATGAATTTCCTTTAGCTGGTGAGGGATCCATAAATCAAGTTTCTTGACATAACCAAGGGTTTTTAATTTTTTTTCAATGCATGTATGCGACACATTGAGCTTCTCTGCAATGTCTCGTGTTGTGCTGTGACGATCTGAATCGATAATGGCCTTGATATGGGTTTCATCCACTTCGACTGGGCGGCCAGATTGTTGTGCATTTTTCAGTGAAAAATCACCGGAACGAAATCTTTCAAACCAATTTCGACACTGCCTTTCTTTTAAGGCTTTATCTCCATATACGGCACATAACTTCTTTTGTGCTTGCGATGCGTTCTTGCCTTTTCGGAAGTAATACAATAAAATGTGTCGGGAGTGCACGTCCTGTTCTTCCATTTTTAAATTGGGATAAAAACAAAACTAAAGAACTAATCAAAAAAATTTTTTTACTAATTAAACGTAGAAGTCCATACAGTAAGAAAAAAATATAGGTTAGATGCTCTGGCCACGTTAACAAAACAAAAGAAAGTGTAGAGTGAATCTATCGACAAAAACGGCAATGACTTAGTTGCCAACCCTATATATTATATGATTTGTATTGTTTAAAAATAAATGAGGTAGCTCAGTCCAATCAGCTGATTTCCAGATTTCTAGTTCCCGAGTTCGAGAACAGCTATCGCAGATAGAGGATTTATTTTCTTAACAGCCGTAAATCAACCCAATCACCCAGTCTTTATAAAGTTGGTACCCTTAATTGGACGAAAAAATCTATTGAACCTAAGTTGAAGGGCCAAAATTGTGGGAACGCAATAAAATGCAAATTAAATAAAAAATTGTAACTAAAATGTAAATTTATAAGCAGAAAAATTACTGAAAGTAATTGTAATAAGGCCTTGGATTAATGGTTAACGCTCTACAATAAATTTAGCGTTTTTCGATTCGCAATCTATAACAAATTGGTTGAAATCAGAATCTTGACCCATTCTGTTGTCAGCCAGAAGATTGTCATTGAAGCCATGATGGAATAAAGCCTAGAGGAAGATCGAAAGGAAGATAGCAGGATAACGTTCCGAAGGATCTGAAGAAAACTATGATATCCAGAAGAAGTTTAATCGATATGGAGGATTAGGGGAAAGTGGTTGAGTTGGCCATGAATAATGAATCGATGAGTTCATCGCTATGTTTAGAAACTTACCCATTAAGGGCACTGTACTTAAGTTTACCATCACTTCACAGCAAATAGGTAGCATTTGTTGAAAAATAGGTTACAGATATTTATGTCATTAATATATATAAAGGGAATCCACTTAACTTGGATTCCAAGTTTCGGGATGGAAACCGGGAGAATAGTCCGCAAACTGTTGCTATTTCGGGCTGATACGGCATCTAGCAAGCAAGATTATAACTAGGACAACTAAAATCATCCTATACAACCCTTGTTCACCCAATGTTTACATATTGAGCGGCAACACGGACAATGGCAAAAGATCTAAACCGAAATTTGGTTGTCTTCGAATGCAGGGTAATCCGACAAATATTTGAGCCGGTCTTTGTTGATGAAAGGTGTAGGCGAAGGAAAACCATTGACGCATAATGAATTAGGTTTAACTTTTTTTTTTAAATAGTTTATTTACAAATGTATTAAAATAATACAACAAGTAAATATAATGATTGGTGAGCATGAAAGACAAGTAGGTGAAATAGTGTAGTGGCAGTACTCTAGTAATAAGTTCAACTTAGGAGGTCACGAGGCCATCTTCTCTTCAGGCGCCTCGGAGGATTATCAGGAACTGAATAGATTGCTAGGTTTGAACCTAGTGGGTTTGAGTGGAAATAAAGTTTGTTATGAAAAGATTGATATCGGATTCGAGCCAAATCGGCAACAAATGGGACATTATGGGCATTCGTTACAAAGTAAGGAGCATTGAGGATTTTACGGGGGATTTTGGATAGTAAGGATTGAATACGAGAGGAATTCGATGGCTTAGTGGAGTCCCAATGCTCTATTCCGTAAGTCCGGATAGGTCTACTGATTGTCATGTATGTGAGTCTTTTGTAATTAATTGAGAGCTTAGAGCGTTTGTCTAGTAAATGTTGAAGTAGCCTGAAACGGCGAGCTGTTTCTTGTCGTTTCAGTCTAGTATGAGGATTCCAAGTTAATCTTTTATCAAGCTGTAGTCCTTAGTACCGGACCTGTTCTACAGGAATGAGTGGGATGTTAGTAAACGATACAGGAGCACAGGAAGTCATTAGTAGTCAACAATAAATTTATATTTATTACATTTATGCATGTGCATTGATTTTGTAACAGAGCTTTGTCGTTGTTATTTGTTTATTCATTTAAAGTCACTTTATGCTGCTATGGCTAATCGGTCGATGCTACATCGGAAGCTCTAAATTTTGCCTATCCAGGTATAATTAGGATAGGGATTTTTAACGAGAACCGGACATCGTACAGGCTCGAGACGCCCGTTTTACGCCCCATCCTTGACACAACTAAGGATTTTTTACTCCCTTTTACATATAAAACATCCTAGGACAACCTGAAGGCTACGAACCCTTCTATCTATAACCTATCTTGGGCTTAGTAAGTCGTTATGCTAACCACTACATCACAATATCGCTTTGTTCTTTTCACAACGCAATTTCACAATATTTAAGTTTCAAAATTGGATAAGGAAACATCTTTGGAGCCGCAGCTTACCTACGTTGATTATTCTTGAATGCTACTCATCATTCTTAAAAATCACATGAATCAAGATTATGTGAAAGTTTGGCGTATGACTTAACTTTTTTAGAAGAAGTAAATAATAATGACTACAATATTATGAAACCTTGTTAGCCCTCTTTCTTATTCTGTCCACACGTTCCTTCGTGAAATGACAATATTTAACAATAATGAAGTAAATTAGTTCTTCAAAATCTGCAAGTTTGCAAAATAATAAATAATGGCGGCCATTGACGAGATAAACATTGTCAATAACAAAGGACCAAATCTGCTGCTATAGGTTGAATTGCTGCTACTGAAACTTGACGGATAACAATAGCATAGCATTGCACGTTTAATGAGACAGCTTTGGGGACTCCTAATTTTACCTAGGTACCGTACGATGGGGTTACTTATGGGCCAGCGGCTAAATGTTAGTTTGTGGTGTTCCGTGATAGATACATTGTGTTTGCTCAGTCTGCAAACACCTTATTCGTGTGTGCATGTAATGTGTTAATACCTTGATGTAGTTTGGGGACCCCAGTTCACTACAATCATTGCATAACTAGGTTCCATTTCTTTCCACTGTTTTTTTCAAAATTCTAGTTTTCTTGAAACTTTTTCTGGAACGGCGAACATCAGAACACCTTCAAGTGTGTTTACGAATTAATTAATACATTTTAGAGAAGAATTGGTCGACTGTATCTTCTAATTTAAGGAATAAATAGTTGGGGGTGCAGTCAATCAAAACACCAAAATAAGCATAACTTATTTATTATGTGCCGACGTTTCGGCCTACAATGTAGGCCATTTTCAGGGCGAATAAAACACGCTGCAGCTTGGGGAGCACAGACACAAGTCATGTCGAAACGTCGGCACATAATAAATAAGTTATGTTTAATTAATACATTCTTGATTGTTTAATATAGAAGTAATCATGTTATTAGAAGTATTTTGTTTCATAACCTGTCCATTGCAAATTTCCACGTTATGCCAGGGTAACTTAGGGACCAAGTTACCTAGTTACCAAGTTACCTAGGATTTGTTTTTTCAGAATTTTATTGGAAAATAATGTCTAGAAATTATAAAAGAACTCTTTTCACAAGGCCATACAAAACTTACACAGAGAAAAATTTACCAAAGCCTAGCAATAAGAAATAATATACTATCGATCCAAAAACCACTTCCTAGTATGGAATACTAAAACATATCTGTACCACTACAACCCGTGAACGGATCTGGGGTTCAGTAAATGGTAGAGACTGTACTGTTTCATGGGCAACGGTTCTGCAAGTAGGTGACTTGTTGTAGGTCACGCTCTACCGCCAGATTGTTTTATTTTATTTTGGGTACCCTATTTTCATAACATTTTATAGAGGCTGTGTGAGCCCCAGGAGGGTCCTAGATCCTATATGATCCATCTCCGGCTGCTAACAGACTGAATAAATCTTGCCTACAGCGGGATTTGAACCAGGGTTTTCGGCATGGCAACTCAGCGCTCTACCACTGAGGCATCCCGCTTCCTTCTAAAACAATAATACTCAATTTCTTAGTTGTTTTTAATGTAAATAATGTGCCTACACAATATTGTGTGGTAATATTAGTGCAAATTCATGTTTCCTGTTCCTTCTAACACTGTCCCACTGTTACCCCTCTCAATGGGGTAAGATTAGGACAAATTAATTAATCTTGTTTCTAGAACTATTTTTCTTATATATTTTGTTTGCGGAAAACAACCAAGATACTTTTTTTTTCAGCATTTCAGCTTTGAAAACCAAAACATAGCCAGCTTAAAAAATTGAAAAGTTTCTCAAAGTTATTAAAACCCTTACAGTTCATTAAAAAGTATATATTGCATATGTATATGTATATTGCATATGTATTTTATATAATATTGCATATGTATCAAATTAATAATGATACCTGGAAATTCATACACATATCCTCTTCCACATTGCCTTCATAGGTAAGTAACTCCTTAAGACCTTTTGCAACGTCCTTGAGATAAAAAAAAAAAATGTATATGTTTTATTTATACCAAATAATTATAAACACATGTATAGTGTGCTCATTTCGGGATTACATACCGGCAATATTTCCGCAAGATCGTCAATTGTCGGATTTCTGACGACGCCAACGCCACTCGTGTCGACGGGCGGAACTACTGGAGGCGACAACAACTTCCGATAACATATCGACGGGAAATGCAAGTCCAGGATGATAGAGTTGTACACTGCCAATCCCATCAGCACTCCTGTAATTATTAAGGCATAGTTTAATAATATTTTTAGTGAATTACAATTTTAAATTAGCGACCCACCCCAGCTTTGCTCGGATAATAAGGCATACGAGTATTATGCCTACATAATTTATCTGTCACTAAAATAGAGCCAAAAACTCAAAAAGAAACACTATTATTTATTATAATGCAATTGGGAAAAACCACATTGCAAAGCCTTATGTTTCAAAAAATACACCTACTTACCAGTCGACGTTTCGCCTATTCAGGCATTATCAAGACACCAAAATCAAAAAGGGGTTATGTGAATCGCATCTCGAAGAAAAAGGTGCAATACATCCCAACGATCAACAGCCCAAACAGGCTCCGAACATGAGACAGCACCCCACCACCAAGACGTTCAACATTTCAGCTAATGTACTTTATTATATAGAAATTATAAAAATAAAAACAAAACCAAATATTTCTTTATATACGAATTTATTATCTTGCACGTTAGATAATTGCACGGGATTAGGCAGCGTCTTCGGTGACCAATCGATATTCCAACCCATTTACACAAAACCTCGACAAATTATATACCTAAACCTTCCTGGTGAATTACTCTACCTATTGGCGAAAACCGTATGGAAATCCGTGCAGTAGTTACTGAGTTCACCGCGAACAACGCGACCGAGGACTTTGATTTATAATATGTATAAAAATACAATTAAACCTTGATGTACTGGAGTTATAACATATACATTAATTAGGCTAATTTCTTTAGATATATTGCAGGAAAGCTGTAAAATAAATGTTGGAAATCGAATCAATAAATCTCTATATTACAACAGCCCTTGAAGGATCTGATGTTCAGTACATGACATTGATTGAACTATTTTTAAGTCAACGGTTATGAAATGAAGTGATGTAGCCATAATTACACTCAACTGCTAGGTTAAAATCTGAATAACAGGCGCCGAACCATTAATAGAAAAACATAATTTAAATATGTACCACTAAAACCCATGAACACAGGTATATACTAAATCTATGTAAAATATTATATCTGTGGCAACGTTTGTGAAAGGAGGTGATTTGGCCCTGATCACACTCAACTGCCATTTTCCCACGATTAAAGGTACCCACATTATAGAGGTTGTAATAGCTCCAGGATAGTCTGTTTATCAAACAGGGTCCATCCGTGGTTGTTAACAGGTTAAATAATTTATCTGACACAGCTGGATTTGAACCTGTAACTTTCAGCACAGTATTTCAGCTACTTTAAACCCTGAGCTATCAATCTATCCTATCATACTCTCGCATCAATAAAAAGTACCAAAAATAAATGAATAAGAATAATGATAATGAAATAAATAGATAAATCATAATGAAAAAACGTTTAAAACTTTTAACAACAAAACCAATTCTTTAAACATGGTGGGAAAGACTTTTTAATCAAAGTCGTTCCATAAAACTTAATTGGAACGTACATAAAAAATTAAAAAGACGAGAACTGACAAGATCTTCACTTGACTTACGAAACAAAAGATTTATCAATAACAGTATACTAAAGCCTATTGGACATATGGAGCAGAATTTTGGGGTTCAGAAAAACAAATCTACATACACAAGATACAATCAACACGGTCCAAAATTCTCAGAAAAAATGTTAATGCACCATGGTGCATTTCGAATCACACCATAAACAACGACATGAACATCTCACTATAAAATTATATATTCATAAAAAATACATAGCATTCCACTTATCGACACAAAATCACCCAAATCCACTCGTTCTTCCGCTTTCCTACTCCCTGTTACCTGAAATTGATAAGAAACGATTAAAAAGACATTGGCCAAGAAACCTACTTAACTATTTTCCATTCCAAAACTAGATGTTCCAGTAGAAAACAAAGAGAATAAAACTTGGATCAAATTTGCTGGATGCGCAATTGCGCAGGTGCAAATGGAAATTAAATAATAATTTAATAAAACAAAATGTGGTGGGAGGTAAAAAAAGAGTTATACGAAAAGAGTCATTCACGGAATATTTTTTTACCAAATTCAACCTAAAATTGAAAATACTGTAAATATAATAATTTTCTTGGAGAAAGAAAGAAAGAAGTAGAAGAAACGCCCAAGTAGTCATTAAGATAATAATAAATATTAAAAAAAAAACTCTATAAAACATCTAGAAATAAAATAATTATTAATAAAAATGTTTTTATTAACACAAGTAATTAATAAAACAAATAACTCCAACGAAGAAATATACAGAAATTTGGAAGATCTTGAAACAGTAATCAGGACCAGGACATTGAGGTTCTACGGTCACATGGTCAGAATGAACAATAAGTAGCTGCACAAAAACATTTTCGATAAAGTCTTAAGCTATAATATTACAGCTCGATATGTGCAACAAACAAAGGGGGCTGGATAGGCTAAAAACCAAGGATAAGGACTGCTTGGATAGAGAGCTTTTCAGAAAAAAACTATAAGAGGTTGGGGTTCTTGTAGAAAGGAAGGAGAGACGAGGGAGAGCGAGAGGAACAGTCCAGGAAGATGAGAGAGTATTGGAGTAGAAGGAAGGCGGAGAGTGCGAAGAAGATTATTAAGCGATATTCGTGTGGTCCTCGCTGGCCGACTCGTGCAAAAAAACAACACATAACCTCCTAAAATGGTTATGATGTATATAAGTCAAGATATTTCTTTATACTTTATTACAATCTTTTCTGTTTTATTGTGTTTCGTACTGCAATTTTGAAGCTGTTATTTTGTTTCTTGTCAGCTCTAATGATGATCTAAAAGTTAGGTTAAAACGTTGTTACTTAATAGATATATTTTTCTAAATTGTGTACAATTCCTTCACCGAACGCTGTAATGTGATATGAACAGGTTAAAATAGAAAACTCGGAAGGTTATGTTTTTTATTATTCAATATAATGTGATGTATTGTTTTTATTTGAAAAATAAGTGTATATATATATACATAAACATAGTTCCATCAGTAAATTAAATATTAAAAAACTCCCTACCGTTTTCTAGATTACTCAACCTTCAGCGGTCAACCATTTCCTCATCATAACAAATAAAAGTTTATTGACCTCTGAGTATAGGGAAATAATATCGTAAAAAGGCTTGGAATATTTGATCTATAAAATTGTAGGAAAGCTCTTTCCTGATAATTTTTTATCGATTCGATAAAATCGATAGCAATTTTCGCAATGGCCTGGTTGATGTTATCATTAGATCTACCCCCATTATATTATGTATTCCATTTTCTTTACCCACTTCACTGAAGTTGAAGAAAAATCGACTTGAACTTGTAATATAGTTTAAGAGGGTTTATGTTATTTTTTGCTGTGTAACTGTTTGATATTATATTATTATTTGTTTTTTTATATATTGTTCTTTTTTTAATTTTTTCCTTCACTACCATGCCATCAGGTTTTTGACTGGACGTAACAAATAATGGTTCGTACGTGCAGCTCGTAGATAGGTGCAGCACCACCTTGTGTAACCAGGGCATTATATTGCTTAATATCAAATAGCAACAACTGACCTATCAGGTTGTACTCCCGCAGATTGCCTTCTTGGTCAGTCGAGAACCAATAGCATCTGGAGTGCTGGTGGTAGACGAACATGCCGTAGTCAGGGTGGAAGATCTGTCGTATGAGGAGGAGGAACCACTCTTTGGTGAGGCCTCCCATATCTAGTCCGGGCTCTCCGATGAAGGAGACCTTCAACTTCTTTTTCAGGTCCTTCTGCTTGCTGGCTATCTGTGGGAAAGGCAGAAGACTAGGTATTACAATTCATATTATGCATGTACTAAGAAGAAAATGATCTGGGTGGAGGTGGAGAAATAAATCCTGAAATAGCAATAAATTATTTATTAAAAACTGACGTTTCGACCCACGTTGTAGTCCTTCTTCAGGGCGAAGTGAGGTGATTTGACCGAGTTTTTTCACTTAATTAAGGATACTCATTTTATAGTGGTTGGGTGAGGCCCTGGAGGGTCTGCAGATCCACGGGGTATCTTTCAATTCCTTTTACAATGTAGCAATCCTCTCGAGTCCAATCCATACAACCAAAATCCTTAATACTCCTTACTATATTACGAATAAACCTCTACATACTTACCTCTATGTCCCATTTCTTGCTGATTTTGCCCGGGCCCGATACCAGTCCTTTCATAACAAACTTATAGTTTTGTCAGAACCTTGATCTCAGCAACTCAGCAGCCTATACACTACTCCGCTCCCTGTAATATGCACTAATCTTATAAACTGATTAGATTATTACCTCATTCAGAGAATCATAAACGAGATGGGCTCGCCTAACGCAGACATTGAGGAAGAAGATATCAATCTGCGGTGCCTGGTGCCTCGCCACTTTGGCCACCAGAGATCTTCGGGCAGTCAGTATCATCTGCTGTTCTGAGTCCTAAGTAACATACAATCATAACCATATATATAATAAATAGCTTCATTAGAATGTATTGCAATATATAAATATTTATAATATTTAAGCAGAAATTCTAAAGCTGTATACAAAAAATACAAGTAATTTGTACTTATAAGTTATCACTGACAATATGATTCCTCTATTTAAGTTATCATTATCAATTGTACATAGGACAATACTGTCCATCTAGATTACCTTGGTAAGTATCATCCTCTTCGCGACGATGCTGAGAATGAAAGGATACTGGCAGTAGGAGAACTGCCCAGGCCTCTGGGACGACTGCCAGCTCAGGTAGTCCTGCATTAGGTCCATGTGATCCAGGGCGGAGTTGTAGAACTCGGTGTATTCCAGAAGTGGAGGGCTCGAGGCGTTGTTTGCAGCGTCTATGGAAGCATTGGATTCTTAACGTAATAGAAATACAAAATTAAGAAAATTGTTGTTTTCAGGTATGAAAGGTTAATAAGTGATGGACTCGGATATTTGTGATAAAAATCCAAGAGGAAGGCCGTTTTTAGTTCAGTTCTCAACCTAAAGTTTAGGGAGCATAAAATTGCTTGACTAAACTAATCAATTTTTGTAATTACGCTTTTGATCCTGAACGCCACAAATACATATGTTAATTTTAAAATAGCTTTTTGCTACCTATCTACAAACATATTAAATCATACTTTTTTTTAGGGTTCGACCCTCCCCCCCCCCCCGATGTATGGTATTATTACCTTTAACCTAATTTAACTTGTTTGTTAGTGTATTAATTTTTTAATAATTTACCATTTACATGTAAATCGGGTCCGAAACCTTACTTACTGATGAGAGCTAAGGTCTTGGTGGCCGTTGGTATCCACCATCTCGTCTTGTTCAGCGGAGGGAGGGACTTGTCGCCCGGAGGGAACTGTCTCATCGTGATGAACTGGATGATGTTCCTCACGATGGAGCGAATCCTCTCCACTTCCATCCTGTAACAGAGTAGTCTTCAAGTTAATATTAATCTTCCGTTTGTGTCATGTGGATATTCCGAGTAATGGAACACTTGCGGATTTCTTTCCATTCTACTTTCTTGCATGAGTTTCCTTTATTGCGGGAAAAAACTAAAATATTGGGTTGTAAGATATGAAATGTCAGTGAAGGAAGAAGCGAAGTCTTGGGTCCTTCCTCACCCACCATATTCTCCGGACCTTTCTCCGGATTTTTACTTTTTGCTTGAATAATTTTTTAAGAAATAAACAATTTGACAACAAAAATGCGCTGAAATCGGCCTTCCAAGACTTCCTTGACACCTAATTTCTACAGAGCGGGGATAGAAATGCTTGTTTCACGTTGGGAGAAGTGTATTGAAAGTGAAGGATCCTATTTTGATTAATAAAAGTATTTTTAAATAAGATTTTGCTAATAATTTAAAATTACACCTTCACTGACATTTCGTATGTTACAACCCAATATATGGAATTCCGAAGTCTAAGATATAAGATTTACAACTAATTTAAATCTATTCATACAACTACAGTCATTATTACTTCCTTGTAAACAGAAAGTGTAAAAAAAAGTAGTAGAATTGCATAAAACGGATATATTGGCTTGTCCGTAAAATAATGCAGGATTTTATTTTTTATTTAAAATATCTCTCCAAATAGAAAACAGTTTATGTTTGTTGGAATTATGACGTTTTTAAATATGGGAATTTCTTAATCATTTTTCAAACAAAAATATTTGTTTACCTCTGTAAGATTTAGCTTCTCAGAAATAATTACTACGTCTTTACTAAGATGTCAAATCGTGATTCTCTCATAATTTTTTAACGAGTTCAAACGAGGCCGAAACGGGCCCATATGGCCAGAAATATCAATGAACACGCTTTTCAACGGGGTTTCAGGTATTTCGAGAGGGAGACATGAGCCTTGAAAACAAAGAAGGCAATGGAAGAAGTTGATCTTGATGACGATGTTCTCAAAACTTGGGTGGAAGAATTCTACCTTAAAGTATAATACATTCAAAAATATAATGCTTTGGAGAAAATGGTAGGAAGAGTCCACACGTCCACGTAAAAATTAATAATATAATTTACCCCATAATAGACGATTCGGAAAAAATTCCATACCTGAGCAATAAACTAAGGTGAAAAAAAATAATCCATTATTTAAATTTTATTCATGTTAGAGATGAAAATAGTTGACTGGAAGATCTAATGAAGGATGGAATTAGTTAGGGGAGGGGAGGTGCAGTCATAAATAACACGAAATAATTAAAACTTATTTTTTATTAGTGCCAACGTTTCGACCTAGGTTGTAGGCCATCATCAGGGCTATGGCAGAAAAACAAACAAAACAAAAATAAGAATAAAAAACATTGCAGTACCAAGAAAGAATATAATAACATGTAGAGTTAATAATACAGGTAATAATATAAAATGTAAAATGTATGATAATTTACTACTAGAGTGTTTTATAAGTAAACATGTATGAAAATTAATACAAAATATGATGTTAAAGTATAAATACAGAAGAAATTTGTAGAAAGTAATATATTGAAATCTCGTTCAATTACAGATAGTGATGTAAAATCACCATACATATATTATCGAGCATTCACATCATTGCCTGTAATTGAACGAGGTTTCCATATATTACAAATTTCTTCTGTATTTGTATTATTTTTCATACATATTTACTTATATAACACTCTAGTAGTAAATTATCATAAATTCTACATTTCATATTATTACCTGTAATTTTACTGTACATTTACACCTTTTCATTTTGTACCTTACTGTTTAACTTCTCATTTTTCGTATTTCTTTACATTATCACCTTTCTGTACACTTATTTTGTAATTTTTTTTATTCATATATATCCTTAATAATATATATCCATTGCTAATTTTTTTTTCTCGTCTATAACTCTTTATGTTATTTTATTCTTTCTTTGTACTGCAATATTTTTGTAGTTATTTTTTTTTCTCTCATAGCCCTGAAGATGGCCTAGTACGTAAGTCAAAACGTCGGCACTAACAATAAAAAAGTTTCACTTATTTGGTGTTATTTATGACTGCACCCCCAACTAATTCCATCCTTCATTTAAATTTTATGGTTTACGATTCAACAATCTGAAAATCAAATAAAAACAAAATAGCTTTCTACATGACTACTTGATTAATTAAATTAATTAATTTATCATATCGATATTAAATATCAATTCCGGAAGTACAAATAAAAAAGAAATTCGTAAGATGTCAAGGATCCTAAACACTCATTGTGCAATAAGGTTCATGGCCTGTAATGTAAACATAAAAAGAAATAAACTGTTGTACAAACAAATTGTAGGAATCATAATATCGTTTTAGAAACATCCTGTCAAAGGTATTTCCAATAAATAATTACATTTTAATATACAGTTCTTCGAATTAGTAATTGTAATAAATATATAAATTAGAAATTATTATTGGACCTCCAATTAGTAGAAAAAATTAGGTCTTTGGACAAAATATAAGAAAAACTCTATAATTATTATAAATACAATACATAAATCATGACTGCATCATCATTAAAAAATACACAATATATACCACAGTTTTTTATTTTTGGTTCTTTTTCGTTTAATACCCGCATCTATTTATAAATTAAAAATAAAACACATGTTATGAAAAAAATATCAACATTTAATAACAGTTATTCTATAGACCAAAATGTTGATATGTGATTTATAATAACCTCAGAAATATTTTTGTCTTTATACCTCTGCCTCGAGATAAATTCACACAAATACGAGTCCAGGATTTTTTAGTTCCTGCCTCTGCCTTATTTCTTCTTTTGGCTGTAGGCCATAGTGACTCAATTGACTGCGAGAGCACTCCAGTTGACGGATCCATAAAATGTTCTGAGCGGTTGACTGTATAATCTTGGTCTTTAGAATAAGTTATTAAATGTAGTTATTTTTTTCATAACATTTGTTTTATTTCTAACAATAAATTATAAATGCGGGGATTAAACGAAAAAGATCCTCATTTTTATTTTCGTATTAACCTAAGGCCCACGTCATTTCGTCCGTTCTTTTTTAGCCTTCATCTATAAATATTTGTTATGGCTATTATATTTATTGTTTAATAATTATTGTATATCTTTTCGTATATATATTATACTAGCTTATGCCCGCGGCTTCGCTCGCGTGGAATTTGGTCTGCCAGATAAAGTTTCATGGAAGATCATTTTAAATAAATAATTTAATTAAATATAAGTTACTCGTACATTCAAAATTTCAGATGTCCAACTTCAAAACTGACGGATTCTATACAACCTTTTAACCCCTATTATATTAAGGGGGAAATCCTTGGGGTGGAATTATCCAAATTCCTTTCTTAAACTATACACAAAGAACCTATCTACAAATTTCAAGATGCTAATTTCCTAATTTGCCTTTAATTATGTACTACAACGGAGGGGCACATGCCCCCGTGCCCCCAGATAAATCTGCCCTTGCTGTAGCCTGTGATGTATAACCTATTTTACTCAATAAGTTTCATCCAAATCCGTTCAGTAGTTTTTGTGTGAATCAGTAACAAACATAAAACCAAACATTCGCATTTATAATATTAGTAGGATATCAAAACAAATAGTTTCCCTCATGTTCTTTCTGTTATTTTAACAACTATTATCATGTGATTTGCCTATAATTATGTACTATAATGGATTCTCTACAGTACCTAAAAAACTGTCGGAGGGGCACGTGCCCTCGTGCACCCCCCCCATAAATACGCGCTTGCTATAGCCTATGTGTTATTCTGATGTATAACCTATATTACTGTTAAGTTTCATCCAAATCCGTTCAGTAGTTTTTGCGTGAAAGAGAGACAAACATACAAACTTTCACATTTATAATATTACGTGTAGTAAGATTATTGTATGCATCCCTTCGCAAGTTTCTTCATTCTTCGAAGCAAAAGGTCTCCACCACTACTATCAATGAATGGGTTAATTACTGTACTGTATAGGCATTTTTGTTATAAAAAGAAAAGCTTGGTATTCTGTAATCTGTTTCTTTGTACTATTTTTTCAAGTCCTTTTGATTCAATAATCCATTAATTCGGAAGTCGGAAGTCAGAAACTTCTGTTTGGGTACGACCCCTGTTAGCTCATTGGCTTATAACACTGCGACGGTGACACAGACGACCCGGGTTAGATTCCCGACCAGGACAAATCTTGTCTCTTCAAAACCAAAATATTTATAAATAATAATTAATAAAAATAAATTATAAAAAGTAATAATATTCGCACAACTATATAATGCATATCCTCAGCAGTTATGTCATTTCTAATGTAGGTGGTGTTACAAAATGTTTGAAAGGTTATTTCAAATATTTAAAAAAAAAACTTAAGGTCTTGTAAGTTACTTTTGCAGAATATTGCACTATTTCAAAAATGACATAAATCAACCTACATTTTTCGAACAACGTGAAAAACTATTAGTGAGCTTGGAATACCATTAGGACACTATGGGTGACACAATGACCCTGCCTTCTGGCAGACAAGCTCTGAAGCTAGGTTTTAATGAGTGATCAGGGACGATCCGAAATTATTTTTAGCCAAGTTAATACTCAGCTAAACGGTGCAATTAACTAAGTTCCTCACGTTATAATTATAGCTTTTGGAATTAAATAATTAATTATGCTTAATTTTCTTCTTTCCGGAAATAGCTGTCGTTAGTCCTTTTTAACCTCTCATATCAAGGTGCTAAAGGAAATCAATCAAGTTAAAAATAGCAGGTATAAATTTCAGTGATAGCTTGGATTGTAGTTCATGTGGTTATTTTGGAATGTGATTCCTTTATGACGTAACCTGATAAAATAAATCTATTTATTGCCACCAAAAACTAATATCCATCAAAATATGATAACTAATAGTTTATTTTATTGCCATTCTGTGTTAATTATTAGCTAAATTAATTCTTAAATATTTTTCTTTTGAATCCCGGCCAGGGCAAATCTTTTCTGTTCAAAACAAAGACATTTAAAAATAATTACCATAAAAATAAAAATTAATAAAAATATATTTTATATATATTTTGTTTAGGAAGATCTCTACTTATTAACATCTTAATAAGAGGCGCCGAACGATTAATAGCAAAAAATTTAAATTATTAATTAATTATTACTTGAACTGTTGGTATGACATGTTTAAACGTCTTATATTAAGAAGCTGAAGGAAAAAGATACAATTATGTTTTTTCAAATACCTATTTAAAAAAAAAACTGTTCAATTTACTGATGAACCCTTGAAGGGGGTTGAGTTCAGTAAATGGTAAACGTTTGTGCAGGGTGGCGATTTCCACGAGACACCTTCAGCGCCACTTAATTTCTCCCAATTTAAGGTACCCACATGATGGAGTTTAGGTAAACCCAGGAGGGTAAGTATATCTCACAGCATCCATTCGTGGCTGTTAATACATTAAATATTTATTCTGCTACAACCGGTTTTAAACTCTACACAATGATCTACCCCGTTCTCTATTTGTTTAAATTTAGCTTAGTGTTATTAATTTTACTGATGATGTGGTTTGAAACATATTTTTGAACTTAAGAATGAGATTATGTTCAAATATACGGGGTCAATTTCAATGGCGGTTTGGTAGATAAAACGTTTGATACCTTGAAATGAAGTGATGTGACAAAAGCTCTAAAAAATATTAAATTCTGTGATGTGTGATTTCAGATGTATGTTTTATATTTATATAATTTTTAGTTTATTGTTATTTATAAAGTGTTTAGGAAAGCAGAGCTGTATTATACAAAACATAACACTGTTTCTTTTAATTTTAAAAGAAAAATGAAATGCAATGAATTAAAAATTAAAGAAGCTTTTGACAAAATTTCGATTATAGAAATATTTTGCTCCGGATGACCTCAGATATTTAAATCAAAATATGTTATAATGATGTTTGTGCTTTATTGAGTCGAGGAAATAGCCCGTTCCGAATTATTAAGACTTATTTTACTGCATTCATCAATACGTTTTAAAGTATATCAAAGTAAGTAATTACAAAAATTGATAAGTATATATATATATATATATATATATATATATATATATATATATATATTTAAATATTAGTAATATTCTAGCCGAAAAAGGTACAATGACCAAATGAGGAAATTGGGGCAGGAGTCAAAACATCGAGCAATAATGCTGACATTGGAATGTAAACATGAAATAGTGATGACATTATAAAACCTCCTTGTACACCTTGGAAGGATAGCAGTCATGTTCTTGATACTCTTGCTGATCGGAGCGGCGCTCGTCCGAGGAGAGGAAGTGGTCCCGAAGGAGTCGGATGTTGAGGAAGCGGTCTTGGACTCGGCGGTCAAGGAGGGTCCTCAGGATCTGAAGAGAGTGGTGCGGCAGGACGAGGTGTTCTACCCGATTTCGAAGCACCACATGTTCCACCCCCAGCCAGCACCGGTGTACCAACCTGCACCAGCGCCGCCTCCACCACCACCTCCACCACAACCACAACTACCATCCTGGCCAACCAAGCCTGGACCTTCCGTAAGTTTTATTTATTTTATTATTGTTGTGATTGTCTAGGGGGGAAATATGGCGCTTGAGCGTGATCTAGGACAAGTCACCTCCCTGCACAACTGTTGTCCAACAAACAGTACAGTCTCTACCATGTACTGAACCCAATAACCTGTCAAGGTTTGTAGTGCTACAGGTTTTTATGATTGTCTATGTTCCCTTTTTCTATTTTTTTTTTTTTTGTGTTTTCTTAGAACATATTTTTGGAATGTTTTCGGAATTAGAGGTCAGATGGCTTCCTTTCTTATGCTGCAATTATTTTTTTTAAATGTATGAAACAAAAATAAAACCTTAGTAAACTAATATGAAATTAATTCAAGATATAGTAAAATTGTTTAAAAATACTAAATAAATTAAGACTAAATATTACTCTATTCGAATTCGCTTCAATATCCCAATATTTATAATAAATCAATGAATGGTATTGTTAATAATAATAATCATGATCAACATCTTAAAAGCAATTAAATTAAATAAATATTAAACAACAGACATTTAGAATACGATGACTATTGACAATCTACATCACTGAAATGGCAAACCTAAAATTCTCAATATGTTTATTTTCGATCTTCTTTTTTTTAAATGCAACTCTCATTTTTTTTTCTCATTAGCTTCTAAATATGTATTATAAAAAATGTTTATTTTTTTAAATATTTCTTTGTTCTTAAAATCAGTCCAAATTTCATTGGATTATTATAATTATTATTAATAATAAAAATCCTTCTATAATGTAATATTATTGTATTATTACATATTACAGTAGAGAGCCAATTATCCGAGCTAATGTTATGTCATTCTTTTTAAAAAAAAAAAAGCATGTCTTGGCAGCTAAGTTTCAAATTATAATAAATAAAATTGTATTTCAAGAACTACTAAGCAATTGTACTAGAAAATATAATTTTAGAGCAAACATAAGCGGAGTGGCTGATTGGTAGAGCACTGAGTTGCCATGCCGGAAATCCTGGTTCAAGTCCCGCTGCTGGGAAGACTTTTATTTTGTCTGTTTGCAGCCAGAGATGGATCATATTGGACCTAGGACCCTCCTGGGGCTCACCCAGCCTCTGTAAAGTGGATGTCCAAAATAAGGGGGAAAAGTCTGGCGGTTGAGCGTGACCTAGGACAAGTCACCTCCTTGCAGAACCATTGTCCATGAAACAGTACATTCTCTACCATGTACTGGACCCCAGACCCATTCACGGGTTGTAATGGTACATGCAAGAGTAAACATCCATCACACTTATTTTATAGGAATGTCTACTATGTCGACTTGTATCCTTGTTACAAAGTCAGTTCGTATAATTGAAATTTTGGATGATAGAAGTTCGGATAATCGACGCTTTACTATATATGTATAGTAAAAAAAAAAGTACGCGAGTATCTAGCAGTTATTATCTCAATAAGTATATATAAACCTGTACCACTACAACCCGCGAACGGGTCTGGAGTTCAGTGCATGGTAGAGACTGTACTGTTTCATGGACAACAGTTCTGCAAGGAGGTGACTTGTCCTAGGCCACGCTCAACCGCCGATCCCCCCCCCCTTATTTTGGATACCCTATTTTTATAATATTTTATAGAGACTGGGTGAGCCCTAGAAGGGTCCTAGATCCTATATGATCCATCTCTGGCTGAAAAAAAGATTAGATATAGAAATAGACCAAAGAAAAGTCTTGAACAAGGATTTCGGCTCTACCACTGAGCCGCTCCGCTCCCCTACCATATATGCTTTTAATTATTTTTGATTTTGGTATATGGATAAATTTTATTTACTATTCTCTTTATTTAATTTTTAAAAATTTGTATTGCTTAATATAGCTTCACAATATTTTTCTTTTAACGCACTAACGCTGGGGTCGTATTGTTCACTTATTTTTTTAATAGGAGTATGTAAGCGTTCTGGCCAGCAGTCTATGCACGACTGCTATTCGGTAAGGACTTCTACCTATGGTTTCTTGTGCAGTTATTATCACAATCGTTAAATAGTAATACTTACACAACATAATGTGTATCTGTGTCGATATAATGTGTGTCGTATCTAATATAGGTGTTTGAAATATTTCAAAGTTAGTTAAATATTTTTAAAAAAACTTATGGTCTTGTGTACTGTCGCAGAATAACGCACTAGTATTCCTAAAGTGACATAAATAGGGAAAACCTAACAGTGACACAAGTGCCTTCTGGCACACAAGACCTGAAGCTAGGTTGACACAGTTTTGATGATTGATAAAAAAGTATTTACACATTTCTTTTCTCAACTCACCACTGAAAAAACACCGATTTTTGAGTAGTCACTTTAGAAACACTAATGCGATACAGTGGATGTGAACAACTCTCTAAATGTTATGAGCATTATTCATGACTGTTCTTGTCTTCTTGTGTTTTATATTCCATATATTTGTATGCCCTTGAAAATGTTTGTTATCTTTAAAAACTCTGTATTGCTTAATTTCATTTATTTAAGTATATGTAATGTTCCCTAGATATAATTTATTACATACGGTAGTGAGATGTATATAGCCCATAGGCCTAATGAACATTGACAATTCGTATTTATTGAGGGTCAGGGTTGACTCGGTGTGTTGGGTCAAGATCTCTCTGTACTAATAGTCATATATAATAGGTCATGTTCTAGTTATTTTGCCCTTCATTACATTATGATCAAAAGATTAATGATAATAAGTATTTTTTATTATTTTTTTGCTCTCGACATAACCAAGCTCGCGTATTTTATCCAACATTTAAAAATTAGGATTAGTAAAACATTCATCCTCCCAACTGTTGATGGAAGTGTATCATAGCCGTTAATGTCGAAGGACGTATAACGTCCTGAGGGATTCGAAAATAAGGTAAGACGTAAAATATTCGGTCCAGAAATAGCACTGGAGAATCTAAGAGCTTACACAATGCGGAATCGCAAAGAATGCGCACAGTTAAGATAATTGAAGTGTTGTGAAGTTTGTGATGGGCTTATAAAGTTGCTGAGCTAAGTAAAAATAAAATATTCTGTATTTATTTTTTTTTGTTAATTAAAATAAAATATGTAACAAATTGAAAAAGATCGCGACGGCAAG
Source organism: Arma custos (assembly GCA_037127475.1). NCBI lineage: Eukaryota > Metazoa > Arthropoda > Insecta > Hemiptera > Pentatomidae > Arma > Arma custos. Next base: position 13,699,653 of record CM073760.1, on the reverse strand, counting down.
GCAATTTAATCGCCCCTCTTTTTCTTTCTTTTTTAAAAATATTATGTTTTATTTTATTTTAAATTATATATAAATTTTAAAACAATGATGGGATAACCCCTTACAATGAAAATTAGTTCACGTACAATGGTTACAGATTAATATGTTTTTTTATTGGTAAAATTTAAAAAAGCAACAGAAAAAAGAAGTACATAGGATTTAATTAATACATAAGTTATATATAACATATTACAAAATGTATGTTTTTTATAATAGTATGTGTTTTTTTCGTTTGTGTCTGTATTTCGGTGTTGTTGTTTTTGTATAATTTCCTATTTGTTGTATGATTGTGTTGTCTGAAAGTTGGCATGAGGTGAAGAATCTGAGGGTTTGTTGGTGTATGAATTCGTGTATTGTTGGGATGTCCAGTTCTTTGTGTATGGTGATTTGAGTATATATTGGATAGTTTTTTATGATTCTTATTATGTGTGTTTTTCTAGCTAAACTCCAGTGTATGCGTAAGATATCATGGGCCTAATAACTCCCTTATATAATATTTTCTTTTTTTTTTTCAGATAGTTTTGAATTTTTGTTGAAGTACGGATACATTTCATATAATATTCTGCGGGCGCTATTCAGTTTATTATTGATATGATTGCTGAATAGTAATTTGCGGTCTAAAGAAATTCCTAAATATTTAATATGGTTTAATATAGGTATTGAGATATTGTTAACTATTATGGTAGAGGGGAGTATAGGTTTGTTTGTTGTTTGTTTGTTCATTTAACGTCACTTTATGCTGCTATGGCTAATCGGACGATGCTACAGTGGGAACTCTAAATTTTGCCTATCCAGGTTTAATTAGGATAGGGATTTTTAACGAGTACCTGACATCGTACAGGCTCGGGACCCCCGTTTAACGTCCCTTCCGAAGGACGGCGTAACTAAGGATTTTAAGGGGAGTATAGGTCTTCGTTTTGTGAAAATTATAGCTTCGGTTTTATCAGTATTTGTACTGAGTCCCCATTTGTTTAGATATTTATTAGTTTTGCAAAATGCTTCCTGTAGTCTTTTAATTATTGCAGTTATCCTATACGGCGATGATAGTATTGCTGTATCATCAGCGAACAGTGCGATATCTACATTACTGATTAGTGGAATGTCATTAATAAACAGATAAAATAATATAGGGCTGAGACAGGAGCCTAATCGACCCTTGGTTTCACGTCTAGCACAGCTGTTTGTCTATAACGATTACTCCACGAGGGTTTTGTTTTTAGTATTGCCTTTTGTTTTATAATTGTATTGTATAATATTGTATAATTTATTGCCTTTCTAAAGATAGAATTAATCATTTTATCCCGTTTTGTATAGAGAACAAATAATCTACCTTTTAAATATTTTATTTTGAAGAGAAAAGATTTGTCCAGGGCCGGGATTCGAACCCGGGTCTCCCACGTATCCGTCGTGGTGCTTTGCCACCTGAGCTAGCCTGGCTAGTACCTCGGTTAGACAAATCCATTCTCTTCACCGATCCCACATCCCACATCCCAAATCTTCAAAATAAAAATATTTAAAAATTATAATAATTAATATAGAGAGAGAGAAGAAAAACACTTTATTGAAGCATTACAATCTGCCTGTTGTGGGCAGTAAGTAATGGTTCTATGTAGCTTACAATCATTCCATAAAAAATCAATGATATAAACGAAATAAATGCATAAATAAATGTATGCAAGCGAAAAAATATATACAAAAATAAAGTAAAAAAAATATATATATACATAATAAAAAAAAATATAATAATAATAAATAAAACATAAAAGAAACATACTGTACACATTCATACTCTATTTACAATTTGCCTGGGGTCCCCGAACTGAGCTTCTTCCTCATGAATGAGGGCAAAGCAGGAGTCCGGGAGGCCCCAGCCCCCTTTCCCAGCCGCGTCACTGGCATAACAATTAATATAAAAAAAAAAAAAAATTATAAATATACCTTTTATTTTGAATGCAGTATTATATTATTAAATTCAGTAGTTGTTAACAAATAAGTCTGTAGCCTCCACCAGATGGCACTGTCTTGTGTAGCAGTGTTTATTTTTAGGACTTTTGGTCATGATATATGGATAAACGAGATTCTTACGTACAATTTAATCCACCTGCAAAGGATAAACTATCTCCGATTTGGTTTCTATTCTGGTTTCTTGTATATGTTTTTTAATACTTTTGTTTATCCTTTGTTATGTAATTACATTGCTAATATTGGTTACATATCCATGTGTTCCAGATCCCGTGCCAACAACCTCCGCCAGTACAGGTATCGGTAATAGCTATCTAGAACCACGTATATCCTCTTTTTTATTATTTATTGGGTTGTCCGGAAAATAATGGAGGATTTTATGTATTTTTTAAAATATCCCTCTTAATAGAAAACTGTTGATGTTTGTTGGACTTGTGACGTTTATGAATCTGGACATTTCTTTTGTTCACCTCTGTAAGATTTAACTTCTCGGAAATAATAGAGTCTTTAATAAGATCTCAAAGCGTGATTTTCGCATAATTTTGTTTTACTAGTTCCATTTCGTCCGTAACGGGACCCAAACAGTCAAAAATATCAGCGTAGCCAGGGGTGGAGGTAGTACAAGTGAATGCACTGTTCAACGGGTTCCAGAGATTTCAAGATGGGGGAATTGAGCCTCAAAAACAAGGAAAGTCTTGGTGAGAACTTGTTCCTTCTTCGATGACTATGTTCTCCGAGAATTGGTGTAAGAAAATCCCAGAACAACTGAACGAGAACCGGCAGGGAAACTCCAAGTAATAGAATCAACTGATTCTCAAGGCGATTTAGAAAGTGATCAAGTTTGAACCTTATACTTAGTCCCAGACTTCGTTGACATTTCTGGCCGAGTTTGAACTTAAAATTGTGCGAAAATCTTGCTATACTTCACTGCCCAAACTATGATCTCAGAGAAAAGTCAGATCCTTTGATCTGAATAATATTTAAATATTAAAATAGGATGCCACCCTGAGATGGTTATATTATAGATATCATAATTCTATATTAATAATGAATACGAGACAAAGCCCCCCTCTTCTCTAATGATTTACTGACAAGGAGTTGTTTGGTAAAAAATTTAGTAAATAAAGATCCTTTTCTTTGATAACATTTACAAGTTAAATTATAAATCTGTTTACAATTACAAGTTGTATTGCCCGCTTCTTGCCTGCGATTGCCCAGTTATTATTATGCGATTTCCAGTTATCAAAATGTTACAGAGGTAAACAAACATTTTTGTTAGAAAGAGCATTATAAGGTTTACACATTTCTAAAAGCCGTAAGTCCAACAAACATAAACAGTTTGATATTTGGAGGGGTATTTTTAAGTCCTTCATTATTTTCCGGACAACCAAATAACTCCTACCATTCCAGCCACATTCCGTCTTCTATTATTACTATTACAAATAATATGTACCATTCTGACACCCTTGCTAATATTACAACCTTCTGTTCCAGGTCCCTTGCATACCCTCCAGTGGAGTTCCTGTCTCTGAGGGTCACTTCGCCATTCCCCACGCTCCTTCCAGTTACTCCGCCTCCTTGCCTTACATCAGCGGCTACAAACTGACCCCGATCATTGGTCAGAAGCAGATCGTGGTCAACGACATAGCTCACATCCCCGGTCCGGCTCCCTGCGTCGACGGCAACCCCCAGATGACCTACCACCAACAGGTCTACGGCCACGGGAGGCAAGCTGAAGATCTCCTCCGACCTTTCGAACAGTCCGGGTTCTTCGTGGTACCTCCAGATCTGACGCACGAACTCCGGTCCCCCCAGGAGTACCAGGATAAGATAGAGGATCTGAGCAACCACGTGGAACATCTGGAGACTCTCAGGGACAACGCAGCAATGACCGTCCGAAGTTAATTTAACAGATATTGTTAGTTAGTATTTTTTTTGATTTTTGTAAATATGTGTGAGTGTTGTTTTGTAATAAAATGGAGCTAGCTCTTTTTTTTTCATTGTATTTTATTTTATTACCAGAAGTTTTTTTAATTTTAATTTTGATAAAGTAAAATTATTATGAACTTTCATTTTAAGTTTTAGATTTTTTTGATATTCTACTACAAAGTGTTCCCTGAAAAAGACTGTCCTTTTACAATTCTGAGCCTTTTAATTACATTTTCCAAGAAACCGAACATTTTTTACTAAATACTGAATTTATGATCTTTCATGAAAGGCACAGAGTTGTTTCATCTATATCATAATGTATTTTAAAATAATTAATATTAATAAATTTCTATATTTAATACATTTTTATACAGACTGTATAAAACATGTAAGTATTAATAGTAGCCTCAAACCACTTGTTAATTATATAATCTCTATAAATCATTGATAAACAGTCCCAATTTCACAAATTATACAATTATTCATGAAATTGTACTATTGTAGATTCTAACTGTTTTAGTAGAAATACTCGGATATTATTCTAGAAATTGAAATTCAGTTTAGTATTTATTTTTTTATCCCTCACTTAAGCCCACTAATTTATGAATACCCAATTTGGAATAGTTTTAAGATATTGAGAGTTTTGTAATTAAATAAAAATAGTTTATATTAAATAAAATAAAATAGTCTTAATCTTAAATATTCTTTTAGGCTTCCACGACCACTATTATTACAAAAGACATTGTTTATTTCTTCTGGTTTAGACCGTGTAGAAAAATTTCTCGCCAACGTTTCGTCAACCTTGCTGCTGACTTCCTCAGGGCTGAGATGAGATTGAGGATGATAAGTGCGTGAATTAAAATTAGTCTTAATCTTTTTCACTAAATTCTCTGTATTGAAATAACAGTTCCTAAAATCGAAATAATTGAATAAGATATAGGTTGTTTATTTTTTAAACAAATTCATTACATTTTTTTATTCATATATAAAACTGTTATATTTCGTGTAACTGGTGAAAAAAGTCAGGAGCAGTAACTAATTTTTAATAAAATTCATAAATAAACTGATCGTGAGTTACAAAAAGTAAATTTCCTCGATCCGTTGCTAGGTAACGCCGATGGAATTTTATATCACTAAAAACTTTTAAATAACAGAGAGAAATAAATGTTAAGTTTGTTTAAATATATTTTTTTGGAGAGAAAAGATTTGTCCTGGTCGGGATTCGAATCCGGGTCGTCTGCATCTCCTGTGCAGTGCTCTAAACCACTGAGCTACCAGGGGTTCTTTCTAAGTCAGACAAATCCGTTCTCTTCACCGATCCTATATCCCAGTGTTCTCGCAATTTTTGCGATGCAAACATGGGGAAGACTGTTCATTGAACATAACTTCAATTAGGACCAAGTTGACTTACGTCAATATATTATATTATACCCCGGAAATGGAGACAACCCGGGTTCGAATCCCGGCCAGGACAAATATTTTCTCTTCAAAACAAAAATATTTAAAATTAATCACCATCAAAATAACAATTAATAAAAATAAATTAAGTTTGTTTAGTTTATAACAGAATGAGTATTTTCATGAAGGAAAACTAATTAACATTTAACTGTTTCACGAGGAACAGAATTGGGTCCCAACTAGGAAGAGTGACTTCTGACTAATCTTCGTTGAGGTTGATCGTCTTGTTAGAACGAAACAGAAAAACCTCGAAGAAAGTATTGAGTCACCTCGATCCACTTGTACCAGAACTGTCGAGTAATCACAAAAAGATGTTGATTCAGGAAGGACTAATTAATTACCTGTACTTCTATCGATGCTAAGAATCGATGTATCTTACTGGAGTAAGACAATCGATATTCATTGCTTATGCAATACATTTTATTATTATATTATATATTAATCCTTTATCACCAAAACTCTGTTCTTTTTTTTCATGATTTCTTTCATATCAACGCCTTGACGTAAAAAAGTTGCTAGACCATATTGTCCTTTTTTAATATATCTTACTAATATTATAAATGTGAAAGTTTGTATGTTTGTCTCTCTTTCGCGCAAAAACTAATGAATGGATTTGGATGAAACTTTACAGTAATATAGGTTATACATCAGAATAACACATAGGCTCTAGCAAGCCTGGATTTATAAGGGGGGGGAGCGCACGGTTGCACGTGCCCCCCCGACAGTTTTTTAGGTGTTGTGGAGAATCCATTATAGTACATAATTAAAGGCAAATCACATGATAATTGTGGTTAAAATAACATTAAGGACAGGAGTGAAACTATTTGTTTTGATATCCTACGAATATTATAAATGCGAATGTTTGTTACTCATTCACGCAAAAACTACTGAACGGATTTGGATGAAACTTATTGAATAAAATAGGTTATACATCATAGGCTACATCAAGGGCAGATTTATGTGGGGTCACGTGGGCATGCCCCCCGTTATAGTACATAATTAAAGACAAATCAGGAACTTAGCCTCTTGAAATTTGTAGATAGGTTCTTTGTAAGGTTTAAGAAAGAAATTTGGATAATTCCACCCCAAGGGTTTCCCTTTTAATATAATGGGGGTTCAAAGGGTGTATAGAATCCGTCGGTTTTGAACTTAGACATCTGAAATTATGGATGTACGAGTAACTTATATTTGAAAATAAATGATTAAATTATTTATTTAAAATGATCTTTCACGAAACTTTATGTGGCAGGCCGAATTCCACGCGAGCGAAGCCGCGGGCATAAGCTAGTTATTTATATTAACATATTTAATATAAAAATGATTCCATTAAGTAAAATTATTTATACTAATAAATAATTCTTAAGTACTAATTTCTGAAGTTTTGAATTATAATTTTTGATGGAAACTTACAGTAACATTTAAGTAAAGCATGGTGTATAGTGATCATATTGTTTTTATTAACACAAAAGCTTGAAATAGAACATTTAAATATCATCGGAATTAAACTATATTTTGTTGTTACTACATTTACTAAGTTTTCTTATGGTTTTGTAGAGTGACTTTGTCATTCAAGTGTTGATTGGCCTATTAGAGACAATACTCACAATTGGAACCATTGGACCAGCAGCTGGTGATCGGACCCGGGGAGACCGACGATCTGCTTGAGGAGATGGGCGAAGATGGTGTAAGAAGATTGGGCGGAGAACACCGGGTTCTGGATCAGGATGTAGAGGGCTCGCACCTCGTCCTTAGGGAACAGTCTGTCAATAACATAACCAAAGATATAATGTAACATATTAACAGTACTTCTTATATAGTAAATAACAAAAATATAAAGACAAACAATATATCTCTCTATTTTTTATTTTATTGATATTTACAACTGTAATTATATTACATCAAGTAAATCTGCTGTATGAACAAAGGACATGAACAAAAAATCACTTGTGGAGAAACTATCCATTGATAGCACTCCAATGAAATTTTATAGTAGAAGGTCTCGAGGCCATCTTCTTTTCAGACGCCTCGGAGGGTTATCAGGAATATTATGGGAAGCAAGTCGAGAGACTAGCGGATTCAAGTTTGTATGGAGCTTTTCATGGAAGGATAGGTATCTAGTTTGGGCCAAATCAGCAACATATGGGATATTAAGATCATGATGGATGAGTTTGTTTGTGACATAATAAGGAGCATTGAGGATTTTACGAAGGATTTTGGATTGTAAGGATTGGATACGAGATGAATTGGATGGTTTAGTAGAGCCCCAAAGCTCAGCTCCGTATGTCCAAATAGGTCTGATATCTGTCATGTAAATGAGTCTTTTGTAATTAATTGGTAGCTTTGAACGTTTGTCCAGTAAATGTTGAAGTAGGCGAAACCGTCGAGCAGTTTCTTGTCTTTTCAGTCTTGTATGAGGATTCCAAGTGAGACGTTTGTCCAGATGGAATCCTAGGTAACGTATCTGTTCGACAGGGATCAGTGGAATGTTATTAAAGGATACAGTAGGGCAGGAATTCGTAATCTCTCAATTAAATCTGCAGCCTCGGTGAACTAGCTAAGTCGAATTTTCTCCAAAATAAGTTTCTTGTATTAAAGCGGGATCGTGTTATTTTCGTGAATAAGTGGCTCAGGCCAAAAACTAAGATAATGATAAAGTTAACTCTTTCTGGGCAAACTTCGATTCAACCGCTTATTTACCGAGGCTGCAAACATAGTCAAAAAACAGTGAAAAATGAAAATTATACATAATATATTAATTAAAAAAATATTTATTTAAGTACGGGTAATTATATAAATGTCATTTGGCACATATCGTAAATGCGATATTTTTTCGAAAACCTCCCATAAGAGATTCACGTGGAAGCGAAGATGGTAAAACCTCTCGTTGAAGTAGTGGTTCATCTCACTGTAGTAGATCCCTGCTCCAGAGACGTTTAAGTCTCCTTGTCGGATTCTGAGGCAACGTATCTATCAGTAATGTTTGTACCAGTAAGTTTGGGTGTCCAGCAAGTTAGTCATGAAATTTGTTGTAGTTTTTCTTTATTGTGTTAGTCACGAATGGTATGTGTGAGATCTTTGTGTAATGGTTTATTAGTAATGTAAAAGGGACGAAGTGTAATATAAAGGTGCGTGTACACGCGCGAGTTTTTAACTATCGAGAGTAGCTAGTTTATTCTCGAGAGTAAAACTCGCAAGGGTAAAGGGTCCTGAGAGTTCTCGCCGAAAGTAGAGGGGAAACTTGCCGAGAGTTCCCTCTCTTTCATCATCATCACAGTAGGAGATGTAAACGCTTCTGAGAGTTACTCTCAGACATTCAATTCCAGTTTGACTTCCCGAGTGTACCCTCAAGAATGTCTATACAAAAAAAATGGATGCACGAGGAAGTTTGCAGGCTCATCGATGCATACGATGTCTCACCCAATCCTTTGGGACATTAAGGAGCGAGATTACAAAAATAGAGTTTAAAAAAACACAATTCTTGAACAAGTACCCACAAATTTTGAAACAAATGCAATGGAAAGAAAAATCCACAATTTGAGAAATCAGAAATCAGATAAACAATAAAAATGGTACATTTTAAAATTCACAATATTCTAAATTGCTGGGCGTCTTCTAGTTCCAATTCCCGGGTCAATGTGTGGTAAGCGCCTAAAACTAAATCATTCCGTCTTTGGACCCAAGACCTGACCCATTTTTTTTTCTTCTTCAATTCGTTTTTCTTTAACATACACAAAATCAACAACGCCGCTGCTATTTCTCTTTTCTTTGAAGACATCAAATAATGTATATGTTTAGTAGAAATAACTCTAGAACTGATAGCACTGAACTGCAAACACGAGATGTTTACAATTAGAAGACACTCTCATAACTAATAGAAATCGCCCGTGTAAACGGTCTGAAGGGTACTCTCGAGAGTTGCCCTGGCGAGTAGCTCTCCGAGAGTGGACTAGGGTGAATTTCACGCTTCCGTGTAAAGGGCTCTGCGATTTACTCTCGAGAGCACTCCCGGCGAGTTCCTCTCACGTGTAAACGCACCTTAACGAAGGAATTTTGATGGAAAGATTTGAATGGTCTGTATGATTTGCATGAGCCCCACACTTGCGAGGTTTAGTTCCGTATTGGTTTAAGTAGCATGTTGTATATTATATACCTGAACTAAAACCCGTGAATGGGTCTGGGGTTCAGTACATGGTAGAGACTGTCCTGTTTCATGGACAACGGTTCTGCAAGGAGGTGACTTTTTCTACCTTATTTTGGATACCCTATTTTTATAATATAGTATAGAGGTTGGGTGATCCCCGGGAGGGCCTAGGTCCTATAAGATCCATCTCCCGCTGCAAACAGACTAAATAAAAGTCTTGCCCGCAGCAGGATATGAACCAGGATTTCCGGCATGGCAACTCAGTGCTCTACCACTGAGCCATTCTGCTCCCTATATAAACGTAATATACAGTCCTCAAAAATTCGCTTGTTTCAGGAGGTGAATGTGAACATTATAAAATATTAGGATGTCTCTTTAGATATTCTTGAACAAACGAAGAAAGCTATGTTGCTCTGTACTCAGTGTATTGATAAAAAATTATGAGCTCAAGGTCACCTGTGGTCTAGTGGTTAGCGTAACAAACTACTTAACCCAAGATCGCGGGTTCGTAGCCCGGCAGGTGGCCCTAGGATTTTTTTAAGGGAGTAAAAAATCCTTAGTTACGCCGTCCTTCGGAAGGGACGTTAAATGGGGGTCCCGAGCCTGTACGATGTCAGGTACTCGTTAAAAATCCCTATCCTAATTAAACCTGGATAGGCAAAATTTAGAGCTCCCACTGTAGCATCGTCCGATTAGCCATAGCAGCATAAAGTGACGTTAAATGAACAAACGTACAACAAAAAATTATGAATCTAACAAGTAGTTTTCCTATCCTCATATGTGACTTATATCACAGTATGTGCATTCCTCGGTAGAAAAATAGGAAAAATAATAATAGGATTAGAATACAAAATATATTGGTAATGCAGACATAAGTTTTTATTAGAAAATCAATATTCAGAACGTTTCTTAGCCGATGATATGATTCTTACGATCCGTTTGCACAACAGTTTTTTTTCTTGTTATGTTTACATTATATGGTCATAAACCTCGTTGCATAATCATTATTTGTAGATCCTTGGTATCTGAAGAATCTCTTTCTTATTTTTACTTCCCATATTGACAATCTAACATTTAAGAAATCAGTACCACTACAACTCATGAGGGTTTTTCGGTTCAGTACATGGTAGAGACTATACTGTTTACAATACATAGGTTTTCATGGATTATTTAATAATTAGATTAATATGCAATGAGTTAATTTCTTCGAGAACAAACCGCCAAGCTTTTTCCTAATTAATTGTACCCAATAGAGACTGGGTGTGCTCAAGGAGGTTCCTATATCTAAGACTTTCTAGACCTGTAGGGGACCTAAAATTATAATTATTTAAGCCAGTTAAAATATGTTCATTGGATTCATAAGTACTAGGTACAATGCAGAACTTAATGCGAATCTGACTGTATAATAGAAGAACTGAAGAACTACTGAAAGAAGTGCGGGCAGCTGTCGATGATAGCAATTAGTTAAATACATCTCTCTACGTCACATCTCGTCCACTGACGCATTTATATACAAACAGGCTTCTCAATCGAAGCCATAGTAATGGTTCTACACTTTACAACAATGGAGCCTTATGCTACGTATATATAATATGATATAATATTGTAATATATAACATAATATGAATTATGAGGAATGCTGTGGGAATGATCCCTCCTGGGGCTCATTCAGCCTCGATAAAGTGGATACCATAACAGAAAAACCTGGTGGTTGAGCGTGATCTAAATTAAATCACCTTCTTGGACAATCACTGTTCAAGAAACAGTACAGTCTCTACCATGTACTGAACTCCTGACTGTTCATGATTTTGTAGTGGTACATATTTTTTTATATCTAATAATTCATAAAGTAATTGGAATTTCATTACGGACTCATTTATACGGGACCATTTGTTTAATTACAGAACTACATAAAGCATTGGAGTTTTCATAAATTTAAAAAGCTAAACATATTTTTACTTTAACATGCAATAAAATTATTTAATTGTAGTTTACAGTTTCCACTACGTTTCCCAGAAGATTAATTTCGTTTCTAATTTATGAATGATAAATTATAGATTATAGACTCAGACATTGATCTAAGATTTATCACTTTCATATTACTTTCCCCTATCATATATCGATAAGAGAAAGTAAAATAATAAGAGTACGACGAAAATACATTAATGTAAGTGTTGAGAAAAAAGCGATATTACATGAAAATTGTCAGGATGATGGACACAAAAAATATATGTAAGTGGAATTTCGTCCAGAGAGAACTAACTGCATTGAGAGAAGCGGCATCGTACCATTCTCGTAGTTTTTGGCATGAAATTGAGTTGTAATATAAGCAATAACTTGAAACCAATGCCTGATTTAGCTCCTTATTCACTACAAAAGCAACTCGATTCCTCCTCCTTAAGAACAAGAAACTCATTTTGAAGATAATTCGACTTAAAGACTTATTCACCGAGGTTTTAGATATAATTTATTGAAATTTATAGATTATAATTAATAAATTATTGGTATACTAAAACTAAATTTAATTTAAAAAGCGTTTAGTAGGGGTTGTGCTGTTTCTAAGCCATCTGTTGTGCGGATAAGTAGTTCGATTGAACCCTCCATGTTTTTCTAAAATTAAGAACACTTTAAAAGCGTTGCTGTACCCGAAGAGAGTACTTAGATACCACAGGATGTTTGAAGATTTTTTTAATTTACTTATTGATATTTACAACTGTATTACAACAATACAACAAGTGAATAGGCTAAGTGATACATAATGACATTAGATAATGACAAGTAGAGAAACTACCCACTGGCAGTATTCAAATCACAAGTTCAACTAAGAAGGTCACGTGGCCACCTTCTTTTCAGACGCCTCGGAGAATTATCGGGAATCGAAGAAGCTAGGTTTGAAATTAGATAGTTTGAGTGGGAATGAAGTTGATTATGAAAGGATAGATACCGGATTCGGGCCAAATCAGCAACCAATAGGACATTAAGGTCATTATGGATGGCTTTATTCTTAACAAAATAAGGAGCATTGAGGATTTTACGAAGGATTCTGGATACTACAGGAATTCGAAGACTTAGTGGTGCCCCAAAGCTCTACTCCATAAGTCCAAATAGGTCGCATGATGGTCATGTAGATGAGTCTTTAGTAATTAATTGGGAGCTTAAAGCGTTTGTCTGGTAAGTGTTGAAGTAGCATGAAACGTCGAGCGGTTTCTTGTCTTTTCAGTCTTGTATGAGGATTCCAGGTCAATCGTTTGTCGAGATGCAACCTTAATTATCGGATCTGTTCTACAGGCAACAGTGGGATATTATTAAAGGATACTGAAGGGCAGGAAGTCATTGGTTTACGACGTAAGGTAAAAGTGGTTTGATGCGATTTTTGAGAATTTATTTTAATTCTCTAGTTTTGACTCCATTCTTCGAGATTAGTGATATGGGTTCGGAGGCTTTGGGGTGCAATAACTGGTTTGGTGTTAACTGATAATACATATGTATCATCAGCACATGTGGTAAGGATACTATTAGGATGAGTCGAGATGTTTGTAGATTAAATAATTTATTTGCCAAACCTGGAACCCGGAATTTACAGATCGGTCTTAGTGCTATATAAACTAGCCTACACCAATCCCTAATATTTAACAATAAAAGAAAAATAATTTAAAGCGAAAGTATATTTATGAGAGCCGTATCACTGATAACTATTCTCATTACGCTAATGCTGACTGAGCTACTACAGCGTAAGCGCTGCGTCTTATTTTATTTATAGGTCATTCTCAAACAAACTGTCCCTAACTTTTATTGAGGCTGTGGAAATCAGAAATATAAAATTTTCTAAAGCGCAGTTTTAAGTTCATAAAAGTTCTGTACGGATAAAACGTGAAGTATTTAAGAATTTGTAATATTATTAAATTACTACCAATATATTTATGTTTCCTAAAATGTTGGAACCAAAAGCGATACTAGGAGAACATGTTTATTCAGAGAAAAAACTTATAGTCTCATATACATTAAAAATGGAAACATAAAACATAATTTTTAAAAATAAATTAAAAGCTAATAATATAGCTTATTTATATATGTATTATACTTACAGCCTTTCTTCTTCCAATAAGGCGTTTATAATTGATTTGAGGATCGTCTTGTGAACAATGGAAGGCTGCAACAAAATAAATATATATATTTTTTTATGGTAAAGAAAATCTATGGAACTTATAATAATAAGAATTGTATTACAAACAATCTACAAGTATGGACCCGAGTGGAATAACAAAAAGGTTATCCACGTATCTTAAAAAGCTAAAAATGTCCTTATCGTAGGTTAAGGAGACTGAAAAGGACATCGAAGAGCATTAGGTCTCTCGGGATGGTATTGAAGGGCGTTTATCACTTAGGCTAGAACTTCAGAATGTTCCGGGTTTTCAAGAAAAATCCAAGATAAAAACAGGCGCAATTTGAATGCAGAAGAGAATGCAAAAACACAGAGAGAATGAATGAGATACGGATGATAAAAAAACAACAGTTGAAACAGGCACAGTCCATTTTGGCTCGATCAAGTTTAAAAAAAGAATAAAATATAAAATCTATAGTAGAAATGGAGAAATATTTTGGTCGTTAAAAGTTGATAATTGTATGAATTTTTTACTCACAATCAAATTTCGTTAAAAAAAAAAATCTTTTAAATGTAAAGCTTTCTCTTTTTACTTCATGTTTCTATGCACCTAGCATAGTTTTAAATTCGTAGAATTCGTTTTACGGTTGTAAACAATTATCAAATGTTATGTTAATTTTTCATGCTTATTTCAGATTTTAGACAAATTACCCAGAAACACGACAGTTTCTACTATGTGCTGAACCTAAGACCTTTCGTCGTTTGTAGTAGTACAGTTTTTTCCTTTTTTTTTTTTTTTTTTGTATTTTATCTTATAAAAAGGTAGCGGCTGAGTGATAAGGCGAAATCGGGTACAAAGAGAAAAATTGGGTGGTTGAGTATGATCTATAACAAATTACCTCCCTGCACAACCATTACCCTAGAAACAGTACAGTGTCAATTATGCACTGAACGTCAGACCCTTAACGAGTTGTAGAGGCACAGATTGTTTTTTTTATCTTAAAAAATATTATATATTAAGTAATGTGCTCATTGTTATTATTGTCAGTTAATTTGATGTTTTACTGAATATAATGATATGTATCAATCGTTCAATTACGATATTTACGATTACGATAATTACGATATATATTAATCAACTTTTAGATATGAAAAAGTTGTCCGCACGTTAGGTGCCTCGTTTCCCAAAAAAATGTTCGAATGAACATTTCCAACGCTCTATTGACGCAATAAATCCGAGTTTTGGCGCCGATTAATTACTGTAGATGAAACTTTATATGGATACACCATTATACGCCCGAAACAAAAATACAGTCCAAACAGAGGACTGCAAAGGAGGAACCGGCTACAAAAAAAGCAAAAAGTGTTTTCTCGGCTGGAAAAGTAATAGCGAATGTTTTTTGGGATAGTTATTTTAATCGATTATTTAAAAAAAAGAAAACCATTACAGCAGCATACTACGCATCATTACTTGACAAGCTGAACTTGCGGAAAAACGGCCATATTTGCAGAAAAAGAAAATCCTGTTCCACCAAGACAACGCACCGTCTCACACCTCAGCGGTTGCCATGGCGAAAATCCATGAATTATGGTTTGAACTGCTTTACCATCCGCCTTATTCACTAGATTACTCACCCAAGCGACTTCTTTTTGTGGCCTCATATAAAAATTGCGCTCGGAGGACAGAGATTTTCGTCAAATGAAGAGGCAATCACCTTCGTGAACAATTATTTTTCAGAGAAAAATGCGGGCAGTACTTTTTACAGAGAGTACTTTTTGGACGGGCTACAAAGATGGGAGCATCGCTGGTAAGTAGAGTTACAAAGAGACTGTGTTGAAAAATGAAAACAAAAAAAATTCAGAAAAAAGTCTTCTATTTTTGTTAGGTCGGAAACTTTTCAGACCACCCTCGTATATTCAAACCAAATCCAATCAAGCGAAAGCTAAGCACTGTCTGGTAACTTAGTCAAATATAATTTTGATAAAGTTCCTTATTCCTATTGAAATTCGTGCGTTCGTTAGGGAAAAAATACAGAATATGAAATATATATTTTCCAGTGAATAACGAAGATGATACACTGATAAATCCAAAACAAACATTGTAGATAGAAGGTCACGAACTTTGAGGTTCAGAGTTGAAATCAATAATTCCTCATCATTCTTAGTTTTTGATGATTGTGGGAGCATCACCTTCGTGAGGTAGACTCTTATATATCAAAGATTAATCAAAGTCATCGGCCGAAGCGTGTCCGTTTACTGATTAATAATTTCAATATTATTAAATATGTATAATAAATTATCGAACTCCTCCTCCTAGAAGATGCAAATGGAGATAATCCATGCAAAAAATGTACTCTTACTTTCCAATAAAAAATACTCAGTCTAGTCACAACAGTACTCAAGAAAAATTACACGGACACATACCCACAAGGAGGAAGTTAAAAAAATAACTTAAATGAGGATTCTGTCAAACCCCACGGGAGAGGTACTGCTGGGAATCGTTCTTCTTCACGCCTCTCATGGCATTTTATAGTAACTTTAAAGACAGAAAATCTGCTGATTGCCATTTCGTTTTATTGACAGGTGTAGATAAATATATTAAGAGAAGAAAAATATAATCTTAAAGAAGAAATAAAAAATAGAAGCCTACTTCCGCAATACAAAAAGGTGACCTAGCAAATAAGTATTATTCAGATTTTTCAGGGAACGGAATAGCTCACTGTAGAGGGCTAAATTACTGGGATTCTTCGATTTGAAACTTTGTCAAATAAATTATTTATTCTGTTAACAGCCTTAATCGAGCATATCATCTTTGCATCCCTTCGGGGCTCACTCATCCCCTAAACGTACGTTTCCTAAAAATTGGGGGAAGTCCTAGTGTTTGACGGAATCTAGGCAATTCTACCACCGTGCACAACTACTGCATTTGTAGAGTGCTAAATTACAAGGCTTTTTCGGTTTGAAACCACATTTTTCAGATAAATTATTTATTCTGTTCACAGCCTTATCATCAGCCTTAATCGAGCATATCACCTTCGGACCTTCTTGGGGCTCACTCATCCCCTGAAAGTACATTACTACCACCGTGCACAACTGTTGGTTTAGATGCAGTACAACCCCTAGCATGTACTGAACCTGATACTCCTCGTGAGTTGTAGAGGTGCAATGTAGACGTTTATTTTCTTTAGCTAGTTATATTAAAATATTTATTATCGTTAACGAATCAAAATATGTTTATTCGCACGAATAATATAACGTTATGAACAAAGTATATTATCACAATTTTTTGGTGTGTTATGGTTGCCATGACAAGGATAACTACATCGAGCTGTTCATTTTTAAACATTAAATTTTAAGAAAATCAGTTAAGTAGATAAGTAGAAAAACAGGAGACGAAGTACGGACAGATTTTTTATTCAATGTTTTGATTCTACGTATAAACTCGATAATACGTATTAAACTGTTTTTAGTTTCTTGGTTCCCTCCGCCGTAAACCAACGACTTCCAGCCCTCCTGTATCGTTTAATAACATCCCACCGATTCCAGTAGAAAAGATCCGGTACTTAGTACTACACTTGACAAGCGCTTAACTTGGAATCCTAATACCAGACTGAAACGACAAGAAACAGCTCGCCGCTTCAGGCCACTTCAACATTTACCAGACGAACGCCCTACGCTCTCAATTAATTACAAAAGACTCATATACATGACAATCATTAGACCCATCTGGACTTACGGAATAGAGCTTTGGTGCTCCAGTAAGCCATCGAATTCTTCTCGTATTCAATCCTTATAATCCAAAATCCTTTATAATCCTCAATGATCCTTACTTTGTTACGAACAAAGTAATCCATAATGACCGTTTGTTGCTGATTGGCCCGAATCCGATATCAACATTTTCATGACAAACATCATTTCCACTCAAACCTCGCAACCTCTTCAATTCCTGATAATCCTCCGAGGCGTCTGAAGAAGAAGAAGGCCTCGTGACATTCTAACTTGAACTTTTTATTTGATTATTATCAGTGGGTAGTTTCTCTACTTGCCTTTATCTAGGAAAATGATTTATCTTTCTTATATATTATTTCTTATATTATAGCAGATTTGCTGACAATAAAATAATATACAATGACATGAGAGGTATGAAGAATAACAGTAGCCAGCGGTAGCTCCCCCCGCGGCTTGATTCAATTTTCTATAGTAACAGATCCCTCATCCACGTTCTTTTTAATCTCAGGCATGGGAGTCGTGACCATTTGTTGTATCAATGGGTTTGGGTGTCCGTGTAGTTTTTCTTGAAAACGTTTTAGTACGTTCGTATTTGTTCGTGAACCTTTGGTATTTTCAATTCAGTAAGCAGAGTTTTGTTGGTATTGACAAACCAAGATGCTTTGGTGATAAGTCTAAGTACTTTTGACTGAAAAGCTTGCAGTCGTTTTCTGTGAGTCAGTTTAGCGATCTCGTAAATTTGTAATCCATATGTCCAAACTGATTTCAGTAAGTAAGTACACCTGTTTAATTTCTGTCTTCAGTCTCATTTGGAGTTTTTCCTGAATAGCGAATACATTAAATTGAGTTAGTGGTTTATCGATAGGCGTAATAGGCGTCATCCTAACGTGAAGAACCTATGTCATTCTCCTATCAAACGTTAGTCCTAGGTATTGCACTTAATCAGTCTGTGTGGTTGAGTTAAGGTAAATGGGAGGGCATGTTTCACGTCTAAGAGTAATAGTGATGCGTTCAGTCTTTTTCCATAGTTGGCACCACTCATTCACCTTGTGTAAGGTGTGTTGTCAGTTTTTTGAGGCCTGTGTCGCATCTTGATTAATGTGAATATAAATATAAAAAATAATTAATTTTGTAGTTAAAAATTTCAAACATCCTATAATTTTTTTTTATTATAGAAGATACTTGCCATATTTTTTATGGCGTCATTGACTGCGTACACGAACTCCATCTTGAGTCCGGGATCATCTGGTCTGCCTCCGATCTCTTCCCGATCCACCTGCACAGGTTGTATATTATACAATCATAGAAATAAAAAAATACAATGTAAAATTAATATAAAAAATAATTAAACCTTGAATAAAGCGTTGATTTGAGCGAACGAATCAAAGGACCTCATGTAGAATCTTTGGACGGCGATGTAGTTTTCAGTCTGCTCAGCTCTCCTTACATCCTGCCTGTTAACAAGATTTAAAACAATATATTGCCAAGAAGATGTTTGAAGTTTAATCTCTTAACTGCAAAATGGTCTAAATTAAAGGAATGATAGCCGTACCACTACTAACCTGGTGGGAATCTTGGGTCAGTACATGTTAGAGACTTTACTGTTTATAGTAAAGCGGTTGTGAATGGAGGACTTATCCAAGATAGTCTAAAGTCACCTCTAGTGAATATCCAAGATAAAATAATTTATCTGCCACGGCCATGTCTGATCTCGGGAATTCGGTCACAGCAACACAGCGCTCCACTACTGATATGCCCGCTTTCTTGGAAGGATAGTAGGTTCATGTACAATGGACTCTTCTGTTGTATTTTTGTGGCACTATGCGATATATATGCGTTAAATTACTTCAAGAGAAAGTGCATGGAACACGAAGGGTTGGAAGACCGATGCTCCGATGGGCGGATGGTGTGGCTGCGGACGCTCGGACCATCTTACGCACCCATAACTAGAGAGCAGCAGCTAGGAACAGAGATGAATGGCGTTGATGTTGCGGAAGGCCTTGTCACTACGTGGGATGTAGAGCCATCTATGTATGTATGTATGAAGTGATTGGCTTGAGAAGTTTGAAACGAACGAATTTCTAAAAGTTACTACGTAATAAGGGAATGTTATACATTTGAGGGATGCACCATGATGTAGTTGTAAAGATTGTGTTAAGGAAGATTTGGTTCCAAATGATCGTATTCGTAAAATGTTATATACTACATATGAATACGCATATAGTACATATACAATCAGTAACTCAACTATTTGGGGAACGTCGAAAGTGGTAAGCTGAGGCGTAAGTAGGAAGATTATGCTAGAGGAGATGTAATGGATTTGAATTTGGGTGGACAGTGATTAATAAACAGTATTTGTTGTTTTTAGGAACCAAAGATTACTCTTAGCCTTTCTCCTTCTTCTCGATTTCACCAATAATATAGAAATAATCTAATGAAGAAATAATCTTGGGGCAGGACATTTGTATTCAAGTTTTAATCGTCAATCTTCGAGAACAATCAAGTTAAAATCGATTAGTGAATAATGATGCATCGCGTGCTATACACCGAAGTGGAACACATTCTCCTATTATTCGTTTTGCTTTTAAGATTCTCTATTATCTCTTTGGAACTCACTGAGCCGGGCAGAGAGTGAAAGGTCACCGCGCAATGGACAAAGCCCAGCAATTACTGAGCAAGGAATCGATTCTCTGATAGAACCAGAGAAATTCCTGATGAACGAGCGATAAATTGATCGTCTCAAAGCTTAGTTAGATAGGACTCGCTATTAGCATTGACTTATTGACTATCGAAGTATTGTGGACAAAGAATACTTCCGGCATACAACTGATTCACATAAATATTATAAAAAGAAGTAATCAACATTTGTATTCTGACTGATTTGTATTTAAGTACAAATATATATATAAAAGATTCGGGAAGGCTGTGTGGGTTAACGCGCTTGCATAAGTATACCTGCTTACATACACTTAGGAGTATTTTATAGAGAGTTGAAGAGGAAGCTATGTTTGGAAACAGTGGGTTCGAGTGGGAATAAAGTTTGTCATGAAAGTATCGGACTCGGGCCAAATCAGCAACAAAAGGGAAATTGAGGTCATTTATTTGTACGAAAAGTAAGCATCATTGTTGCTTTTACGAAGGATTTTGGATTGTAAGGATTGGATACCAGAGGAATTCGATGGCTTAGTGGAGCCCTAAAGCTCTAGTCTGTAAATCCAAATAAGTCTTATAATATTCATGTATATGAGTCTTTTCTAATTAATTGTGAGCTTAGAGCGGTTGTCTAGTAAGTGTTGAAGTAGCCTGATACGGCTAGCTGTTTCTTGCCGTTTCAGTCTAGTATGAGGATTCCAAGTTAAGCGTTTGTCAACATGTAGTACTAAGTACTTGGATCTGTTCTACAAGAATCAGTGGGATGTTATTAAACGGTACAGGGGGCCAGGAAATCAGTGGTTTTCGACGGAGGGTAAAGGAGATTTGACGGGATTTGTGGGAATTTATTTTAATCCTCCAGTTTTGACACCAAATTTCAAGGTCAGTGATATGGGATTGAAGTGAATGGGATGCTATAACTTGATCCCTGTTGACTGTGTCATCAGCATAAGTGGAAAGGATAGTATTAGGATGGGTTGGGATGCCAGCTGTATAAACTGTGTAGATTGGGCCGAGGAAACTACCTTGAGAAACACCAGCATATTGTGAAGATCAGGAAATAGAGATGAATAGACATTATTATGGTTATTTTGGATAATGAGAAAATATGTAGGGAACGGAATTGTCGGAGTTTGTAAATCCAAAGGTCAAAAAATATCTCGGTGCCACTGCGGTTTAAACCTTGTTATAATAATAATAAGACTTACAAGTCTTAGTTAAGTATTATACTTATTCGAGTACTTACATGAAGTCTTCCCTGGTCTTGTGGCGAACAGGATACCTCGGAAGTGGCCGATGTTCTTCTTCGGCGACCAGAGTCTCGATGCTGAGGGACGATTTGGCTCTGTTCTCGAGCGGACTGGGACTTCTTCCTCTGTACTCCCATTCCTGAGGACATCAATATACAATAATGATTCCAGTATCAAAGTGACACATCTGCCAATGTTGCAATTTTGTAGTTATGTTACCTTCTCAAGTACACATGTCTATTCTATTCGGATATACATACATACATATATATATATATATATATATATATATATATATATATATATATATATATATATATATATATGAGGATTCCAAGTTAAGCGTTTGTCAACATGTAGTACTAAGTACTTGGATCTGTTCTACAAGAATCAGTGGGATGTTATTAAACGGTACAGGGGGCCAGGAAATAAGTGGTTTTCGACGGAGGGTAAAGGAGATTTGACGGGATTTGTGGGTAATATATATCCCCACTCAGTAAGAGGTTAAGTTAAATTTTATCCAAAATGAAAGAAAATCGGAATCGTGAAATTTTAGTAATTAATGATTCGCTAAGTTAGCCATTGGTTTAGAATGGAAATATTTCTTATTTTACAACTGCTTTTAATGTTAAAAAACACGAGAAAGGCACGTTTTTCTTCCCTAAATACCATCAACACACTCTGGTGAAAATTTGGCTTCCGATTGGGAGAGGTTAGGTATTTTGCGTTATAGTATGATTATATTATATTGTAATATTGTTGACAATAAAAAGAATTTGAACTCTTTTACGTGGAACATAATCCCAAAATTGCAAAATTTAAATACCACACAAGGACAGTACCAAGGTGAAGAGATAATAATTTATTCACTTTGATTATTCACAGTGCTTAGACATTTCAAGGTTGACTACACTTCTGAAAATCATGGATTCTTTTTCACAACAGAATTTCTGACTATATAATGTATTTACAATGTAACCGTGCATAACAAATACATTACTATGGACGTCTTTTATACATTAAATTATTAAAATATATATTTTACATAACAATACGCATGACAAAGGCATAGACATAACAAGGACAGTACCTGGGTGAAGAAGCTCCTTACCGGCCTGATGGGAGGCAGAAGAGCGGCCTCGGTTGCTGGCCTGAAGAAGAGGTCTGCGATGTCCGTCCCCGTCAGTCTGCCCAGCATGATCCCGCCCAGGCGGTCTCCTCGACCGTCCTCCACCTCGAAGGAGAAGTCGCGTATTAGCAAGATACAAGTAAAAGGTAAATCCCACCTTGTTTTAAGGTTTGGGCAGAAGGAAAGAGGAATTTTTTGAATGTTTGAAGTCATGGATTGAAGGGGATTTCCAGCTTTAGCGAGGAGGTAAGGAATTTTAAGAAATGAGTTTGTAATGTGTGTGTTTGTTGATTTGCTGGGTAGTGAGACGGTTCTGTAACTGGTAGTAGAATTTGGTAATGAGAGGGTGGGACCACGGGGGATTGTTGTACCTACATGTGGATGCGTCAGAAAGAAGCGTGATAATATTTGTCTGCTTTGGTGACAGGGCGATTTTTATAAGTTACAAAGGATGATTTTATTCGTTCCTAAGGAATACTGATTTTACGAAGTATTTTGGATTGTAGAGATTCGATGGCTTAGCGGCTTATAATAGTCATGAATATGAGTCATTTATGATTAATTATTTGAAGCTTAGAGCGTTTGTCTAGTATGTGTTGATGCAGCCTGAAACGTCGAGCAGTTTCTTGCCGTTTTAGTCTAGTAGAAAAATATATTAAAATCCAAAACTATAGAACTACTGAACAAGTTGATATCTAGCCAATCCAAATTTTCATTAACAGATTTATGAATGTATGTGGTTGGAAAGCTTATCGAGGATGCTATAAAATAGGAAAGGTCATTGTATTGTGTAGACTAGATCGATTATCTACACAGAATATCAATGAATGGTAAACTACAATTTCAAGTGACTTCGTCAAATATTCCGAATAGTGTTCGTTTTATTGCCTTAATTAAGTGTCAAAAAGACCGAAAGTGAACAGATGATATCCTTTTATTAATCGCAATTAAAATTAATACAATTAACCGCATCAATGTATGCGGGCAAGAGGCAATATTCGGAGAGGGCATGCAAACATGTTTTTTTAACATCTAAAAAATAAGTTCCCCAGACGAATCAAATGTTCGCTACACATAATGACCATTTTTCGGTATAGTCTTTTTGGCAATAAGTACCTAATAATAATAATAAGTAAGGTAAATATTTACCTTAACAATAAACCCTTATTTGGAAAATTAAGAGAAAAATAAAAAGCTCATTTTCCGGATAGGAGCTTCAATTGTAAATATCTATTTGACGGTAACATATAGATTCAAAAGTATATATTTTTACTTATTTACATACATGTTTTTTTAATTACTAGACTGATAACCAAATAAAATTAAAGCTATGGACTTATATTACTTTTCTCTATCATGTAAATATGTTCGTCCTGCGAATTTCCAAGAGGTCTAAAGGACACTTGTACAAGGTTGGTACCGTTAGAGGCGTTGTCTTTATCCTACAACTGTCTTCAAAGAACCTTCCAGGATATTGTTAGCTGGAAGTTAAAAAAAAAAAACACTCACCAAAGACGTTTATATTGTCGTGCTAAGACACCAAGGCACTAGAAAATGTAATGGAATTCCATAAATTAGGAGTATATTAAATGAGTTTAAATATAATTGAGAAACGAAAAGATTTATTTAGACAAAACGAGAAAATTTATTTAAACCAATTGTTAAAAAAAAAATTAATTCATGGTATAGAAAATGGCCACGTGACCTTAGTTGAACTTTGATTTGAGCACTACCAGTGGGTAGTTTCTCTACTTGTCATTATCATGTCATTATGTATCACGTATCCTATTTACTTGTTGTATTATTGTAATACAGTTGTAAATATTAATAAATAAATTTTTTTTAAAAATTCTTGTTTTCCGAATACTGAAACTTATTCCCCATAAAACTTCTCATTTTCGTTTTTATAATTGAACCTAGAATGAATGGAACCCCTGACCATTTCCACTCTTAGAATAGTCAAGTCGACTATTTTGAACCTAAATATTGTTGTTAAATACCAACTAGCCCAGAATAAACCAAATTTTATATTCTTTGTTTTATTTTTTGTAAAATTTCTTTATTAGGCTAGGTGTGGGTAGGTTACTTATTTATGAAAATAATTTAAACTTACCCAGAAAAGAAATTCTTTAGTTGTCTTATTGATTTAAACAACGCCTTTAAAGAAAAGTAAGTTGTTTACAGTTTAAAGGGAAAAGACAATGTTGTCTATCGATTTCAGTTTAGCAGGAAATTGAGGATGTGCTCGATTATTTAAACAGGAAAGAAATTGGTTTATTTCCATCAGGGTCGCATTATACTTTAAGACACTATAGGATAGAGCATTTAGTTTTTTAGTATTTTTTTTTTTTTTTTACTTATTAATAGAAATACGCGATTCTTTTCAAAGTATACTGTAATATGATGATAAATTTAATGTAAAGGAGATAGTTGGGGGGTGCAGTCAATAAGAACACAGAATAAGTGATAAACTTATATTATGTGCCGACTAGTCCGATAAACTTATAGTGATAAACTTATATTATGTGCCGACTTATATTATAGCCGACTAGAAGTACTAGCCAGCCGTTAAATCTAACGGCATCGCTCTCCAAAATCGCCCTGAAGATGACCTACACTGTAAGTCGAAACGTCGGCACATAATATAAGTTTATCACTTATTCTGTGTTCTTATTGACTGCACCCCCCAACTATCTCCTTTACATTAGATCATCCAGTCAACTATTTTCATCTCATAGATGATAAATTTAATTTATTTTATATTTATTATTCTTATGATGGTGATAATATTAAAATTTTCAAATGGTGATATTTTTATTGATGATAATTGTTGACCTATGATAATTTATGTTGAAGAAATTGGTCCGGGTAGAGGTCACTGAATGAAATTCTCAAGTAATTTCAGAAGATCTTTAATGATAGCCAACGTTTCGACCTACGCTGTAGGTCTTCTTCAGGGCTGTGGTGATGGGACGGGGGGGGGGGTCCTCTCTGGCTATGAAACACTGACTGATGATATTTTGATGATGATTGAGGTGATATTTTTATTTTGAAGAGAAAAGTTTTGTCCAGGCCGAGATTCGAACGTGGGTCGCCTGCGTCTCTGGCGGGTGCTCTAACCAACTGAGCTTACCTGGCTCGTAACACGGCCAGACAAATCCATTCTCTTCACTGATCCTTTATCTCCGCGACATATGCTATATCTTCCCCCTTACAAATCTTTTCTCTTCAAAAACAAAAATATTTAATAAGAAATTATTCTTGTTCGCATCTAACATGAATCAGTTTAATCGTAAAAGTTTAATCAACAAATAATAATTAAATTAAAATTTTAAGGACAACTTCTCGCCCTTTGTTAGTTCATTTATTTAAAGTCAATTAAAATATATTTCCTATCGTTGTTTGTTTATTCATTTAACTTAAAGTCACTTTATTCGGACGATGCTACAGTGGGAGCTCTAAATTTTGCCTAACCATGTATGATTAGAATATGGCTCTTTAAAGAGTACCTGACAACCACTGGATCAGAATAGCTATGTTACGCCCCCTTCAATAGACTACATAACGAAAGATTTTTCATATCCTTTAAAAATCTTATTGCCAACTGGCCATTTGCGAATCCGCAATTTTGGACATACAAGACTTGTACTTTGTAAATAAGAATTATGTATTAATATCAGTAAAGTTTCATATTTTCGTTAAAATTAGTAAATCGTAAGTGGAGCATTATTTTTTAGCCGATAAAGCAACTTAATTATCATTGATTTCGTAAATTTGTTATTTAATATTTTTATAATAATAGGAATCTTATCGTGTTTTAAAACCAATTTCTTATATTTTGAATATGGCAGGAGGTGAAAGTTGTCTTCTGCTATAATAGGCTTGAGACTTGAATTGACAAAGGTCAGGAGTTCATCGCTGTATTAAATAGAAAGCATAAAGTGTGACTTTAGTAAGTAACAGAACAGAATGCAAGAGTTGAATATGATGATGTTGGATGTTTCAGAAATAAACTAGAATATTGTTGACAAAATAATATATGAACATTGTATATTTATCGGAAATAAAATGTATAATAAGAATCTAGGAAATAAATATGAATATAAAATACAGAAAAGTTCAATATAACATCCTAAGGCAACAGCTAATCAAAGTTAAGCAATGTCGAGCCTGGTTAGCACCTGGATGGGTGGCCGCCCGGATAATGTGAAACCACGAAGCTCGAACATTGGCGTAGGATTCTCTCTCCCTCTCCACGAGTGTGGGGATTTGAAACAGCTTATCAACAAGCGGATTACCGGAAGTCACTTACAAAGATCAGGAATGATATTGATTGATATGACATTCTCCCACAAAACAAGAGGTAACAGAAGAAAACCGACAGAGATGGCTTGGTCACCTTGCGGATGGATTCTAACAGGACTGCTAGCGAGACCTACCGAGCCAATGTGGGGGGGGGGAAACGAGGAAGAGGACGAGAAGAAGAGCACAGTTGGTGGAAGCCCGGCAAAACTGGAGAAGGCTCTGCAGAATTATTCATCACAACGCATAAGCGGTTCAATAGGACAGAATATGATGATGATGATGATAACCTTACCTGTGGTACTGCTATTTGATACCGAAAAAGCTACTTGCAGGCTCGACCCAGACACGGTTCTGCTTAAGAAAAAGTTAGATGACCCCGAACGGCCACAATCCATAGATCTAGATCGGTTCGTCACTGTACTTGAACCCGATTACACCTCGGTGGGAACGATAATTGTGAATTGGTCACCAAGTGTTTTTTTATTTTGCAGTGACGTTAATTATTTAAAAATGTATATATTGTACCTAAAATATAATATTATTAATATAATTGAGACGGAGTCGATCGTGAATCAGCTGTCACGCGATCAATTGATATTTGTGAAAGTATCACGAACATTAGTTGATTGCATAAGACAATTATTGAAATATTATATTCACGTTTCATTCCATAGCAATTATTTTCAAATCCATGAAGTCCATAATCCTATCGTTGTTTATTTATTCATTTAAATTAAAATCACTAGACTGAAACGACAAGAAACCGCTCGAAGTTTCGAGCTACTGCAACACTTTCTAGACAAACGCTCTAAGCTCCCAATTAATTACAAAAGACTCATATACATGACCATCATACGACCTATTTGGACTTAAGGAGTACAGCTTTGGGGCTCCACTAAGCCATCGATTCCTCTAGTATCCAAAATCCTTCGTAAAATCCTCAACGCTCCTTACTTTGTTACGAACAAAGTGATCCATAATGACCTTAATGTCCCTTTTGTTACTGATTTGGCCCGAATCCAATATCAATCTTTACATGACAAACTTCATTTCCACTCAAACTCACTAGTTTCAAACCTCGCAACCTCTTCAATTCCTGATAATCCTCCGTGGCGTCTGAAAAGAAGATGACTAATGCTACAATGTCTAATCGGACGTATATTATACGTTATTATTTTGCTACATTGGGAGTCCCTAATTTTGCCTGTACAGGTATATATCGGATATGGATATTAATCCGTACAGGCTCGGGTCGTCCATTTTACGCCCCCTTTGAAGAACGGCACATCCAAGGATTGTATACTCCCTTTAAAAAATCCCAAGGGCACCTGCCGGGCTGCAAATTCGCGACCCTGGGGAAAGAAGGTTGTTACACTAACCTCTACAAACCCGATTTCCAATTAGTAATAGTCCATTATTATACGTAGATGTCTTTTGCGCTCACTATACAGATGATTATTAGAATATCAGCAACACTAACTCTACCAACTAGTAGAAACTAACTGTACGATGACAAAAGAGTTGTTTGTTGTTGTTGAGCGTCTTGGAGTGAGGTTGTTGTCTCTATTTAATGAGTCTGTTTGGACTGTTGATTTGTGATGTGCTGTACTTTTTCTTCTTTGGTGTGATTTTTTTGGCCGTGTATGTCCTATGTATGATGCCTGAATTGGCGATATGCTGACTGGTTAGTTTTTTATAAAATTTTACAGTCTATGTTTTTAGGATTTTTCCTATTGCTATCCAGAAAATAATAATGGTATTTTTTATTATTTATAAAAGTCAATAGACTTATAAAAGTCAAAAGTCCAATAAATATAAACGTTTTACTGAGCGCCGGCTCCAGCTTATATCGCGCTCGTATGCAATCTTGACCTAAGCGCCCTCTAGTAGGCACGCGATTAAATTGAACACTAACAGTTATACAAAGTGTTACAAAAAACGGCAAATCCCCTTAGGAGGTGAGTGTACCCATGGAACTAAACAAATTTTGTTATGGGATCAAAATTAAATGAAATTTGTTGAGACCCAGGGACGCCTCGCGGCCCCCGCACACCCTGGACTTAAGGTAAAGCCGCCCCTGAGTTTACTGTTTGGAGGGGTATTTTAAAGAAAACATAATAAAATCCTGCATTATTTTCTGGGAAACGCAATATTTCTATAATTATTTGTTCACGTTCATGTTTGCTCCAGGTTTTGAAGAAGTTGCAAATCCAGTGCAAAGAGGTAGAGGCGTAAAATCGTTCAGTAAGGATGAGGTCAACAGTTGCTGCACCCAAACAATTTCACCACAGCTCACTGCCTCCACTTAGTCATCTCAACCTGAACCAATTAGAACTGGTTACAAGAGATAATAGAGTTGTAAACATTCATCAAGTTAAATGCGAGTCTTCATAAATCTAAGTGAGGATATAGGCATATAATAGAATAGAAAAGTAATTTTACTCTGGTACAAGGTCACATTAGAATTGGATTAGAAAAATGGAGAAAAAGAAACATAATAAGGCTAAATAATATGTATTGTAAGTTATTCAGTAAAGAAAAATAAAACCAAAAAAAAAGAAAAGTACATTTCCTGACAAAACTAGAGATGAAAAAGAAATAAATGAAAGTCACGAATAAGAATATAAACATCAAATATAAAAAAAAATGCAAGAAAAAGGACGGAACAATAAAGTCTGATCCATTTAATATAACTAAATCTGATTAGAGGGTATAAGTTTGAAAGAGAGATGTTGCAAAAGTAAGGATTTGGGTAGAGGAAGAAGCATGGCGCATATTAGGTGGGATTCAGTTCGAGGTGATAGTGAAAAGGGTGAGGCAGGATCGCTTGAATATTTTGGTTCTGTATGAGATGATCAAGTTAGGACAAAAATTAGGGAGATAATTCAAAATACAATTAGTTGATTTTTTGTTTCTGAGAAAGTTTATTTAAAATTAAGGTCACCTGTGGTCTAGTGGTTAGCGTAACAAACTACTAAACCCAAGATCGCGGGTTCGTAGCCCGGCAAGTGGCCCAAGGATTTTTTTAAGTTAGTAAAAAATCCTTAGTTATGCCGTCCTTCGGAAGGGACGTTAAACGGGGGTCCCGAGCCTGTACGATGTCAGGTACTCGTTAAAAATCCCTATCCTAATTAAACCTGGATAGGCCAAATTTAGAGCTCCCACTGTAGCATCGTCCGATTAGCCATAGCAGCATAAAGTGACGTTAAATTAACAAACAAACAAGTTTATTTAAAAAAAGTAAAAACATGTAATCTGAACTTAACAACGGTATCTTCATGGTTTTGGTAATAAAAGAATAAACATAATAATATTCTTGCTTACAAAAAATTAAGGAAAAAATTTGTTTTTGTTTTTTTCAAGAAGTAAATAATAAAAAAAAAATGAAAAAATGTAAACTGAACTGAACATTATCACATTAAAAAAAAAGTATTTATTCCTAAAGTGAAAAAATAACACTGTTCGTTTAAAATTACGTTAAATTTTCAAAAATTTTAAATGGAAACGGATACAATTGAAATAAAAAGGGTGACGATTGAGTTGCAAAGGGTTTCAACTCATTAGGAAAGGGTTACATTTTAATTGGAAAGGGTATCATTTGATTTGTAAAAGGTTA
The DNA here is from genome assembly GCA_037127475.1 of Arma custos. NCBI lineage: Eukaryota > Metazoa > Arthropoda > Insecta > Hemiptera > Pentatomidae > Arma > Arma custos. The sequence continues at coordinate 13,669,341 of CM073760.1, read as the reverse complement.
CAGTTGACTTGGAAAAGGTTACAGTTGACTTGGAAAAGGTTCAAATAGACTTGGAAATGCTATATATTGTAATTTTTCAATCAAGCTTTAAAATATTAAAAAAAGCAATCATATATTCTGTATTACTACAGGCGGAGTCCGGTGGTCAAGTGTAGGCTTTATAAACGAGATCCTTAATACATCACGGAAGAGGATGAACATATTTAAATTTTTTTTCTAAATTATCGTCAAAGAAATTCATGAAATTTACTAATTTTCAGGATTACCATGTCCTCTCCATACTACTATATATATATTATCATTCAAAGCGACTCCGCGTATAAATGATACGCGATGATATCTGATTAAGTGTTAAACATGATCGAGGAAATTTGTTATAAAATCTGTTTTTACTATTGAACTATTGAATAACATCTAATTCTATTGTAGTAGAAATGTTGTTCAACAGTTTCATCATGATGCAATCTCTTTTTTGAATTAAATATTTAAATATTGTCAATTTGTCAATGAAAAACTTGGGAAGAGAATTACCTCCTACGTCATTCAACTGACGTAATTTTTTAAATATTAATGCTAGCGACAGGAAACCCATATCCCAGTTCAGTTGAACAACCTGTTGAAGTGTTTGTAAAAGCTATTCTTAGCTAGTTATTCAAGATTCAGAGTATCCATTGCTTCAGTTAGCAATGTCCATATACACCATTCTTTTGTGAGCATAGAAGACTATGAAAGATTATATATATGTAAAGAAAATGTATTTCTTTAATATGAATTAGCGCGCCGCGCCAACGTAGATAATGTAGGTGTTGAAGAGAATGATACTGGCTTTATCAGCAGGAAGGTTACGAGTGTGATAGGCAAGCAGTGAAAAGCTCCAAGTGTTTTTTTTTTATTATTTGTTATTATAAAACAAACAGAATCGCCAGGAGAATAAACATTGAATGTCGTTTTATAATGGTTCTTAGGGACGACAGAAACCAATTGAAACAAGGTTGTGTTGCTCTGTAAAACAAAGTTTATTTTCTTTTAATTGATAATTAGTTTACGGGTTTACAAATAAAATCTAAATTCATACCTGTAAACACAAAGAAACGACATTCAATGTTTATTCTCCTGTAGATTATGTTTGTTTTATAATAACAAATAATAAAAAAAAAACACTTGGAGCTTTTCACTGCTTGCCTATCACACTCGTAACCTCCCTGCTGATAACGCCAGTATCATTCTCTTCAACACCTACATTATCTACGTTGGCGCCGCGCGTTAATTCAAATTAAATAAATACATTTTCTTTACATATATTATTCATTTACTGCTATCAATTCTATGTATGTCGCCCCTTATGTTAATGTTAATGTCGACTAGAGGGGGTATCCCTGTTCTCCTAACAGCGGACCCACCCCCATCATTTAACATGTAATACAACTGTCCATTTCACTGTAGGGACTTTACTTTTCAGTGACTTTATTTACTCTATACTTCAATTATTTTCGGTACTTTTCCAATCTAACGACGACCTACCCCAGCACGCTCCTCTGGCACTTACCTCAACTATTTGCAGCCTGTCAGGTTATGATGCCTGAAATATATTTGAAATAGTAAACAGACAAGAGGATTCTTAGGAAATGAAATAGGAGATGATATACAGCTAAAATATGATTTTTTTTTTGTATTTCTTTTATTTTTAGCTATTTTTCTTTTAAAGAGAAACGATCGTTTCTCTTTAAAAGAAAAATAGCTAAAAATAAAAGAAATAAAAAAAAAAATCATATTTTAGCTGTATATCACAATTTCTCTTTAAATTTAAAATATATAAACTACAGAATAAATAAGAAGATAAAATATAACATTTATTATAAACAAAATTCATTAAAAATAACAATATCACATCAAAACCGTGTCGTATATACAGAACAATCAAAACAATTAACCAAAAAACATCACATTGTAGTTAAATATAATTATTTATGTTTCAAATTGAAATATTTAAAATAGAAAATAAATAATAAGATATAATAAAACATTTACTATAAACAATATTGATTAAACACAACGATATCTAGCAACAATTATAAACAATATTAATTAAAAAGAACAATATGTTACACAAATTATAAACAATGTTCATTAAAAAGAACAATATCCAGTTGCAGTTTCATATTATGTCCCTTTCTACAACACATTTTCCTGGGAATGACATTCCGCTCCTGTAGAAATACCACAGCTGACTTTTCATCAATCACCTCGCGAAAAATCTTCATCAAATTCCAACTCATATTGTATAATTAACATGGAAACAAATAAACGTCCACTAGACACAAACAATAACAAAGGGCTAAGGAAGGTTTCGCTAACAGTAGGAGGTAGTTAACGAAAGTGACACTTGGGGCGCTGGGGTAGGTCGTCGTTAGATTGGAAAAGTACCTTATTTTCTGATCTAGATATTATTTTTAACATTACAATTGTAAATATCTGAAAAAAACTGTACCACCACAACCCGTGAACGGACCTGAAGTTCAGTACATGGTAGAGACGGTACTGTTTCATGGAGTGAGGTGATTTGTCCTAGATCACGCTCAGCACGAATTTTCCCCCATATTATGGGAACTCTCTTTTTAGAGGCTGGGTCAGCTTCAGGAGGGTCCTAGGTCCCATATTATCCATCTCCGAAGGCTAAAAGACTAAATAAAAGTCTTTATTTATATGCAGCAGCGGGATTCGAATTAGGAATTTTGGCATGACAACTCAGTGGTCTATCACTGAGCTACTCCGCTCCCTACTATTATAAAAACACCACTTTAATTTATTCTTTTGTTGTTTTGTTTTTTGTTTAAGGTCGCAGAGACGAAGACGGAAGCAAGGGGTTAGCGGTTTAAGTCCGTCGGCGCCTATCCTTTACACAGTATATACAGCTGACATTCCAACCCATCCTAACACCTTCATCTCCACGTATGCTGATGACACATGTGTGTTATCAGTTAACAACGACCCATATATTGCATCCCAATCCCTTCAATTACACCTATCAAGCCTCGAAGAATGGTGTCGGAATTGGAGAATTAAAATCAATCCCAGCAAGTCCCATCAAATTACCTTTACCCTTCGTCGAAAACCCATGACTTCCTGTCCTACAGTATTCTTTAATATTACTCCACTTATCCCTGTTGAACAGATTCACTACCTGGGACTCTACTTAGACAAGCGTCTTACTTGGAACCCTCACACAAGATTGAAAAGACAAGAAACAGCTAGACGTTTCCGACTACTTCAACACATACTGGATAAGCGCTCAAAGCTTCAGATCAATTACAAAAGACTTATTTATGTGACTGTTATAAGGCCTATATGGACTTATGGAATTGAACTATGGGGCTCCACCAAACCATCGAATTCCTCTCGTATCCAATCCTTGCAATCCAAAATCCTTCGCAAAATCCTAAACGCTCCTTATTTTGTCACAAATAAAACCATCCATAATGACCTTAACGTTCCATATGTTACCGATTTAGCCCATTCCAGATACCTATCATTCCACAATAAACTTCAAACCCATCCAAACCCACTAGTTTCCATCCTTGCATCCAATTCCATCCCGGACAATCCTCCTAGGCGTCTGAAGAGAAGATGGCCTCGGGACCTTCTATTATAGAACTTTATTAGAGTGCTGCCAGTGGGTAGTATCTCTACATGTCCTATCATGTATTATTTACTATTATAGCAATTGTACTAGATGTATGTATTACAGTTGTACAACTCAATAAAATAATCAAAAAAAAAAAAGTCCGTCGGCGGGAGAAGTTAAAATAGGATTAGTACCTTCTCGAACGCCTCCTTTTGTCGGCAGTTATTAAGAAGGTTCTCGACCAGAATAATCTTCCCCAACTTCCTTGTTGTTCGGCCTTGCCTATTTAAATACTCCCCTCGCCTCGAGCAAGTCAGTCTTAGAGTAGACTAGGCACTGTGATGATCTGTAATAAGTGTGATAAGTGAGTGCCAGTGTGATAAACTAGTCAGTGTTGAACCGGCCAGTGTAATAAGTGTATCAGTGAACTGTGACAGTCTCGCGAGTGTAATAAACTGTATCTGTGTGTCAATTTGTCATACTTGGAGAATCTTACGGTCGGTGGACTAGTGTGCTGTAAGTGCTAATTAGTAGTAATAAATTGTAGTGTAATTTTATAATATTCATACAAATTTATGTAAATAGCTAAGTCATTTAGAAATGGTAATATATTATATTATTGTAATAATTAAATAGGAGTTACGCCTGGATAATAAATATTTAGAATATGTTTACTGTAAATTTATGTTATTTAAGGAAGAAATAGTTGGGGGTGCAGTCAATGAAAACACCAAAATAAGCATAACTTATTTATTATGTGCCGACGTTTCGGCCTACAAACAAGTAAGCTAACTTGTCTCTGAGCTCCCCAACCTGTAACGTGTTTTATTCGCCCTGAAGATGGCCTACATTGTAGGCCGAAACGTCGGCACATAATAAATAAGTTATGCTTATTTTGTTGTTTTCATTGATTGCACCCCCAACTATTTCTTCCTTAAATTAGAAGATACAGTCGACCAACTCTTCTCTAACATAAATATATGTTAGTTTAATAATTCAATTGTTAATAGTTTAATTGTATTCTTTTTATCATTTTGTTAATAAACATTAGTATCTTGAATTTAGGAGTAGTTTAATTCATTTTTATACCCAGTATCCCGTAACAATACATTTATTTTTTTCATGTTATTTGTTAAGCTCTGGTAAAGACTTCTACTATGAGTAAAAATGTTTGTTTCTAATAAATGATTATTTACTATTAAGACATTATTTTTTGCCTCCATCTCGACCAATTTCTTCTCCTTGTATAATAAAATACTTTATTTTACTTCATAGGTATTCTAACAAGTGTTGCATCAACTTGCCAAGAGCTCCATGCCTCTAGATCCAACGAATCCTCTCCCTACAGAACTCGGCCATCCATCTCCTAGTGGGCTCCCTCGGTCTACCCACGCCCTCCACACCATCACCTTCTCGGTTGAACACAATCCAGTATTCAGATCGGCCGTTATTATCTTCACATGTCAGTGTAGACTTTGGCGGCGTGCCACGATCCCCTCATTTACCGGTTCAATAAAATAAATTATATAATATATTACTATCTATTAATATATTAATTATATAATATATTACTACTTACTATCGGAGGCAGACGATAGGCAGCCACGATGGGCTCGCTGCCAGACCTCTGGCTGCGCACCCTGCCGGCTCCAACGGCTGGACAGACCAGCGCCCCATAATACCTGCACTGGGGGCACCCGCCCTCTCCCTTACACCACCTGCACCCTGGGCCCCCCTCATCCTCGCTCTGGAACGTAACAATATTTGGATATTAATTTTTTTTAAATAGATATTTTCATGAAAACTAAACAGAAAATTTTACAACTTATCTCAATTAGCTAAATAAGAGAAACAGATATGATTATAGTACTGGGGAAAGACCAGTCATTATTGAAGGGATTAAGGATAAGATAAATTAATTCAATGTCACAGTACAAGTGAGGATTTAATGGGGAGGCTCGGGGGCACGTGCCCCCCCAGAAGATTTTTGTGTACTTTGGAGAATCCATTACAGTACATACTTAAAGGCAACATGATCATAGTTGTTAAAATATATGAATAAAATAACAGAAATAACATGACTGAAACTATTGCTTTGATATTTGTAATAAACCTTTCTATAAATACTACAAGTTTATTTCTAATTTATTATTGGTTTTTCCCCCGTCTGCCCGTTGTGCCCTCCGCTCAGAAAAAAATCCTGGATCCGCCCTTCATAGTATACTAGTATATGAACAGTATTGCTTTTATTCACAGAAAGAGAATATCTAAATCTAAAATCCTGTGGGAGAAAGGTGGAACATCATTAGGAGAGGATGGACTAAGGAGAGAAGTACGAAGCATTCAGAGGGGATGAAGCAGTTTTGGAGGAAGGAGAGTCTTCGGTTCAATCAAGACTGTACTGTTTTTTTGGATACTCAACCGCCAGATCCCCCCCAATATTGGGTTTTCTCTTTAAGAGGGAGCCCCTACATCCCATAGGACCCATCTCCTTCCGCTAACAGATTAAATAAAAGTCTGCCAGTCAGCGAGATTTGAACCCAGGACCTTCGGCACGGCAACTCAACGCGCTACCACTGAGCCACTCGGCTCCATGTGTTACATTATTGCGTTGAATTGGTATAATTATGTTATATATGCTTGAAATGCAAAATTTAGGACTGTATCATCGTCTAATTTGCGATAGCAGCAAAAAGAGAAAATAAGCGCCTAAGTTCTACATTAGGTAATTAAGGTTAATTGTTCATTTAATTAAGCTTAATTGTTCATGAAGTTACCTGATATAAAATCGTATCATAGCACATTAAATCAATAGATAAGAATATCGATGGATTGATATTATGCCTTTCATTGCCATGACCTTAAGGGGTTACTTATGTATGGGCTGTGTTAGGAAAGCCCTATCATTAACTTGGGTAAATATTTTTCATCTTTCGGAAATTGTTTATTTACCGAGAAAGCAGCTAGGAACACATATATAACACGTTAATATGCAATTTTTACATTTTTTGCGCAATAGATGTTGCGCAAGGACGGAAAACATAATTGTAATTAAGTAATTATCCATAATGTAGGGAAAAAAACCTCTCTTCGATTTTAATTAAATTAATCTAAAGTCATATATTTAAATTTCCTTTATATTTATAAATAAAGTACATCTGAGAAAATAATGGGGAAAATCTTGAATCGCATTTGTTCACCTGATATATCTGTGGCACCTGTGCATAGTGGTCTAAGTCGTAATTTTTTGAATTTCAAGCTATCTAATTAGAATCGTAATTTTTTTCTCTTTCCTTGTGTCTAACACGCTAAGTGTTCCGTCCATTGCAATGAAGGATATTCCTTTGTGAATCGTGGGCTGATACTCCAATCTTGAACTTAAAATAAGTTCAGAAAAATTACGATTCTAAGTAAATGAAATTCACAAAATTCACTTGAAATTCACAAAATTCGACTTAGCCCACTATGCACAGGTGCCACAGATATATGAGGAAGAAAATAGTGCGGGTGAAGGTTAAAAAAATTCTCTAAAATTGAGAGAACTGTCGATTGGAAAGTCAACGTTTCGAACAGCATTCCAGTTCTTGTTCAGGTCTAAATATAGGAAATACGGATAAATTAAAATTATGTATGGTAAATATTAAAAATACATAGGCATCAAGGGATATGAGTGATAAAACATAAAGATGAGGGGACCTTATCTAAGTGTCAGATACCTTGATACCTATTTGCATTTTTAATTTTTATCATGTATAATTTTGATTTGTCTGTATTTTATATATTTAGCCCTTAAGAAGACCTCAAATGTGGGTCGAAACGTTGGATTTTCTATAAAACATTTTCTTCCTTATAGGGACAATGTTTCCTTATTTATTTAGCATCACATTTATGCTGCTAAGGCTAAGCGGGATATGCTACAGTGGTAAATTCCTAAATTTTACCTATCCATGTAGAATTACGATAGGTATCTTTAATGAGTACATGACACCGTACAGGCTCGGTGTCATGTACCATGTCCCATTCGAAGGGTGGCACAACCGAAGATCTTATAATCCCATAACAAAACCTAAGAGCCGGGATGTGAACCCGCAATCTTGAGCAGATAAGTTTGTTATTCTAGCCACAGAAAAGTAATGTTTTTACCTTTACTAAGTGTAAGTAAGAAAAAACATTATAAATTGTTCACATTTTTCTTTCTTTTTTATTACAATATCTTTGGCTTAGGTTTATTTTAATATTATTAATTAATTTATATTTGATATTATTAAGGCTTATTTGATCAGAATATTGTCAAAATCTGATTTGCAAGAAATATAATTAACTTTCAACATAACTTAGGGCGAAGTTCTAAACCGCAGAACTGAATAGCACAGAGCTGTCAAGTTCAGGGTCTAGCATTGTACGTTCAATCAATGCTTCCTTGATTTACAAAAGAGTATTTTTGGAGCTCTATGTCGATATTGATGGAGTGTTTTTACTAACGAGTGCAACGACAGACACTTTTGTACAGAGTGACCACTCTAAAAACATAAACGATGTCCCTAACACAGAGAGGGAAAGACGGCTATAACCACTGAGAAAAACTACAATTATATGATTATATACCAACATAAATTTTCCTTTATCAATAAATAAATATAATAAAATAAATGTTAAGACCGTGGAAAAATTCCAACGAAAAGCCCTTAGTCTCCAAACCATAACAGAAATTGAAATTATCTGTCCAATATTACGCCCATTCAGGCATCCTCAGGGTAGATAGAGAAAAAACAAAACAAAACGTGAATAATGCACCCAAGAAACATCCCATTTTCAATATTTATATATTTTGTGGAGCAGCCATAAATCCACTGGTGTCTTGATAAAGTTGTTTTTCTTTTCATTGCTATCTTACTTTCATGTTTTCATTAGTCTTTTGTCTTATGCTTTGGTGTTGTTTACAATTATTTATTTTTTCCTGTTGTACTTTTTGTAGTTTGGTGAGTGTATGATGAATTTTCAAATTCTCCAATATTTATCAGCTGTTTTTACCTAACCTTACCCAGCCGGGGTCGAGTAACCTTCTTTATGATTCATTAGTTGCATTTAAGCCTTCGAGGTGGTGGGATGTTTCTTGGGTGCATTATTCACGTTTTGTTTTGTTTTTTTGTTTTTTCTCTTTTTCTACCCTGAGGATGCCTGAATGGGCGAAATATTGGACAGATAATTTCAATTTCTGTTATGGTTTGGAGACTAAGGACTTTTCGTTGGAATTTTTCCACGGTCATAACATTTATGTAAGGTCTCTTTTAATTTTCAATATTTATAATAAAATAAATATAATAAACAGCTGTTCTTTCAGCGTAGTGTTTAATCAGCTCTTCTATGTCCTACTTACTTCGTCACTCAGGTTTATTGTTCTGTACTATGCATCCCTAATTATAAGCTATCGAACGATAGAATAATTAAAATAATAACAAATTTTAGATTATCAGGTTGAAAAATATAATTTGAGAAGAGGGAATACATTCCCGAATTCTTCAACAATGCAATCTTCTTTACAGGCGTTTCAGAGAATTATCGGGAATCGAAGAGATAAGTTTAAACTAGTGGATTTGGATGGAAATAAAGATTGTCAAGAAATAATTTATATCGGGTTTGGGACAAATCAGTAACAAATGTTACATTAAGGTGATTATGGATGACTTTATTCGAAACAAAGTAAGGAGCATTGGGGATATTGCGAAAGAATTTGGACTGTGATGATTCGACACGAGAGGAAATGGTTTCACCAAAAGTTTTAATAATTAAACATCGCTGAATAAAATGGATAATTTCAATATTTTGGTATAACAATAAACGAAAAAGAAGGAGTTAAAATCAGAAATAAAAATTAAGTTTAGAAATGTATACAATAAAAAATGTTTACCTAAAGATATAAAAGTTTTGAAACCAGAAGCCCTCTATGGTGGCTTTCGTAAGGTCTTCAACAAAATAGAATAGAAGATCTTCGAATTAATAAAAGAGAAAAACATAACAGAAATACTACGGTCACGAAAGAACAAGGTCGGAGACTAGGTTCTAATATATTACAAAATATATTTAAAATAATAATGAACTTTTTGTGAAATTATTTAGGCACTCCTTCCTAGCTTGGTTCATCTCACTGTATATTATCCCTGCTACAGAGACGTTTCATTCTCCTTGTCGGATTCTGTGGTGATGTGTCTGTTATTCATATTTGTGCAAGAAAGTTTAAATGTCCAACAAGTGAGTCTTGGAATTGTTAATAGTTTATTGATTGTGTCAGTCACGAGTGGTATGTCCAGGTTTTCATGTAATGATTTATTACTTATGTGTAAGGGACAATAAGCATTATAAAAAAGGTGTTTTGACTGGAATAATTTGAATGGTATGTTAGTAATATTGTTTTCGTGAGTACCACATTCAAAAATATATAAATTAAAATAATTGGAATAAATAACACATTTAATTTTTTTTTTAAATAGTTATGTTATCACACCCGCTGTTATTATGTGACACCAATTAATTGAGGATTCGTAATGTTATTTTCCAAAATAAGGAATTGGGTCAGATGATATTCCCACAACAATTGTGAAGTGGCAGAAGACATGACAGTTGTTGAGAGTCCTTGAAGATGGCTAATGAAGATGTAGTGTATAGCGCCGCAATTCCTTCATCTCTACCGACCGCTCAATTAGGCGGATGATGCTATGGTATACTGGGACAGATATAGCTCTTAGCAAAAGTACTCGCAGATACTGCTCTCTATAGGTTTAAAAGATAACTATAATCGATTATTCTTGTTATCAGTATTTTGTTTTACTTTATTATAATGATTTAACGTGAGTAAAATTCAATTTTAAAGTTTTAGCTACAACATTTGGTACGCTATTATTTTTTGTGCACAGTTCTAAGCTGAATATAAAAATATGTTAGGCATTTTCTTAAAGTCACTTTTTGTACGCTTATTGCTATTGATCGGGGTTTTGTAATACAACCAGCAAATTTACCTTCAATACTTCAAGGTGCAAATAAAAAACTAAAAAAAAAAAAATTAAAAATATGTTTCTTTGCAGGGCATAGAAACATACGATTGTATTATATGCCTTGTATTATATAAATCATGGACTATTAATGTACATCACAAAGTAGAGCAAACTAACTCTTAGCTCGGTTACTACCGGTTCGAGACAATACATCAATCGACCCGAATCGATTGTGACCTATATCGATAGCAATTAGGAGTTATCGAAAGCCCTCAACAGGTAACAGCTATCGATATTAATGAGGCATCATTACTTTCTCTCCCCAGTCGCTGTGGCTAAATCAAGGTTCCACGTCACTGGCCGTTCTAGCAACCGTCAACGGTGAAAGCAATTGTGCAACATCCAAATATGTATTCCGGCATTAGTCGAAGGTTTTTTGTCATATTCGGTTTTCATTCTGGCTTTTGTGGTTAACCGATTCGATGATTTTTATAATCGATTCAGTAGGGATTGAAGTTATATGAAACTATGTAACAAAGACGGTGGTATATGAGCTACATCATGGAACATTGAAACAGCAATGTTCAAGGCATGCATGTATAAATATATATGAAATTGTGTAATTTTGAGAAACATTGACTACTTTTGTTTCCAATGGTATTTAAAAGACTAAATATAGATATTACTATGCTAATTTATCCTTTAGATATGGCCAACTACAATTTGTGAAAAATATAAGAACAATATTTTTTAATTTTGGAAAATAAAGTAGATGGTAGAGTCCAATGTTAAATATTTTTTATTTAATAATGTAATAATTAAGCCATTTTTCAGAAATTTTCGATGAGCTCTTCAGTATCATTCAGGAAAAAAAAATCCAATATTTTTTAACAGTTTATATCCTTGAGTGCTCAATAACATATACTAAAATGATAATTTCCACTCTTGTCTATTTCGATTGAATTAATTAATTTTTTGAAGAACACAAATTGATTTCTAAATTTTAAAAATACAATTAATAAAACTTTTTTTCACAATAAAAATCACAATAAATATTTCCTGTTTCAATGATTGAGTGTTTGCCTTCGAATCCGTTGACCGATATATTTCTGTAGTTTTATTTATATCCTAAGTATTGTGTATTTCAATTACAAAATTATTTTATGTGTTTCTATTTCATATGATTTTTAGACATAAAGAAAAATATTACTTAATGAATCTATTTTACTCATATTGCAGATATATTCAGAATGTATTAAAATAATAAGGTTGCAACAAAAATGATATAGTTAATTTAATAATAATGTAGCTGATGTTGCATCGATAAAGAATAATATAGTATTAAAAAAAAAAAGACAGGTTCCACCGAGATTTGAACTCGGATCGCTGGATTCAGAGTCCAGAGTGCTAACCGTTACACCATGGAACCGCCTGTCCTCGAGTCTTGATTAAGGTATTAATTGATTATTGTTAGTCATAATAATAATTTTATTGGTATGTTATACCGATATAACACCTATTTAAATAACAAGAATTCCGTTTCCTCTACTGCTTATGCAGTTTTATTGTGAAGGTTAATTAATAACATTATTGTAAAAATATTAATTCAAACTAGAATCGTCCAAAAGTCAAAATAGAAACAATTATACACCACCACATTAGTATTTCATTTTATATTACCTATTGAAATTATTATAAAATATCTCGTTCTATTTGTTTGTTTCGTCTAGCGTCACTTTATGCTGTATGGCTAATTGGAAAATGCTACAGTGGGAGTCTTAAATTTTGCCTGTACGGGCATAATTAGGATAGGAATTTTAAACGATGTAACTGAAATCGCACAGGCTTGGAACTTACATTTTACGTCCTATCCGATGGACGACATAGCAAGGACTTCTTACTCCTTATAAAATATCGTAAATTCACGTAAAATTTTGGTTATATTAGGTTATTTTGCTATTCTTACACTATATGTAACTCTTTACATTGTTCTGTCAATATTTTTATGCACATTTAGACAAAAAAATCGATTTAATTTAAATGATAGAAAGGTCTGTAAAGGCAGTTATAACCAGCACGAAACCAGGAAGAAGCTAATTGGTCAGATAATGCCAACTAATTTACTGTCATTAATTTCTATTGGCTGGCAGCTGGTGCACTGTAGGGCACTCGGCCAATGGCAAGTCAGGGCTCACACTCAGTAGTCTTAATATAACTAACCTAGTTTTTGTTGTCTCTTTTATTAACCTACCTGTTTCTTCTATTGTTTATTATAAATAATAATTTTATTTTTGGTTAGACACGAGAAAGGCCCTTAAATCCAAATTATTTTCCGAAGATTTTCAAACTGATAACCAGGAGTAACCAATCAAATAAATCGCCATCCATCAACATTCTGCTAGAAAAAGGTATTTAAACTAATTGACTGCATAATTTTCCTAATTGATTGTCATTTTTGTTTTCGAGTTTCCTGCGGAATCAGATAACTAAAACCTCTTTAACTCATCTATATTTTAGTGTTGAAAACAAAACGAGCTAAACAGAGAAGAATAAATTGTATCTATCGTTCTGTGCACTTAGTGATGAATCCATTAAAACCTAAGTATCATAGCGTGCAAGCTTGTTTTTTATTTATACATAAGTCAATATAGAAGGAAACTTTTAGTTTTAATGTGTTTCAGTTGGAAATGGGTCATTTTATATTAATACATTTCTGCATTTCAGACAAAATCATTATTGCTTAAATTGCATAATGCCAAAATATTACGCCACGACAGACCAATTTCTATTTGAAAGAAAATACAAAATTTATTTTTAAGACTGATTTTAAAAAGCAAAAAATCTGTTACAGTTGTCGATAAATTTTTAGGTTAATACAAATATCGACTAAAAAATAAAACTAGCCATTCGTTCGATTAAAATACATTATTAATCGATTAATAAATTAATTCAAGTAAAATGTTGGGATTGTTAATATCCAAAGCTTATTCTTCAATTTTAAGATGTTTATTTATTAGTTAATATTCTGATCCAAACAATATCATTTTGTTTTTTTGAAATTTTCTTTTCAATTATCTGATCCACACCAGACGATATTAGTTTGGATACTGTCGTTACTGTATTAAAATAAATTAATAATATCTTTCTTTTTTTCTCATTAATTTTTCAAATAAATACTTGATTATATCTAAATTGAATTTAGAATATATATTAGTACTAGTTTAGCCTCTTAACTTGCACGCTCGAGTTAATTCGAGCGCACTAAACAGGCCAAACTGTGCACACTCGAGATAATTCGAGCGGCGTTGTATTTGATGCTGCTATAATTTTTCACACTCGAATATATTCGAGAATTGAAAATAACAATGTGAAAGCTAAGAAAAAGAATCGTGTTATTGATATTTATCATTTACATAGGATTGTAAGCTATAATACCTTCATAATACCTTGCATTCTTGCATTTCTGTACTCGTGACGACTGACTGCGATCCGTCGTAGTATTTTCGTGAATTTATATAAAGGCCATTGTATCTTTTATTTTACTATTTAGACGTGAAATATCAAACACTTGTTTCTGTTGTTTTATAGTTTAGTTCAATAGTTACCTAAGTGTTGTAAACTTGCAAAGATAAGTGTATCTTTATAGACAGTCAGTTATTTTGTGATTACAGAAAATAAAATTGGGTATATTGGATATTTATACAATTGGTATGTTTTTTCATTTTCAAATTATTATTATTATTATATTTTATTATATTTTATTTTATATTATATTTTAGTAAAATATATATTGAAAAATGAGCGATTCAGAATCTGAATATGAATACGCAAATTTGTCGGAAAGCGGCTCAGAAGAAAGTGATAATTACAGTAGTGATTCTGAAGATAGTTCAGAAGAAGATATAGCCGTTGATTGGAAAAATAAAAAAGTCGATGGACGTGTAACATTGCAATATTCGGCTCTTTTCTGCAATGTGGATCAAAATCCAAAATTAAACTAAAAATTTTGATTAATTTTGAATTTTTTTTATTTTTTTGCCAAAACAATGTTCTAAAGTTTGTTTTTTTACATTAAAAAAAATTGATTTTTTTTGGCCGGTTTTTTCAAAAAAACTGTGCGTTAAGGGGGTTAGTCCATTCAAACAATTTAATGCCTTTTTCATTTTATAAATATTATAATTTTCAATTTATTATAATTATTGATGATTTGTTCAGATCACATCGGACTTTTACTCGCTCAAGAAAAGAAACCTCCAAGAGGTCCTATTCAGTTAAGATCAGGTCAAATCTTTAATTTAAGTTATGACCATTTTAGGTACAATATTCCCACATGAGTGGAAAATAGCAATATATTGAAATTACATCAAATTAATGCGGTAATATTTTTTTGTTTTTTGAAGAGAAAAGAGTTGCCCTGGCCGGGAAAATAAATATTAAAAATAATCACTATCAAAATAATAATTAATAAAAATAAATTATAATGCAGTAATACTTTCAACGATTCCAATGAATAATAATTTAATTTCATGTTTAACTATACTACAATGACAGATTATAACTGTAATTAAGAGGACAAAAATGGTTTGGGTGGAGGAAAAAAATTATCTTATTTAGGGAGAACTGTTCATTAGTAAGTCAACGTTTCAACCAACATTGCAGGCCTTCTTCAGGGCTAAATATGCAAGATACAAATAAATTAAAATTATACATGGTAAAGAATAATAATGTATGTAGTCTGTTGATAGAATAATGTATTATGTTGTAAGTAGTAGAAATAAGAACCTTAGTGGATTGAATTATATAATAAAAAAGAAGTACTAGATATCAACAAATAAAAATGTAACTATAATTTAAGTAGTTATAGTCTGAAAGTATAAAAACGCCCCTATTTTTTACAAATCCAACTTCTAATTTATATTTTAAATTTTTTTATTACTAATGAAAATAGTACAAAAAAACATATTAACGCGATTAGAGTGTTAACTGTAGTAACATTGCATATGTGATGAAAAGTTATTATTATGCCCAATAATTATTAATAAATAATTTAATAGTCCTCGAAGCTCATACGGTTCCATGGTGTAACGGTTAGCACTCTGGACTCTGAATCCAGCGATCCGAGTTCAAATCTCGGTGGAACCTGAATTTATTTTGTTAAATAAATTTATTGTTTATATCATACACATTACATGTTACTGAATTATATAAAAGGACTGATTGAAAAATAGTCTTTCTATTTATGCCAAAAGCATTTAATAGTTTTTAAATATTTTTACAGTGCTCTAAACCACTGAGCTACCAGGAGTATTCTAAACCAGTACTGGAAACCATGGAGCTACCACCCCCTGGTAGCTGAGTGGTTTAGAGCACTGCAACGGAGACGCAGACGAATCCTCGAATCCTAGCCAGGGAAAATCTTTTCTCTTCAACAAAAAATATTTAAAAATTATAACAATCAATAAAAAAAATAAATTATATATTTAATAATTGGTTTGCAACACGTTCAATTTATGCCAGAATTTAATCTTTTTTTTTTTCCTTTTAAGTTTCGATTATGATTAATAACAATATGCTAGCAGGTACCCCACCTAACGGTGCACCAACCACCATTTTACAAATTGTACGACTGGTCAATTAATTCAACTACAGCAGGGCTACCCCTAGAAATTTAATGCCAGTTTAGTACTTATTTCTGCATTAATGTATAACAATAGAATTATTTAACAAAATCAAGACAGCTTCCATCTAGATTTGAAGTGGTGTTAGATCTCGGATACATTTATTGTTTATGTAAATTGAGAAATAAGAATTAAGTACCATAGTGAACTTAAATTTCTAGAATAATAACGGAGTGAAAGAAAGTAATCTAATACAATTAAATGAACAGTTGTGCTATTTGTAAAATGGGGGTTGGTCCGCCATAAGGTCGGCAGGGGCTACCTCCTAGCATATTTTAATTTATTATGAGTAAAACATTCTAAAAAAAATTATAATCAAAGCCTAAAGACATCAATTGAATGTCTTGCAGTATTTTATATTATAAAATTCTTGTGCCACAAGCAGAATAGCACTATTTTATATATTACATATTCTGGTACATCTGGTAGCTCAGTGGTTTAGAGCACAGTAAAAATATTAAAAAATTATTAAATGCTTTTGGCATAAATAGAAAGACTATTTTTCAATCAGTCCTTTTATATAATTCAGTAACATGTAACATGCATGATATAAACAATAAATTACTTTAACAAAATAAATTCTAGGTTCCACCGAGATTTGAACTCGGATCGCTGGATTCAGAGTCCAGAGTGCTAACCGTTACACCATGGAACCGTATGAGTTCTATAGGCTATTCACAGCTGGATTCGAACCCGATTTCTTCAGCAAAATCCACACATTGGAGCTACCCCGCTCCCCGAATTCCTTTATACACTTTATCTTAAAAAGATTAACATAATTCAAACAAAGCCATACTGAATGATTGATAAAGAAAAAAATGAGGACATTTGGTTTTATAATTCCTTTCATTCCTTTGATTTATTGAATAAAATTTTTTTTTTTTTTTTCCATAACCCCTAAATATGTTTTTTTTTTTTTTTGTGCAACTGGGTTTTGTGCTCTCTTATGGGCACATTTATTTTTCTGAGTTCTTCTCCTTCTACTGTAGTATGACTACATTTTAAGGAGTTGAGGTGGTTGGAATTTTTGTTGTTTTAGTTGTATTTCTTATTTGTTTAAGTGCCGGGGCACACTTAATTTTTGTGTTTATTTTTATAATTACAATCTTACATACTACTTTCATCAATCTTAAGAGTTTCTTCCATTACTTGTTGCCACCTTATTGGAGCTGAAGCAGGTTTCAGAGTTTTAAATATTTCGTTAGTTGTGCATTTGAGGGAGTCGAAGAATTTTATGTGTCTTCGCTTTATGAATTCAGTTGTTGTGGGTATGTTGAAGAGATCGTGTAATTGTTCCGGTTTTAGCTTCCTCAGCGATGTAGACCGAACAATTTTTCAGAGTATAGTGTCCTGAAACAGTTGTAATTGGCGCTGCGTTCCGACTCTGAGGTGGGTGAATAGCGGGGCTCCGTATAGAAGTGCAGGCCTTAGGATGCTCTTGTAAATTTTGATTTTTAAACGCAGTGATAAGGCTGAAGAGAGTAGTAGGTGATGAAGTCTATAGGTTCTTCTTCTTACCATGGGGATTTTTTAATAGCAGTGGGTTGACAGTGTCATGTGGCGATCTAGTTTGATTCCGAGGTAAACTATGGAGTTAGATGGGCTGATAGTGGTATTAGCCACTTGTAGAGTTTTTGGTAAACAGCCTTTTTTCCCTTTTTGGAGGGCAAACACTACACAGTCCGTCTTCGCCGGGTTTACCTGGATGTTGAGGTGTCTCAATTTTTCTACTATTTCTTGGCACGTACTTTCGGCTTGTTTTAATGCCCGTTTTGCGCTCATACTGCTGCTATAGATGGCTATATCGTCCGCGTATGCGGCGACAGTTGCTCGTTTGTAGTTTTTACCCACTATATCAGCAGTATAGATGGAGAAAAGGGTCGGGGATAGTACCGCTCCTTGTGGAACTCCGCAGGTGAGTGGTATGTTTCTCGATAGTTTGTCCCGTACGCGTACGGCCAGACTCCAGTGGTTTAGAAATGAGGATATGATGCTATAGAGCTGTTCCGGGCACTCGAGATCCAGAAGCTTCTGGCAAAGAATTCCATGAGACACGGAGTCGAATGCCTTTGTACAGTCTATTGAGATCATAGCTGTTGCTGCATTTCTGTTGAGGTCTCTGCATACTTCCGTCTGGATTTTCATTAGGTGGTGTTGAGAGCTGAGGTGTGCTTGAAAGCCGGTCTGTTCGTAGGGGATAACAGAGTTTTCCTTACAGAAATCTTTAAGATAATTTAGGATAATTTTCTCGAAGGTTTTTGCGAGGTGCGGTAGAAGACTAATGGGCCTGTAGTGTTCCGCTTTATCCCCTGTTTTGGCCGGCTTTAGTAGCGGGAACAAGATGGCGTGTTTCCATTGTTGAGGAAAGTATCTCAGTCGGAGGCATGAGTTGTACAGATGCGTGAGGTGTGCTATTCCTTTCCGTGGTAGTTGCTTCAGAAGAATTGTCTGTACTTCTTCATGACCGGGTGAGCGGTTGTTGAATAAAAGAAAAAACTGTAAGATATAAATATTGTTATTTTAAAGTAACTGTTATTATTGAAACCAGCGGGTATAGAAATAAAAAGACCCATGTTGATTTTATTTGAAATATATCAATTATTCAAATGTTCTTTAGGTTTTCAAACGATCATGACATCAAACCTTTTACGTTCCCTGATGTTCAGATCACCGTAACGACAAGGTTTTTTCTCTATACCATCGTTTTCTTATACCCGGTTTTCTCCAGCGGTTTTTCCTCTGTCGGTGAAAATATAGACACAAAAGACTGGAGAGGACGGGAAGCGATTTGCATGTCAGACATCAGCGAGCATCTTTGTCAGTTGAATCGTTAGTGTCCTACTTTTTTCATATCTCTCTACTAAATGTTTTCCCTTCATCGTTATAACTAAATGAATTCCTATTTTCAATATTACTAGAAACCGTTACTATAATAATATATTTGTAGGCATTTTACTTGAAGTATAAGTAGTTAATATAGCTCAGTAGAGCACTGAGTTGCCATGCCGAAAATTTTGATAAAAATATATCTATTCCATGACCTTTTTGTCATAATTTCAACCTTGGGATTATTACGAACTTTTGGATGTATGTCACATCTTCCGAAGACGGCAATTCCCAAACTATCTCTCTGTTCATTTTCAATAGTTAATAAGAACATACCCATTAATAACATATCCGCGATAATAAATAACAAACAGTATGCACTAAAAAACAATTTAATAAAGCACACAGAAATAAATCAAATGGGACCAGTGATATGAAGAGGTTACAAGAAGGTAGATATGGTTACGATGACAAGTGGTTAAGTATAATTTTCTCCAAAATGAGTATTTTTTACTTAAGTAATCGAAGAAATCGATTTATTTTTGTAGTGAATAAGGCGATAGGTAAGGTATTGGCTTGAAAAGGAGTTATTGCTTATATTAAAACTCCATTTCAAGCCATAAACCACGAGAATGATACGATTTCGGTTATCTGAAAGCAGTTAACTCTCCCTGGACATAATACGACTTAAATACTTATTCACTGGGGCTTTAGATATGTACAGTATGTCTGTTTCTACTTCCCTTGACTGTTAATAGTATTAGTACTGTTAATAGTATATACTTGTGGTTCTCAAGCTTCACTCATTTCTTTAACTTTCCTGCATATACATGCAAGCATTGGAAGGTATTTCACTGATTAATTTATTTGTACCCATTCTTCATCAACTTGTAAGTATCACTTATGTATTAACATCTTACACGTGTCAATTTATATTTATGTTAGTGTGGTATTTAATATATTCACTAAAAGTTCATTTTTCACTGTTACGGCATGAATATGAGACCAACAGTCTCGAACCGTCGCCAAAAAGAAGTTTAAAGAACTGACTGAAGCTCGAGAACTACAATTATATATCTAATCTATGCTTTAGTATATAATTTATAACTATGATTTTATACCGTAACAACCTCAGTTAGTTCCAGTTTTCGCTGATTTTTTTTTTTTTTACCAAAACATACAAAAACTCTTGTGCAAAAAAAAGACTAGCGACATTATCCGACTTAAACACTTATTCACCGGGCCTATAGATGTAGGCTGAGTGAGCCCCAGGAGGATCTCCGGATTTATACACCATAACTAATAGCATAACTAACATCCGTAACTAACATCCGTGGTTTTTAACATATTAATTAATTTATCCGACACAGGATCAGGAAACATTTACCATACCTAATCTGCATCCCACACACTGACCTAACCAATTATGAGATACTAGAATATAATATAGTGAAATATAATTTATTTTTAATGTTCTATTTCAACATTTTTTTTAATGTATTTATTGAAATTTACAAATGCATAAAGAATACATCAAGTAACTATAATGAAGGATAAATCATGTCCAGAGACAAAGGCAAGTAGAGAAACTACTCAATGGTAGTACTCAAATAATAAGTTTAACTTAAAAGGTCACGAGGCCAACTTGTTTTCAGACGCCTCGGAGGATTATCAGGAATTGAAGAGGTTATGAGGTTTGAGTGGAAATGAAGTTTGTCATTAAAAGATTGATATCGGATTCGGTCCAAATCAGCAACAAACGGGACATTAAGGTCATTATGAATTACTTTGTTGTAACAAAGTAAGGAGTATTGAGAATTTTACGAAGGATTTTGGATTGTAAGGATTGTACACGAGGGGAATTCAATGGCTTAGTCGACTTATAGTTTTCTAATTATTATATATAGTCTGAGCAACAACATCCTATGAAGGTTTCAATAGAAAGTAAATATTGTACTGTTTCTGAGTGCGCATTAGTGGTTATGTGATTTGGCAATCATGCTTAACCATTAGTTTTTTTTCTCATAAATTTAGCGTACCCACCTGACAAAGGAGGTTTTCAAATTGCACTAGGTCGATTCTCGTCTGTTAACATTACAAATAATTTTTAATCCTCGTGGCCGAGGGATCTGTAAACCATCACAACTGCTATTTTTTGCATAGTTTCTGATTTTAATTGTAATTACAAAAGATTCATATACATGACAATCATTAGACTCATCTGGACTTACGGAATAGAGCTTTAGAGCTCGACTAAGCCATCGAATTCCTCTCCTATTCAATCCTTACAATCCTAAATCCTTCGTAAAATCCTCAATACTCCTAAATTTGTTACGAACAAAGTAATCCATAATGACGTTAATGTCCCATTTTTTGCTGATTTGGCCCGAACCCGGTATTTATCCTTTCATAACAAGCTTGATTCCCACTCAAACCCTCTAGTTTCAAACTTAGCTTCCTCTTCAATACCCGGTAATCTCCGAGGCGTCTGAAAAGAAGATGGCCACGTGACCTTCTTAGTTGAACTTGTGATTTGAGTACTACCAGTGGGTAGTTTCTCTACTTGTCATTATCTCATTTCATTATGTATCACTTAGCCTATTGTATTATTTTAGTTCAGTTGTAGTTCATTAAAACTACAAGAAAGTACACCATGAGACTATCCATATCAGATATTTATTTAGTTCCACTTTCGCCATCTTTATTAACGGTAACAAGAGAAATCAAACGGTATTCTTGCATTAATCCTAATTCTTCTCGGCAAGATCGAATTTTCGGGCAACAATGTAACAAATGCTACATTATTTAGTAATAAAAAATTAGGAAGAATCTAAAAAGGGTTGAGAGATTATGGATAATCAGAATATGAATTAATACATATTCATTAAGGCTAGTGAACCCTAAGGTAGGTTGCAAATATAAGTAATTAAAACTTTATCTACTGATTACCGCCCAAACTCAAATTCCTTAAGATCATCCTTACCGTAATCCTCCTATCAACGGCTTGGTCTACCTCTTGAACCAGTCGGTCAAGTTTAATTTTTTAGGGAATCGTTTGTAAGTTATAAAACTTTAAAAGTACATCCCACTTGATTACGATAAGATAAAAAAGATCTGCCATCCTGTGTTGTGTAAAGACCTATACAATCCAAAGTATTTCTGTTTTTCAGACCGAATAGTTTATCTATTATGGTATTATCGAACTGGTACAGAACAGTTTGGGTACTAATATTTCGTTTTATTTAAGACTTCATGCTGCTACGGCTAATCGGACGATGCTACAATGGGAGTCCCACTCCTAATGGGAGTCCTAAATTTTACCTATCAAGGTGTAATTAGGATAGAGGTCTTTAAGGAATGTGCTACATACAGT
The DNA here is from genome assembly GCA_037127475.1 of Arma custos. Classification (NCBI taxonomy): domain Eukaryota; kingdom Metazoa; phylum Arthropoda; class Insecta; order Hemiptera; family Pentatomidae; genus Arma; species Arma custos. The sequence goes on along the minus strand of CM073760.1, from coordinate 13,646,853 downwards.
TGCAGTCAAAAGTAATTGCACAAGCCAAATTTCGGCCCTAAAGTTATATTGAAATGAAATAAAATTACAGTTTTAAAGTGATTAATAATCAAGGAAATAAAACTGGTCGATAAACAAAAAATACAACACAAAAAAAGACCTTTCATAAGTATTTGCACAAATGTAATTGTATTTTTTTACAAACATTATTTTGTTTGTTAAGAGCTTAATTCCATTCAATATTAGGAGGATCGTAATGAAATTCATTTAGTCTGTATTGTTCTATAACTAAGTAAACAAAGGCGAATTTTCTATTGCGACCCGTGAAAAGTGTTTATTTATTTGTGCGAAACATATCAGGAAATTTGTCACAACTTGGCTATGTGCTCTTCTACTGTTCGTTATGTTATTAAGAAATATGACGAGACAAGAACCACCACCAAGAAGCCACGAAAAGGACGGCCAAAGGACTGGACCCAGAGAGTACAGAAACATAATTAAAGAGGTAAAAAAAATCCATCAATTAGTTCTGGGCAACTATTAGATATGGTGGCTTATACTTCAAATAAGCAAGTAAGTTTGTCTTCTGTAAGAAGAACCCTTTATCAAGCAAATATGAACGGTAGGATACCAAGGAAGAAACCGTTTATCAGTGAGGTTAACAGAAGAAAGAGACTTGAGTTTGCAAAAGAGTACATTAAACAAACCTGTAGAATTTTGGAAAATATTCTATTTAGCGACGAGAGCAAATTTAACATATTTGTGAGTAAAAAGACTAATTATTCGACCAACTGTGAAAAATGGAGGAGGTCATGTTATGGTTTGGGGGTGCACTGCATTTCATGGAGTTGGTAAACATTTTCTGATTGAGCACATCATATTCACATTGAAAACAGCACTTAAATGCAGATAGATACGTCAACATTTTGCGCCATAATGTACAGATCAGCATAAAAATCGGTGATTGAAAATGCTTACATATTTCAACAGGATAATGATCCTAAGCACACTGCGAATGAAGACCAAGTAGTGGCTCTGGTACATTGAATGCAGAAGACTTCTAACCCCTCCCCGAAGTCCGGACCTTAATGTCATAGAAAACTTATGGCACATTTTAGGACAAAGGATTCGAAAATACATCATTGCCTCCAAAAAACGCCTGATAGAAGTTTTGCTTGAAAAGTGGGAAATATCGAACCAGAGTTTTAAAAAAATCTTGTTTATTCTATGCCAAGACGCCTTTAGGCTGTTGTCGATGCAAATGGATTGCACACGAAATATTCAAAAATAAAAAATATACATAGTGTGCATTATATCATAAAAAATTTAAATTTGTACAAATACTTTTGAATATTTCGTGTTGTATTTTTTTAAGTGATCATTTTTATTTAATTGATATTTTAACACTTTAAAACTTGTCTGAATAAAAGATTTCTCTTTTGAAAAAGTTTGTATTTCATTCCAATAAAACTTTGGAGCCAATATTTGGCTTGTGCAATTAGTTCTGACAGTCACTGTACATCGCACAGGCTTGGAACCGCTACTTACAGACCTTTCCAAAGAACGGCATGACCTTTTATTTTAACTTCTTTTAGAAAAGCCTAAGGGTTCCTCCCCGGGCCGGGAGACCAAGCTCTTGGGCACTGGAGCTTATTATCCTAACTATTACACAATTGATGACCCCAGGATGATAGTTGCGGAATGAATGGAGTGAGCTAAGTTAAGTCCAGACGGGAAAATAGGAAGCCTTTATTTCCTCTTGAATTTGAATTTCACATGTTATCTTAGTTCCTTAACAATTTTATTACTATTAAAATAAGGAATATTGAAGTATTGAATATTAAAAAAATAAATACTTCTCCACATTTTGTAAATCCCAAATCTTCCTGTAGATACTTCCTACATACTATTTTCGAAGATTTCGAAGTCTTTTTATTATTTTAAAGTTAGTGGTCAAGTGCGCCCATGCCGAATAGTTTGAAGGGAAGTAGTTTTATAATTTTATTTTTTCGGGAAAAAAACGGAAACTAATTAAATTCTTGTCTTTAATATTTTGTCATGTGTTTTTTTTTTGTAAAAATAATAAACCGTCAATATTCCAGAAAATACTTCAGAATAGTTTAAAAGCAAGGTTACTTCTTCTTTTTTGTTTTAATAAACGTAAAATCTGAAGAGGTATTTTAAAATATTATTAAATGAGCGGTGGGAAAAAACTATATACTCCATATCCAGAACAACGCACTCCTAGACTGACCTGATCGTCAGGGTCCGATAGACTGTCGGCAGGTCCACTCCTGAAGGTGTTCCTGAACCGCTCCCAGACCCATGTCATAGGTGTCGCGATGGACATAGTCCGCTGAGGACTGGAGATATCTGTCGTGGTAGCGTCGTCCGGGTTACCACGCCGGCGCGGTCCTCCAGTTCTTCACATGTCCGGTCAAGGCCGATGGATCTTCTCAATATTGTCGCTCATCGCTAGTCTTTGGTTTGCACAAGAGTTGGTTCATATTTCATCTAGTAGGCATTGGTTTTTTAAAATAATTATGAGCAAAAAGATATGGTTGTCTTATAACGATGATACTCATTAGGCTTGTCATGCTGAATGAATCATATTTATATAAACTGTTGTATCGATTATAAATGTATTATATATATATATATATATATATATATATATATATATATATATATATATATATATATATATATATATATATATATATATATATATATATATATGAGGCGTCTCATTCCAAACCCAATAAAATCCATTTTTTGAAAAATTTTCACGAGGGCAAAAAAAAATCAAAGAATTTAATTTCTCTCAAGTATAAAAAAATAGACAAATCAAATTAATATCTTTAATATACAGTTAAATGGCTTAACTCTCAACATATTTACAAAATTTAATGTACCATCAGAATTCTGGGAAATGTCGTGTTCTGGTTGGATCTAACTGGATTTGGATTGAATGACCATTTTAAAACACCAGATGTTTATACAGTTTTGAGATGGGAGGCTAGATTCCTAATACATTTTACAACTGATGTAGCGGGCTTGGAGCTGTACGCTTCGGGCAGTAGAAATATCTCAGCCAATATTTTCATGATTTGAAAAAAATCGGGTTTTGAAAAGGATTGGATTTACCAATAGCTCTTTCAAACTTCCGTCCAATTGATACATACCATACTTCCAATACCACTTGTCGACCTTTCTAAATGACAATTGCAACTATATTTTCCAATTATTTAAATTAATAATTCGAAAGAAATATCTAATTATTCGAAAAAAATCGCAAATGTGAATTGATTTTATTTGATACTTAATAATTATATCATTCCAAATATATGATCATATTTTAGTTCGAATTGTCCCTGTACATTGTACTATTTCTGTTATATTTTTAATAAAGAAATATTTTCTAAAGAAAATGTTTATAATTAAATAGTTGATTGTTATAATTATAATTAAATAGATTATTGTTCAATTATTTTCAATGTTGTTTCATTAACGTGAATACAGGATGAATAAAAATATCATCACATACTGTATTATTACAAACTAAGAAGGGTGTTATTTTTAAAGAGAAAAGATAGGCCCTCGGCCGGGATTCGAACCCGGATCCTCTGTCTTTACGTGGCGGCGCCCTACCATTTGAGCCACTAGAACGAATATTCTTTAAACATTAATTTAATTTTAGGATCTTATTGACTTACGTCATCCGGGTTCGAATCCCGGCCGAGGGCCTATCTTTTCTCTTTAAAAAAAAAATTGAAATAAAAAAATTGACCAATAATTATAAATAGTAATATAACGTAAGTCAATAAGATCCAAAAATTAAATTAATGTTCAAAGAACATTCGTTCTAGTGTATTCATCGCAAAAGTTGCGAGAACACGAGGACGTGTGATCGGATAAGAGAAAAGGTTTGTCCTCTACTGGAAGGCGGCCTTCGTGGCTCTAATGATAGGGCGCTGTCACGGAAAGACAGAGGATCCGGATTCGAATCCCGGCCGAGAGCCTATCTTTTCTCTTCAAAAAAAATAAAAAATTGACCAATAATTATAAAAAAATATAAGAAGGGTGTTAGTTTCAGTACATGGTAGAAACTGTACTGTTTCTAAGACAAAGCATTAAATGGACGTTAGTTTATTTTAAATGGGTCACTTCACACAATATCCTCCTCGCAAGTTACATAAATAGGCAGACTTTTTTTTTTAAGTTATTTAATGAAATTTACAACTGTATTACAGAATACATCAAGTAAATATACTGAATATATACATTGGCATGAAAAGACGAGTAGAGAAACTACCCTACAAATAAAAGTTTAACTTAGAAGATCACGAGGCCATCATCTTCAGACGCCTGGGACGATTATCAGGAATTGAAGAGGTTGCTAGGTTTGAAACAATTGGGTTTGAATGGGAATGAAGTTTGTCATGAAAAGATTGACATCGGATACGAGCCAGATCAGCAACAAATGGGACATTATGGATTGCTTTGTTCGTTACGAAGTAAGGAGCATTGAGTATTATACGTGCCAGAAATTAAACACTAATTTATTTGTTTCCTCATTTCATTATTAATATGATTATATTGGATTATATTTACATAAATAAATATAACCATAACTTTAATAAATAAATATTATACTAAAGTTAATAAATTTAATTTATTACTAATAGGTGATTTTATGAGATATATATGAGTTCTTTTGAGATATTATTTCACAGTTTTTATCACCGTATCCTGTTTCGTTATCAAGGATTCTTTTTGTCTTTCCTTTTTTCATGGACTAACGAGTTTTTGTTTAGAGGGCTATGCCGTAATCTGCTTTTACACACGAAAGAAGAGCTCTGTGCGGGAAAAAGATGAGATGATAAATTTTATTTTATTTTCTATTAAAAAAAAATAATCTGATTTAGACACTAAAAGATTTCTTGGTAGGTTTATTAATATATACAAATTGAAACTGATTCTAAAATGAAAAATTAAAATCTATGTGTGCCCTACGAAATATGAGGGCTAAACACACACAGAGATAAACAAAGGGAGGATGTCGTAAATTCCGTGTCAAATCGGAAGTTTAAAAACGTTTATTTGCTTTGTGAAAAATGTATTTTCATAAAAGCAAGAAGTAGCAAACATGCTCTTCTCTAGCAGGCTTGATTGTATGCTAACGGCGATGGCATACATTCTATTTTCCCAAATTAAGTTCACAAAAAAAAGTGCAATCTACTTGTTTAAATACTTCTGGAAAGTAAAAAGGGTTAACAAAATTGGTACTATTCGTACTAAGAAAGTTAGCACAGTAAATTATTACTGGGTAAATGGGTACAATGTATCAGGAAGACATATTCTTAAGTAATAACAATTATCTTCCAAAAAATGCAAAATAGTTCATGTCCAGAGCATTCTTAAACTAATGTTATAAAAAGATGGCCCGATAACATATGCCTTTGTAGCTATAAAGGACCCTGAATTCAGAACATGGTAGAGACTGTAATGTCGCTAAGCCACTGATTGTTCAGGGAGGTGATTTGGGGTTTAAGGCCATACCCATTTTCCAGAGGATGGATGTACACTAGGATGGTCTGCAGTCTAAGCATGATCGAACTATAGCTGTCAATAAATTCAATAATTTATCTGCCACAGGCCGGATTCGAACCAGGAATCCTGAGCACATCATCTCAGCGCTTTACAAACCTATCACTACGCTGCCGAAAATTATCTTATAAAAATTTATTTATTACATAAATTAATGTTGATATTTACATTTAAACATGTTCGTAAGAATAATAATAATGATTTATATTTTTAAACAATCTTTAAGATACCTCTAATGGAGATAGGCTCCTGAAGAAAGCAGTCGACGTAGCTCGTTGCCATTCTGGTTTCCACGGGCAGAACCCTTGCATAGTGCTTCTTCCTATGTTCCAATTTTCATTCTGTAACTAAAAAAGCTTCCGAGATTAGTAATTGATTCAAGTTTAAAACGTCTGATTAAAATGATTTCTACAGTTACAATAAAATCAGCTACTATTTTAATACTTCGCTAAAAATCAGCTGTTCTTTAAATGTAGTGTTAAAAATCAGGTGTTCTTTTAATGTAGTGTTAAAAATCAGCTGTTCTTTTAATGTAGTGTTAAAAATCAGGTATTCTTTGAATCTATTGTTAAAAATCAGCTGTTATTTTAATCTAATGTTAAATAACAGCTGTTATTTTAATCTAATGTTAATTAACAGCTGTTCTTTTAATGTAGAAATCAGGTGTTCTTTTAATGCAGTGTTAAAAATCAGGTGCTCTTTTAATGTAGTGTTAAAAATAAGCTGTTCTTTTAATACGGTGTTTAAAATCTGATTTTGGTACGCAAAATAAGACAAAGTGAAGCATATCTCACGTCAACAGGCCAAACCTACTCATCAAAGAGAGATAAATCAACAGTTGTTTGTGGAATGCCTTGGAGTAAGGTCTTCTATTTATGAGTTTGTTTGGACTGTTGATGTGAAATGTCTTCTTAGATGTGATGATTTTTCTTATGGTATATGTACCCTGATGAACGCAGCATCCAATTTATTACTAATGTCTCTTTTAGAAGATTTTCTGATTTTTATTAATTAAAATTTATTTGGTGATGATTGTTACTAGTAATGATATATGACCTTCCCCCCTCCTTAGAAAGTTTTAATGTAAATTACTGTTAATTACAATCAGAGCAGAACCTAAGCCATTTTCAAATATAGTGTTAAAAATCGACTGTTCTGCATCCTCCATATTTTTTTTTTCAATTTTCACTACATTGTTCCCAATGTCATGTACGTGTTTTGTTTTTTTGTAAATAAGGCGCGTTTCGAATCTACATAATCTCTCGAAAGAGGAAAGCAGGCCCAGTTATAAGAGAGACAAGGTCACTTTTGTTTAAGTACGTTCACGCGAAACGCTATTTCCATATTGATTGACGGAGGCGTAGTGGCACTTTCCGACCATTGTTAGGGCTTTCAAAGCGTCGTCATAGCAACCTCTTTGCAACCTTTTCCACAAGCTCTATCAAACTTATCTTATCATTTTATTATTTAATCAAGGTCGGGCGATCGATCACATTCATAATTCAGAAATACCAAGTTTTAGTTTATTCAAGGAAAATGTTATATCTCATAATTTATACTAAAGAAATCTAGAGGAAAATTTCTTGAAATTTCTATATCACTATTAATCGGCTTCACTGCCCAAGCAATGATCTCAAGGAAATGTCGGATACTTTGATCTGAATAATATTTAAATAATAAAATATAATGCCACCCAGAGATCCGTTATACTTAATATATAGTAATTTTATATCATTAATGAATAAGAGACATATCCTCTAAAGGTTGACGTACTGACGTGTTACTGGCTAGGTTGACGTGAGTGTGTTACTGACTAGGAGTTGTTTATTAAATAAAGACCCTTTTTCATATGATTGAGTAACATTATACTTATTGTGTGCTGATCATAGTAACAAGAAACTTATAAATCTACTCACAAAGAAAGAAAAGGGGGGCCCTAATGCAAGATGTGACAGTCTACATGTCGAGTTGCCTGCTTCTTGCCTACATCTGCCTCTGTTCTCTCTCTTAAGGGTACAGGTACCGACCCTAAGGGGCATATAAACTAATGCCCCTTACCCTGTCAATCTAGTTACTCCTAATGTTCGTGATAGTATCACATATATAGCACTAAATATTCTGTTGTCAGGACAATAACGCTTATGGTTAAAATACCCCTCCCTTTGTTGGGCTTTTTGCTTTTATGAATGTAAGTATAAATACTCTTCCAGAAGAAAATGTTTGTTTATCTCTGTAACATTTTGCTACTTCAGAAATAATCTAGTCTTTACTAAGATGTCAAAGTATGATTTTCGCATAATTTTGTTTCACGGAGAACAAACGGCCAAAAGTATCAACGGAGTCTGGGAAGAAGGCAGTATAAATGAGTGCACTGTTCAACGGTGGTTGCAGAGATCTCGATAGGGAGATTTGAGCCTCAAAGACTAAGAAGGCAGTGGAATATGTTCCGCCAAATTTCAAGCTTATTCATCTTCCCAAACGCCTTTAGAAGGTCATCTTTGGTTGATTTGATAACTTAGTGTTTCCTTGCCAGTTCTGGAATAGTTCTTCTTGGATTTTCTTCCACCAAATCTCGGAAAATATCGTCATCAATGTCAGAACTTCCACTTCCTTCTTTGTCTTCAAGGCTGAAGTCCCCATCCTGACACTTAGATTTTGAATCCGGCAGTACTTTCTAAATGCTTAAATCTGCCAAAAGCCAAAAATGGACCCTCTTGGCTCTACCTAGCTTGTATAAAAAATCTATAAGAAGGGGGGAAACCCTGAAGGTTGAGTTTCAGCCTAATCACCTCCTTGCACAATTGTTGTCTTAGATACAGTACAGTCTTTACTACACCCATGACCCTTCCTGAGTCACTTAGGTTCTCTGGGTAGAATCTATTAACTTTTTTTATTAATTATTAAAATTTTCACTATAATAAATAAGCATATATTAAAATTAAATATAGTTTATAATAAAGACAAGAATACATCGATATATCATGACCCTATCCGTAGCATAGGGATGTAATCTTGTATAACTGCTTAAACTTTGGTGGATTGAAAGTGAAGTTTGCTTAGTTAAGTAATTATGTGCCTGCTATTATAACCTATATTCTACCTTCTCTCTCATTCATCTACCTATGCTAACATGCTAAATACTTAATACTTATGAGTATTCAGAGTGTAAAGTAGAGTTATGTCAATAGAACTTTGAGTTTCAGTAGAGGGGTGTTTGAAAAGCACTGGCAATAGCTTTAAATATTCTTATGTATAAACTTCATTAACAACTTCATGGGGTGAATGCATATGTAAATTAACGTACATTAAACGTCTTTCATTTGACTGTGACTGATATGGTTACCATGGTAACAGATGTGAGAAAAGAACCGGGGAGTTTATTCCTATTGGGCTACTGTTATTTAGTTAAGACAAAAGTACTCAAAACAGTTTTCTAAAAGGTGTGAATTGTTAACTTTAAATGTTGTTTCTTTTCTTACAGATAAGATTGTATGGAATAATAAGTTTTTAAATCAGTTACAAGAAATTATTGTTGTAATAAAAATAAATTTTATTTTCTTACAAAGAGAAACACAGTTTAGTTTTATTTCGACAACCACTAAATTCAGTATTTGAATCAATCAACATTATATATAAATGCAAGAACATTCTGTAAGATGTCAGGTAACCGCTAAATATCCATATCCTAATTTTTTCTTTATTTATTTATAATACAACAAGTAAATAAACTAAGTGATACATAATGACATGAGATAATGACAATTAGAGAAACTGCACACTGGTAGTACTCAAACCACAAGTTCAATTAAGAAGGTCACGTGACCATCTTCTTTTCAGACGCCTCGGAGGATTATCGGGAATTGAAGAGGTTGCAAGGTTTGAAACTAGTGGGTTTGAATGGTAATGAAGTTTGTTATGAAAGGATACATACCGGGCTCGGGCCAAATCAGCAACAAATGAGACAGTAAGGTCATTATGGATTACTTTATTCTTAACAAAATAAGGAGCAATGTGGATTTTACGAAGGATTTTGGATTGCAGTATGGATTGGATACGAGAGGAATTCGATGGCTTAGTGGAGCCCCAAAGCTCTACTCCGTAAGTCCAAATAGGTGGTATCATGGTCATGTAGATGAGTCTTTTGTAATTAATTGGGAGCTCAGAGGGTTTGTCTAGTAAGTGTTGAAGTAGCCTGAAACGTCGAGCGGTTTCCTGTCTTATCAGTCTTGTATGAGGATTCAAGGTCAATCGTTTGTCGAGATGCAACCCTAAGTATCGTATCTGTTCTACAGGTACCAGTGGGATATTTCTTAAAGGATACTGAAGGACAGGAAGTCATTGGTTTACGACGTAAGGTAATAGTGATTCGATGCGATTTTTGAGAATTTCATATCCTAATTAAACCTGGGTAAGTACAAGTTAAGACTCCAACTGTAGCATCGTCCGATTAGCCTTAGTAGAATAGAGTGACGTTAAATAAATCAACAAACAACAACCCCCAGCTCTTTCCCCTAATAGAGGCTGAATGAGCCAAAGAATTAGTAGATGGCACAGGGTCCACCACATTTTAAATGATTACGTAATTTATCTTCAACAGTTGGATTTCAACCCAGGAACCTTCAGCATAGCAACTGAGCACTCTGAACACTGAGCTTCCCCACTTCAAATCAGAACATATAAAAAAATATATATTGTTATAACAAAGGCTGCTTCAAATGAACAATCATAATCAAGCCATTGTAATGAATGAAACTAGTTATATGTATATAATTATGCATTCATATAACTGTATTTGTATCAATATATGGTATATATTGCTATGTACGGTACCGGGCGACATTATAAAAATAAATATGTTTTTACGCAAACAGGTATGTTTGGTTTGAAAAGAAATAGGTTGCTCAGGTAAAAAGGGTTTGCCCATACGGCATCCCAAAATCAATTAGAATATTTAAAATATATTTAAGAGTGTAAAACCTAGCAATATGTACTTATATATGTACAACATAATTATACTGTATTAGTTGTGTATTTAAATAACTTCATAATATTTGTTGAAAACTGGTATCGAAAATGGTTTTGTTTATAATACTTTCTCTAATCCTTGCACGAGAGAAATAAAATCTATTATACCGTGTGGAATACTAAACATATAATTATGTTGCAACAGCAATCAGTGCTTTGAGACTAATCGATGTTTCCGACATCGATTAGTGAAAGCGGAACTGTAGGGAACTGCTTCCGTTCTGTGACGTCAATAAGACTAATACTTGTATTGGTATTAATGCAAGTACAAATTAAAATAGTAGTATTTTAAGAGACGATGGAATATTATAGTGTTCCCTACAAAGCCTGTATCATTCACAATGTAGTTCATGCGTGTCAATGAACATTGCACTGATGTGACGCAAGTCTATATGAGCCTAGATTTCGCAACGTAACAAAGAAGGAAAACTTATTTTTAATATATAACTTGAATGGCTTAAATTTTTGTGTTTCAAAATTGAAACTTAAAATATTACATTCTATAGTAATAACTTAAACAACAAATGTACTACAACAATGAATAATAATGATAATTAAAACCTGTACCACATTACAACCCGTAACCATGAAGGATCTTAGATTCAGTACATGGTAGAGCCTATACTGTATCAATGGCGGATGTTGCGCAGAAGGGTGATTTGCCGGAAATTTTTAAAGGATTTTCTCCCTATTTAGGGTACTCAATTTATGGAGGCTGGGTGATTCCTGAAGGGTATTTAGGTCCCACAGGATTAATTAACAGGTTAAGTAATTTATCTGTCACAGCTGGTAAATTTATGTCACAACTCAGAACTTTCAGCTTAGCAACATATCACTCTACACGTTAACCAGCTTCACTCCCCAATATCGATAATAAAAAAATTCAAAATACTTATATAGACATAGATGTATTAATTCCGGGTGTAATAAATGTGGCGTATAGTCTCCTCTTAATGGCAGACCAAACCCCATTTCACGATTTACAGGGCTGTTCATTTATTTGTGGGAGCGTAGTCGCAAAGTGGTAGAACGCTTAGTTGTCATGCGCAAGGTCCTGCGTTCAAATCCTGCTTGCTGGCAGACAGAGGTATCTAGAACCTTCCTGGGGCTCACCCAGCCTTTATAAAGTTTGTACTCAAAAATAAGGGAAAAGAATCTGGCAATTGAGTGTGATGTAGGGCAAATCATCTGCCTCCACAAACGTAGTCTGAGAAACAGTGCAGTCTCTACCACATACTCGACCCCAGACCTTTCTAGGGTTGTAGTGGTACAAATTTTGTTTCTATTTAATTGTACAAAGAACGGTACTTAAAGTTTTAATAGGGGTACCCCAAGAGGAATTCAATGATACTTTTTTTTTCAAAATGGACCCAGACACTAATTCTTTGGAAAAATATATTAGTCTTTTCTTATTAATTATTAAAATTTTTCACATTTCTAAATTGCAGGGACTTGCGATGGCCATCCGTGTTTTAGAAAACAGCCGAACTCTATGATCTCTTTTCTATTCCAGACCCAATTCAAAAATTCTTCACCCAAATTCCCTGGAATTTGAGTCATCATATTTTGGCCTCAAGGTTAACCAACTCTAGGGCCAAACTGTTTAAATAAATAAATATGTCGTTCGCGAGCACTAAGTAGACCCACGCAAGATATTAAACACGCAACTTTGGTATCGCTGACTGATTCACAAGTTTTTTTCCCTAAACTATACGATATTTTTGGAACTAATCGATTATACGGTAACAATTATACATTTCCTGATATAAATTGATACTTTTTTGTGTGTGTATAGTTCTATCCAGTTTCAAATGTTTTTTCTAACTCATGATCTTAATTGTTTACTATATGGTTATTTATTGTTAATATTTATTTATAATTTCATATCAGGGATCGATCATATATTGAGTATCTATCTATAAGGGATGTAGTCGACCATTACGTACTTTAGTCTTACTCTTTTCCAGAGGTCTGTTGTGTACCAATTCCGTTTTAAGATCATGATGGATGATTTTTTTTGTGAAGGAATTTGGATTGTGAGGATTGGATACGAGATGAATGGGATGGTTTAGTAGAGCCCCAAAGCTCAACTCCGTATGTCCAAATAGGTCTGATAACTGTCATGTACATGAGTCTTTTGTAATTGATTGCGAACTTAGACCGTTCACGACGAAGGGTGAAGGTAATTTGATGGGATTTGTTAGGATTAATTTTAATTCTCCAATTTTGACACCATTCTTGAAGGTTTGAGATATGGGATTGAAAAGATTGAGATGCAACAAATGGATCCTTATTTACTGATAACACACATATGTCATCAGCGTGCGTAGTGAGGACAGTGCTTGGATGGGATGTCAGCTGTATATATCGTGTATGTATATATACGATACAGGATGGGACCAAGGATACTACCTTGAGGAACAGTCAGGTCAGGGTAAAGAGGGAAGAGTAGGAAAAATTATGGTTTACTTTAAAGGTTCTCTTACTGAGGTAGGAACTGATAATTACTGATAAGCGCTCTAACGCGGATCATACAACGCCCACTACACGATGGCATTGCTGGATAGTGGAATGTGATGTTCGGGAACCAAATTGGTGATCTGGGATTATTTGGTTGGATTCTATGACAGGATGAGGACGTTTCAGAATGGGTGTTTAAAGTTGTTTGCCCATTATGGGCCGGAGAGATATAGGACTGTAAGGAGATGGGATTTCTGGTGGTTTTTGTATCATCTTAACTGTGGATAATTTCCAGGAATCAGGAAAGTATGTGGTGCGGAGTACGGCATTGTATATATATATATGTAAGCAGTAGGATCGCTTTCCGAGGAAGGCATTTTAGAATGGGGGATGTGATTAGGTCGTGCCCAGGGGCTTAGTTGGCGGGTAATCAGTGAATAATGTTTGATATTTCGGAAGGATGGAATGCTTTAGGAGGAGGGAACAACTGTAGAGGAATACTTAATTCTGCTTCAGTGCATTCAGAGTGGGTTGGATTAAGGATATCTGGATGAGGGTTAAATGTTTTGAATAGGTGCTGACCGAAAAGTTGTAATTTTTCTTCATCAGATCTTGACCAGGTATGGGAATCGGTTAAAAGTGGATGGTTGAAATTTTTATATTTTATGAGTTTTTTAGTGCTATTCCATAAGGATTTGTCAGTAGTACTGAGATTTTCTGTGCAGCAATACAAATTTAGAATTTTTAATGTTCTGATCTTTGATTTTAATTTTTTTGTCAGTTTGGCCAACTAAGACTAAAGTTAGAAATAATAATTTGAGTAAATATCTTAAATGATTACTCTGGCATCCCCAAATCAATTAGAATATTAAAAATATATTTAAGACTATACAACATATCAACTCATTGTTATTAATGGATATTTTAGAGACTTATTTTTAATATTAGTTTTTGTTTATTTAATTAGTACTGCTTTTTAAATTAATAATCAACTGCAATTAGTTCAACGAAGTTAGTAGTAGAAGCTTAATAACGACTCCTGCTGCCATCTAGCGTGTGACAGACAAAGCTCAAGCTAACACATGCGACACTTTCCAGTAGTAGAGTACAAACGAACCACACCATTCCCACCCAATTAACATTTTTTTATTTACATATCTCATTCTTGTATTTGTATGCAATTAATACATGGTATGACTACAATTAATAATACTAATCACAAGAATTAATAAACAGAGAAAGAGAAATTAAGAGAGAGAGAGAGGGAAAGGAGAGGATATGTATATCTCTTTCATTACTTCTTATTTCAAAACATTCAGTGGCTTCTGAGAGTCAACCAGTGAATGTAAAAATGCAGAAAAAACAGTACCATTGTCAGACACGAGGAAGAAATTTTTCCAATGGCTAATCAAGGAGGTCTCTCATCCAACTCCTTTTCAACCTTCTACTAACGTTTGCAGACATTGTTTTTTATTCTTTGTTATCATTTCATTAAGAGACTATTAGGATAGTCATGAAGGTTACTGTGAAACATTTTTATAGTTCGTCCGGATATCGGATATGATTTTTGACGGATGGCATTCTTAGACAAAATATTACATATATGGACATATACATACATTGGATCTATGAAGTATAGATAATCCTTGTTCATGTCTACATATCTTCAGAGATGTTGACATCCATCACTTCAGTCTTCATTCTATCTCTCTTAAGGTATTTCTTATAATTCTCTTAAACCTTACTCCTTCTTTTTTCGTACTATTCCTACTAATAACAATGATCAAAGGCCTACCAAACACGAAAGCTCGATGCCGATATCAACTAATACTGTTTACAAACTTCCGTCTACGGATTCCCACCCAAATCTGGAAGATCACCTTTAAAGTAATCCTCCCACTTACGTTTCCGTCTAGCCCTCGAGCGTTTACCAGTCGGCTCAGCGTCAATGAACTTCTTAGGAATTCTTTCGTTACTAAGACCAACGACTTCACAAGTCCACTTAATAATTCGATCAGCCGTCTGAGAAAACTTCTGTCCACGAATACTATCCAAACTCAAGCCTGTCAAATTCTCCTGTCTGTACTCCTGGAATGTTTACCAGTCAGATCAGCATTAATTATCTTTTTAGAATTTTTTTTGTTACAAAGCTCAACAATATTAAACAATAAACAAATAATAATAACGATATTCGCCAAAGAGATACTAGACATTATTGAATACAGCTGTTGCACATACTTCATTGAAATCAGATTATACTTTTATCTGTTTCATTTGTCTCCGATATAAATCAACTGTGAGATAAAACCAAATTTTTTATACAAATTATTATCTGATCGATACTACTATAGGTAAATATCTAATAGATAAAATCGAAAAAATGGGAATTTCGTATTCTGCCTACATCAGATTTCTCGGAATGTCGATCAGCTTGTTTATTTATCTCAACGTTTATTCTTATTCTTCATTAATTTCTTTAGAAACTTTACATTTAAGTGTGATTGCAGATATTGTAAAATTTGAAGTTAGAACCAAGTGAAGAATAGATACAGGCAACAATGGCCTTGCCAAGGTTAACGTGTGTATCTAAAAATCGATTGCTAGACCTCCCGGCCTATTCCTAGCTAATCGATATTAATTTAATTCAGAGTGTTTTGGCAAAAACGATTTAATCTAAGTGCCATAACAGACCCATCATTTGAAAACACCTTTAATGAAACCATTCTCTATTCAACCAGCAATAACAGCACGCAAAAAGGAATGACTGCACAGTGAATCGATGGATTCCAGTTCACGGTCAATCAATGAAAATAGATACATCAATGGCAATAAAAATGTCAATTAGAAGATCGATTTTATTGAAATCGATTTATTTACCTGTACAATTGTAAGTGTAGGTTGATCAACGCTGTCCGACACTCGACTCAGTCCTTCTTATTCTACTGTTCTCGGACAATCGATAACTGCGCATGTGACCTCAAACTCGGTGCAATTATAAACCGACAACAGGTGGTCTTCAAGAACTCATTCCCCGGCTGCAAGAACTTGAGGATCTCCCTGGGCAACGGTATGTCCGTTGAGTAGTAATATGGTTCGTCACGTGCAAATGAAACTATAATGGACGTTCATCACGCAACAAGATAGAAGTTTTATTTAGTTGGCATGCTCTTTTTCCTGAATCGATAGTTTTCCGAATATTAATTAATCAATTTGACGAATAGTTCATTCGTATTACACGGCAGGTATGTTTGCATAAAGAACACTTTAGAAATTTTTAATCAGACGAATAATCATAAACATTCACAGACATTATTTGTATATGATTTCATAAAATTATCGTTTTCTACATGAACATCTCTTTTTTTTCGGCTTGGCATATTTCATCAACAGCAAAAGTGGCAGAACGGGACTGGATATTAGCTATTATTTCACTAGATCCAATTATCATTCTTCGTAAAGAATTATCCTAATCAATGGATCGGCCGTGCTGGACCAGTGGCTAGGCCTGCACGCTCTCCAGAACTGACATCACTGCATTTTTTTGGGGGTGACATTAAACAAAAATTCTATACAAAGTCAGTCAACGACCTTAATTCTTTACGAAGAAGGACGATTTAATCTTGGGAAATAATAAAACATATCTAGTTTCGTTCTGCCACTGCTGTTGTTGAAGAAAGATGTCGAGTCTATCCTAATACCCCAGGAAATCACTTTGAACACCATTTAATTTGAATATTAATGTTTACATTTACTGAATGAAGTAGTTGGAACAAATAAAATAAGTTTCATTTATTTACTATGCCTAAATAATTCGTAATGGCTAGCAGGTGTTACTTTGGTCTACGAAAGGAATTCTCCTCTACACTTCTATAACGGTATACCAAAGTCCATCTGTATAAAACATTAATCCGTCCAGTTTTGTTGTATGGATCAGAAACATGGACAATGAAAATGCTGATTAAGCATGATCTTCTAGTCTTTGAAAGAAAATCCTCCAAAGAATCTTCGGTGGCGTTTATCTAGATGGAAACTGACGAAGGAGAACTCAATGTACAACGAAGCAGATTTTGTTTACTCCTTAAAGATTAGAAGACTGCGATAGGCTGGTCATTTGGCTAGAATGGAAGATGAGGCTATTCCTAAAAAAGGTTTTGACAGAACCTCCTACTGCAAGAGATGAAGGGGGAGATCGAAGCTGAGGTGGTCGGATAGTGTGGAGAGAGACGCAAGGGATATCCTGGGAGTCGGCAGCTGGTGGAGGAGGCCAGGACTCATCCCCGAGTTATAGCACCGTTGAGTAGTATTAGCAAATAATTCATATGAAAATCTAATGAAAATTATCTCCTAAATAAAACTTTTACGGACATACCGGCATAGGAATTTTGTTTTGTTTATGAAGCCCTTATTCAAAATTTTCAGTTTTGCTACTTAAACACATTAAACACCCTTTATAAATATAATTAATCAGGTATATATCATAAGTATATATACTAATAATATATCATAAAATCCTGGGACCGAAGAAGGGATTTAGATTACAGAAAACATTTAAAATTGAAGAATATTTAAACATAGAGATAAACTTGAGGAAAAAAACACATAGGTTCTATGGCCACATTATGAGGCTTCCCGATCACAGGCTTACAAAAAGAATAGTAAAAAAATGTAGCATCCCTTGTTAATGGATGGTAATGGATCCAAAATTTAAAGAAAGACTTGAAATTAGTCAAAATTACTAATGAAGACATAATCACTAGAAACAATTTTAAACTCAAATTTGAAAAATGGGAGGTTAAGCCAGAGGCAAAAGCATCGGGAAATTGAACAAAATGGAGCGAAGAAAGAAAAGTTGAATTCTCGCTCATAATAAAAACCTGCTGCGCAAATAAGAAGAACATGAAGCCCCAGACGTGAACCATCTTTTGCTAAACCTCTTCCATTTGGGGAGCTTTGCGACTAATGATAATAATATATTATAAAATAAACAAATAACAATAATAAAGGAATCTTCATTACTCTTTGATACAATATGATTCTGTAATAAATCTGACACAATCACATACTCAATAATGAACTACTCATTTCCTTTTAATTACGAGTCAGAATAATAAGTAATATTACTTATTACAGTATTACAATACTTAACAGTAAATTATGTGTCCTATATATTACTTTTACAAATGCTCAGAAACTTTTCCACGTGACATGAAAAGCTTCTTCCAGGAATGTGTTCGATATGCAATGAGGAAGTCGGCCAGTGAACTTTTTAGTTAAAGAGGATCTTATTAATGATTCATAAGGCCTCTTATCATTTCTATTTCCGGAGGCTTGTTGAGGGCATTAGGTAATTATCTGAATGGCTGGGGAACCGATTTATTCGTGCTTAGGAAGTCTATACTAATGGCCAACTTCCCCGTGACAAAAATAACACATATGACGACAAAGTTGAGTCACCTCATGGTTAGATGACGTTTCGTACAAATCGATTATTTTCACTAAGTATAAGCGTAAATCGATTGATAAAAACAGAACAAACGTCATCAGTTTTGATAAGAGAATAGAATAGAAAAATAACTTTATTCTGATATCAGGTCCGTTAAGAATAACAGATGTGTACAAGATATGATGAATATATATCTGGCAAAAGGGCTGCATTATACGAATGGCCCAGCTCCCAGTAGGAATTGGTCTCCAGAGAAGTTAGACCATCACTCCCTAAGGGGAAGGCCTACATAAATTAACAAGCAAAAAATTGTATAAAGTATCTGTAGTAAAATTATTTTAATTTTTATTATTTTAATAATTCCTGTTAATTTTTTGTAATAAAGGCTTTATTCATTCATTCATTCATACGAATGGCACAATATGTACATAACTATTTGAAAATAAATATAAACTAAAAGGTATGTTCCGGTAATGAAAAAAATTCAATAAATTAAATCATGTAACTTTATAGAAAATAATAAGCTTATAAGGGAAGAAAATTTACAGTAATTCATCCACTACTTCTGAAAGATATTAGCTGTTAATTATAACTGATTAAAGAGCATTTGTTTGGAATTTAGGAGGTGTAGGAAAATATTGGATCTCAATGTGGACAGGGAAGACGCATGACGGATATCAGGTGGGAGTGAGTTCCAAAGTGTGGTGGAACGGGCCCGAGGGGAACGCTCAAATCTTTCAGTTCTGTGAAAACGAATAAAAAGGTCGGAAAGGCGAGATCTTGTGCCCTGGGATTGGATAGAGGATTTGAATTGTAGGAGACTATAGATATAAGATGGATGTTTTGAGTTGATGGCTTGATGTTAGTAAGAACCTAGGAAATAGAGCCTACGGATAGAGAGAAGAGCCACCTTTACTCAGCCTAGAGGGGGCTCGTGAGACTTCCTCGGGGCATCGAAGACAAACCGAAGTGAGCAGTTCATAATTCGCCTCAGTCTTTCCTCGAGCTTGTTCGAGAGGCCACCTTTACGACTCAACCATAGTCAAAGTGTGGAAAGACGAAAGCAGTGATGAGGAGCTTACGGACAGGTAGTGCTAGAAGATGCCGGAAACGATAGTATAACTTAATGATCAGCTGGAAATTTGGGTGATGTGGGATTTCCAGGAAAGAGATTGGTCAATATGTAATGTCAATTTTTTTTATTAGTGTTTTCAGTTTTGTGAAAATACTACTAAAAAACTAGTGAATCCGAATTTAAGTCCTTAGAATCAATCATCTGAAATGCAAACCTCTCATCTGCGCTTTAGTCTAATCTTCAGAAGATTATCGATGGTAAAAACCATGTTTACAAATATCAAATTAACGCATTAATAATTACGTGCCTTATTTACTTGTGTATTAGCCGGTCTGCGAGAACTGCTATCCTACATTGTTTATAGAACCTAATAACAGCTACCTCGCTATTCATATTAATCGAAAATCAATGAATATGATTTGAATATGGAAATATGGTAACAAACAGCTTTTATTTCACAACATTTTATTAATTTTGTAGGAAAAATAGCTTAAATATCAGCCATAAAGAAACTTTTAGCTTGTTTGTTTGTTCATTTAAGGTCACTTTATGCTGATATGGCTAATCGGACGAAACTACATTGGGAGCTCTAAATTTTGCCTATCCAGGTTTAATTAGGATAGGGATTTTTAACGAGTACCTGACATCGTACAGGCTCGGGACCCCTCTCTTCCCTTGACTCTCTCTGGACAAAACCCGACTTAACCACTTATTCATCCTGGCTGTAGATGTAAGTACAGTTCATCCCATTGGGCGAAATATGTACTTATTAGAACGAAAAGCAGTTGGCTAATAATCTAATGAATAATATAAACAGCTACTACCGATAGTATCCGTTTAATTTAAGAAGCCTCCAGCGAAAGCGAAACCACTTTTACCTTGACATTGACATTGAAGAGAAAGAAAAATGTATTATAAATATCTCGAAGCGTCTCGAATCCTGAAGAATGTGATACCGCTACCGTGAAAACTGATATTATACAAAAATACTTGTATTGAATGGAAGTTTAGAAGAACTATAACAAAAAAATATTATCTATATCTGTATTTTATCGGTGTTGCCTAGCAACGGAATGAAGGAACTACTTTTTCTCTAGTCATTTGGATCATTTATCTTATCCAAAATATATATCAAATAAAATATAATAAAAAATATATATAAATATTATTAAAAACCTGCAAATCACTTTCACTAACTCCTTTAAGTCGGTATGCAAGATATAGCACTGTGTTTGATTTTAAATAGAAAAAATGAAAAGCAGCTGTTTAAAAAATAAAATAAGCTACATCTTTTTCTAATTTCGATATTATGGTCCTTGTTTCAATAATAAGCCAGGTGTTTGAAGGTCGTAATAAATTGAAGAGAGCTGCATTTTTGATATATTGTAAGGGCATGTCTGAGTAGTGTACGTTAAATCCAAGTTTGCTACCGAAAAACGGTTGGGAAAACTTTTGGTGGCCGAAAAAACTCGAAATTTGCATTTTATAAGGTTTTAACTATAATATAGTTTTTGTTTTGTTTTTTCTTAGGCATTAATTAGATTCCTGTGGTACATAGATTTTTTTAGCATATACAATCAGTTTAGAAATTTTATTCTATTATTTATCATGGTGAACTAATGAAGAGAATTGGGCTCCGTACGTGCTACAGACTGCACTGTTTCTTGGACAACGGTTGTGCAGAGAGGTGATTAATCCTAAATGACGCGCAACTAACAGATTTTCTCCCTATTTTGGGTACCCCCTTTATTGAGACTGGGTAAGCTCTAGGAGGATCCAAAAGGATCCACCCTCGGCTGTTAAAATAGTAAATGAAATCTGCCATTTCAGGATTTGAACCCGGGATCTCCAGTACAGCAACTCAGCGCTGAGCCATAGCTCTCTTCTACACAGAGAGGTAACCATTGCAAATTGCAGCACCCCTCGCCACGAAGCCATGCAGAACTGTAGAAATTGTCTTCGCCAATGAAACAACTTTTAAATTATCCACTGTTGACACAATTCGGAAATTAAAAATTACACGGAGTTTTCTTTTTTTCTTCTAAAATTACGAAAACCGTTCATTACTAAAGAGGTTCGTTCGAATGACTGAATCACTCAATTTTCATTTCATACTTGACAAATACAGATAAATTAGACAGTGTTGAGCGAGACAGCTCAGTGGTATAGCTCAGAGTTTCTGTGTTTAGGATACCAATCCGCCTGTGATAGATAAACCATTTCATCAATGGTTCACCCAGCCTCTATAAAGTGAGGACCCCTAAGTGAGATAAAATCCCGGAGTTTGAGAGTGATGTAGGTCAAATCACACCCACAGCACAAGACTCAGAAACTGCACAGTCTCAACCATTTATTGAGCCCAAGATCTTCATAAGTCACATTGGTACAATTTTTTTTTTTTAAGGATGCTTTAAAGTATGCGGTTTTTATGATTAAAGTCAATGTTTTCCAAGTTTCTAGAGATCTAAGACTTGTTTTTTTCCGATTTTTCAATTGTATTTTAGTTAATATTAATTATATTTGCAAAATGCAATTGGGAAAAACCACAATGCAAAGCCTTATGTTTCAAAAATAAACCCACTTACCAGTCGACGTTTTGCCTATTCAGGCATTATCAAGACACAAAAACAAAAAAGGGTTATGTGAATCACATCTCGAAGAAAAAGGTGCAATACATCCCAACGATCATCATTTTTTGTTATTGTGTCTTGATAATGCCTGAATAGGCGAAACGTCGACTGGTAAGTGGGTGTATTTTTGAAACATAAGGCTTTGCATTGTGGTTTTTCCCAATTGCATTATAATAAATAATAGTGTTTCTTTTTGAGTTTTTGGCTCTATTTTATATTTGCAAAATTTAAATTAATAAAAAGAAAATAGCTTTTTTAAAAAAAAAAATATGGATGCCCTTTAATACTAAAAAAATGTTTATCTTACACTCCTATATAGTCTGATTTATTATTAAGCTGTTCCGAATTACTATTCAGGAAATATATTGACCGAGCATGTATACGTAACGATACAAGAAGATAAATTTTTAAATTATAGCCACTCAAATTTATTACCGAAGATATCTGCTTATATGATCAGAAGTAATAACAGACTAATATTAGACATTAATATCTTTGAAAGGCGGTTCCCACAGCGTTCTGTTATAGGTCAAGGCTGCTAAAACAGAGTCAGCAACATACTATCATCTGCTGGGTATGACAGGTTGGCTGCTGATTAATTTATTTATTAATTGTACCAGCAAGAAATTATCTGTAATAACATATTATGTAATGACCTAGTATCATAAAGTACAAATATTATTATTTCTTACTCGAGGCTTATATTCTTTTTACTGGAATCGTATTAAGAAACCGATTCGACTACTGCAAACTTCAATGATTAATTTCGAATAATCATGTTGAATAATTGAGTTATTTTTTAAAATGGTATAACGCCATCTGGGTTTTTTTAATCGTTTATTCTTTTAAATAGTTTTACTGGTTATTGTTTCATAATAGTATCAAATTATTTCAAATCCCTCGATTCATAAAAAAATGGACTAATACCAATGTGATAAATATCAGCTCACTCATTAGTTGGCCGTATAAAAATGGAGAAGGAAATGTGGTATCTGTTCCGTCGGTTTTCGCTTCGATTAAGTCTTTAGTCGTTTAATTTTTAATATTTTTCAATTATACATGTTATCGTGAGATTTAGTGTGGAAAAGAGGATGTCATTGTGGGCAATGAGCAGATTTCGGTGAATATTTTTGTCAAGAGATAAAAGTTTCAACGAACATTGCGAATTATAGAAGACTAGCTTATGCCCGCGGCTTCGCTCGCGTGGAATTTGGTCTGCCACATAAAGTTTCGTGAAAGATCATTTTAAATAAATAATTTAATTATTTTAAAAAATATAAGTTACTCGTACATCCAAAATTTCAGATGCCTAAATTCAAAACTGACGGATTCTATACAACTTTTGAACCCCTATTATATTAAAGGGGAAACCGTTGGGGTGGAATTATACAAATTTCTTTCATACGCTATACAAAGAACCTATCAACAAATTTCAAGATGCTAAGCTCCAGATTTGCCTTTAATTATGTACTAAAATGGATTCTCCATAGTATTTAAAAAAGTGTCGAGGGGGCACGTGCCTCTGCACGCCCCCCTATATCTGCGCTTGCTATAGCCTAAGTGTTATTCTGATGTATAACCTATATTCCTGTAAAGTTTCATACAACTAGTAGTTTTTGTAGTTTTTCCGTCCAGTAGTTTTTGCGTGAAAGAGAGGCAAACATACAAACATTCACATTTATAATATTAGTAAGATTAGTAGGATATCAAAACAAATAGTTTCACTCATGTTCTTTCTGTTATTTTAACAACTATGATCATGTGATTTGCCTTTAATTATTATTACTATAATGGATTCTCCATAGTATTTAAAAAACTGTCGGGGGGGGGGGGGAGCACGTGCCCCTGCACGCCCCCCCTATATCCGCGCTTACTATAGCCTATGTGTTATGTGATGTATAACCTATATTACTGTAAAGTTTCATCCAAATCCGTCCTGTAGTTTTTGCGTCAAAGAGAGACAAACATACAAACATTCACATTTATAATATTAGTAAGATTAGTAGGATATCAAAACAAATAGTTTCACTCATGTTCTTTCTGTTATTTTAACAACTATGATCATGTAATTTGCCTTTAATTATTATTACTATAATGGATTCTCCATAGTATTTAAAAAACTGTCGGGGGGAGGCACGTGCCCCTGCACGCCCCCCCCCCTATATCCGCGCTTGCTATAGCCTATGTGTTATTCTGATGTATAACCTATATTACTGTAAAGTTTCATCCAAATCCGTCCAGTAGTTTTTGCGTGAAAGAGAGACAAACATACAAACATTCACATTTATAATATTAGTAAGATGTATGTTTGTTGAAACGTTATTTTCTAAATGAAATGATTACCGAAGCAAAATCATTTCCTATATTTACGTTCTCTTTTCCGTGCTAAGGGAGCAGAGTGGCTCAGTGGTAGAGCGCTGAGTTGCCATAACGGAAATCCTGGTTCAAATCCCGCTGCTGGAAAGAGTTTTATTTTGTTTGTTAGCAGCCGGAGATGGATCATAAAGGATCTAGGATCCTCCTTGGGGTTCACCCAGCCTCTATAAATTAATTAAATGTGTTTAACGCATATGTCTAGTAAAGCCATGTAGTTTATAATGATAATGCTTATGTAACCTTGAACATTTAACATTAAAGTATCCCTCTCTGCACAAACGTTGTCTCTGCTCTTAAAGGGTCTGGTGCTGAACATTATTAACTCTCTAACTGAAGACATATCGTGGGTTGAAGTCATTTTTTTTTTAAAACTTATATCATTTCCTAGCTCTTCAAATTCAAACAGGTGTTCAGATATTATTGAAGGTTACCAAACTTTTTAACTAAAGTTTCGAGTTAAGTTCAAGATTCATTCCATGGGTTCACCAAAAAAATAATCATTCAGGCCGGATTCAAAACAATAGTAGCGTTTCTCGAGGTTGCTAAGGTAGATCTCCGAAAACGCTGTCTTCATATTACAATTAAATTTACCTACAGTTAAAATTACACCTAAGTTACTTATACTATGACCCTAGCAGTTTTCTTCGAAATAGGAAAACTCCTTTTGAATTATCCATTAACTTTCACTGTTTCCTTGAGGCTAATCATTAATGGGATAATTACAAATGAAGTAAGAGCAGAATAAATTCAGTTAGAGGTCGTGTAATGCCAATTCTGTGAGAGTTTCGACTTTCCCTGCTATGTATATCAACTAGTAATCTAGGATGGATGGAATGTACAGATCATACATAATGTATTTTTAGGTCATGTTACATGTTTGGTTATGTTTTTGCACAAATCTGATTACTTACTATGTACTATCTCGTTTCACAAATTCTAAATTTATTCTCATGTGGAAATGGTTAACTGGAATTTCTTAAAATCTCCTATATGGCCTAAAAATTAGCTCAAAACATAGGCATGAATAGAATAAGTCGAACTTATTTTGGGTACTTTATTGACTTCTCCCCCTGTCTATTTCATATCACTCTTCTATAAATTTCTCTCTATCTTATAATAGAATATATCAGTTTATTTTATGAACACTTAGTAAGTCAGATTCCGTAGATAATTTGTCAATAGTAAACTAAAAATTGCAACAATACTAATGGGGTGTATAAAGTGTCCTACGAAATTCTCGTAATTTTAAGACATTACTGGAAAAAAAATTTCACAGCCGCTGAAGCAACTCGTGAAATTATTAAATATGAAGAGGAAGGTTTCCTTGACCAACGCACTGATCGGCGTTGGTTTGAAAAACTTAACAGTGGAGATACGACGTTGGAAAGGAAGAAGGGCTCCGGGCGACCATTAATGGATATTGATGGGGTTCTGAAGAAAGATGTTGAGCCAAATCCGCCCACAAGTACTCGCGAACTTGCCAGGGAGTGTGGTGTGTCGAAACTGTTTCTTTATATCAAAGAAATAATAATACAAATATTTGGTTAAAAAACGGTAATTTTTTTTTGTATACACTCCATTATAATTAAACAATCGTCTTGAGTAAATTGATCAAATGAACAAAAATAAGAAAAAACTCAAAATATGCATCAAATATTAATTTTAATGCAATAAAAAAAAATTAAATAGGTAGTCATAAGAACTGCAGACATAAGTAAAAACTCAAGACTATGAAATAACTTCTTTTTTGAATTTCAAATTTGTAAATTTAAATTATCAACATTAATCTGGTTTTCAAATATACAGGCACTCTGAACAATAGTTATAAAAATTTCCAAGATGTTTATTTATTAATCAAAACATAATAGATAGTGGAAAAAGAAATCCATTACATTTGCGTGAAATTCCATAAAATTTGCGTAAAAAAAGAAATGGGTCGATTTCATTCCGCTTGGCCAAGGCTTCGTAGTTGGGAATTCGACCCATCATGTTTTTTGGTGTTAATTGATGTTGCACACAAACATCGAGATTCTTTTTGAATCCAGCTTTGCGCAAATGGTTTCAAACTTCGATTATTTCTGTGATTTTATCGACATTTTTATCGACTATTTCTGTGATTTTATCGACATTTTCGACGACGGGCCTACCTGTGCGAGGTGCATCTTTAACTTCAAAAATGCCTGAACGGAATCGACGAAACCAAAATTACACGTAATTAGCTGTTCAAACGTTCAACCATTTCATAAAACAAGGGTTCTAACTATTTACAAAGAAAATATTTTAGGTGAAACAAAAATTTCAACCAGTTATTGATGTTTATAGGGAGCGGAGTGGCCCAGTGGTAGAGCACTGAGTTGCCATGCCGGAAATCCTGATTCAAATCCCACTGCAAGGCAGTACTTTTATTTAGTCTGTTTGCAGCCGGAGATGGATCATATATCCATATATAATCATATATCCATATATATCTATCATATATATATCATAGATGAGATGGATCTAGCACCCTCATATAGGATCATATACTCACCCAGCCTCTATAAAATATTATAAAAATAGGGTACCAAAAATAAGGAGGGAAATCTGGCGGTTGAGCGTGACCTAGGACAAGTCACCTCCTTGCAGAACCGTTGTCCATGAAACAGTACAGTCTCTACCTTATACTGAACCCCAGACCCTTCACGGGTTGTAATGGTACAAGTATTTTTTTTTTTTTTATTGATGCTTATAATCGTTGTGTATAAATGTAATTATTCTTATATGAGTAGAATTCTGACCATTAAACTGAAGTTGATTAAAAGAAATTTGTAACTAGGTATATCATATAACATACAGCATGCAATGGCCGCTAAGTAACGCCAGTCTTGAGCTTGTCGTTGACGTGAACTCGTAGCTTTGCCCTCCACCAAAAGTCGCTAAATACGGCCAAAGAAGTTTTCACTGAAAAAAAATTCGCCAAATTAAAGTCTTAAGTATCTAGATACTGGAAAACGTACATCAATTGTCATATAAATCTTCGTAATCACCATTAAATATATTTATTTGAGGACCAATCTCCACCGATGCAATGCAATGACCAATCGATAGAATGCATCCTCTGAAGCCAAGTGGCAAGAACAATCAGAGCATAAACGCACTTCCTTTCACCGTTGCTAAATCGTCGTCCGTTCTTTGCAACGGTCTCTTGGAGTGTCCTTGAGGATATCATAGAAGAAGAGTTCTGTTCTTATCAGATGGTACGATAAAAGACGGATGGAGGAATAGGGGAAAGACACCACACTTGAGTGCAATAATTTGTAAAAAAAATAATTTTAATTTGAGATTTGATACCTGCTTACTTAAACTGCGGGGATCACCTGTGGTATAGTGGTTAACATAACAACTGGGGGCATTTAAGATTGTTCAATGTGTATAAAATATCCTTAGTTTTGGAAGGGTCGTATAATTGAGGCCCCGAGCCTGTACAATGCCAGAATTTACTCGTTAAAGATCCCAGTCATAATTAGCTCTTGATTAAAAAAATTTAGGACGTCCCACTGTACAAAAGTCGGATTAGCCATAGCAGCAAAAAGTGAAATTAAATTAATAAACACATACATAAACTGCTAAACTTATTTAGAGATATGAAAACATTTAAAACAATTAATTAATAAATAACTTCTAAATCATCTTAATTATCATTAATAATTATTATTTACTCACTTTATAGATCCTTAGTAAGCCACTCAAGGTTCTCTGAATCCAACAACATAATAAGTAATTTTGTTTATATTTATATAATTATCTTCTATAATCGATATCAAACTTGGGTTATTGAAATAAATTACTCAGCTAACAACTGTTCCTTATTAGTATTATACCAGCTTTTGCCCGCGGCTTCGCTCACATGGAATTAGGTCAGCCACATAAAGGTTCGTGACAGATCATTTTAAAGAAATAATTTAATTTTTTTTTAACTATAAGTTACTCGTACATCCAAAATTTCAGATGCCTAACTTCAAAACTGGTGGATTCCATACAATCTTTGAACCCTTATTATATTAAGGGGGAAACCCTTGGGGGTGGAATTTTCCAAGATGCAAGTTATTGGTTTGCCTTTAATGATGCACCATAATGGATCAAATCCGTTCAATAGTTTTTGCTTGAAACAGAGGCAAACATACAAACTTTCGCATTTATAATATTAGTAGGATTAATAGGATATCAAAACAATAGTTTCACTCATGTTCTTTCTGTTATTTTTGCAACTATTATCATGTGATTTGCCTTTAATTATGTACCATAATGGATTATCCATAGTACCTAAACAACTCGCTGAGGGGGGAGGGGCACGTACCCCATGTCCCCTCCTAAATCCGCCATTGCTGTAGCCTATGTGTTATTCTGATGTATAACCTATATTACTGCAAAGTTTCATCCAAATCCGTTCAGTAGTTTTTGCGTGAAAGAGGGACAAACATACAAACTTTCGCATTTATAATATATTTTTTTTTTTTAAATTTGGCTTTAAGAATTTATTATCAAAGTCCTATTTTGCCAGTGTACTTTGTTAACTGTTAATTTAGATGCCAACAGCACTCGGTTTTTCCCGGATGGTTACCGACTGTTTTTCCCAGGCGGTCACCCATCCAAGTGCTAACCACGCCCGACGTTGCTTAACTTCGGTGATCTGACGGAAACCGGTGTGTTCAACGTGGTATGGCCGTTGGCTATATTTATAATATTAGTACAATTGCCGTTCTTCGGTATAAAAATAGCGTTATATTAATGCGTTGCCAGAGTACGCATTACTATTTAACAATTGGTCCTTAACCATTGCAATGATTAGGTCAGTTCAGTTTAGGTTTAGTACATGTCAGAGACTTTACTATTTTAATAATAGCAGTTTTGCATAAAGATAAATTGTCCGAGATCACTCTTAACCACAAGATTTTCCCCTAATTAAGGGTACCCACCTGCTAATGCTGATTGAGCTCCAAAAAGGCTCAAAACGTAATAAATAATTTACCTGTCATAGCCATTATCGAACTAGCTCTCTATTATTATCAACATAACAGTTAATGTATATCCTAATGAGATACTAGGTGACTGTAAACACCTTCCTATTGGTCAGCTTCACCTTGCTAATGCCCGGGTACCCACTTTCCAGAAACAATCACCCTATAAGCTGAAGGAAACAATGAGGAAAAGAGAGTGGTCTAAGATTGGCAGCCATTGGTTCCGCCTTCACGAAAACAGGAGCGTTTCCCTCAAGCATTGTTTGTTTATTTTGAGTTATCATTACTTCTCTTGCTTTCACTTATTCACGAATGAACATATCGAAATTTATAACTATATCTCATTTATCTAATGATACAATTCATTGATAATAGCGTATAAAAAATAGTTAGAAAATTAGCTACATAGTGGTAAATCGATCCTTCGTGCGAAGCCATTTGGTTTTGCAACTGAAGAATTATTACATTTGATACAATTCTAGAGTGCAGCCGCCTTATCAATTCATATTGCAGCACTAACGCTATTAGCGTAATTTTCCGTAACTTACTACGATGTTCAAATCGACTGTAAAATTTGTAATAATAGGAACTATTACTGCATTGGATTGATATTATTTGAAACTAATATTACTGTTAACTAACAATCAAATGATGATTGATGATAATTCATCAATGAAGAGACAACCGAAACATAACTTGAGATAGGGAATCGCATCACGGCGATAAAGTGCGGCACATCTCACTTCAACAGCCTAACTCATCAAATACAGACAGCAACCTTACTCCAAGACGTTCAACAAATAGCTAAGGCAAAGAAAGGCAATGCAAGAACAGCTGGGGAGGTTATAAAAACAGCTGATCAGCAGAGAAATATTTAAAAAAGAGAAAAATATTTTCGCGTATGTTCTGATGATCCCTGAATTGTTGAAACATTGACTGACTCATCAGGACTTACACCAAAAGAAGCCTAAACAACTCATCACATAGATACAGCAACCTCACTCCAAAACGTTCAACAAACAACTTAGAGTGTATGTTTCTTCAGTATTTTTGTGACTCAAGGCTTTCATTTTGGGCTTTTTCTCTGTACATTCTAATTAATATTTTTCTCTTTTTTGAAGTTTTGTTCATTTTTGTCGGTTTTATTGTCACTATATAATTACTGATGTTTTACCTATATTTTATTACATGGTGGTGGAGTCCACTGAGTTGCTTAGCTGTGGAGCCCATAGTCGAAACCGGCTGTGGCAAATAAATTGTGTTATTCGTTAACTGCCCTGGGAAATCTACTGACTCCTTTTGGGCCTCATCCAGTCTCTATAAAGAAAATTTTATATTGTGACTAATCCCGGCCAAATCACCTCTTTGCTTAACCGTTGGCAGGAAAACCTGTACCACTAATACCCGTGAACGGGTCTGGGCTTCAGTACATGGTAGACGATTATGCAGGGGGTTGGTTCATCCCCAGACTACGCTCAATCGCCAGATTTTTCCCCTTATTTTGGGTACCCACATTATATAGGCTGGGTGAGACCCGAGAGGGTCGCTAACAGACTGTATAAATGTTTTTCAGCGGGATTTGAACCAGGATTTTCGGCATGGAACCTCAGTGCTCTGCTTGTCTAAGAGGCAGTATAGTAAATATCGTATACGGATATTTTTTGTGTATTTTTATATTTTATAAATTAATTTGTATTTATATTATATATTTGTATTAATAATAATATTTATATGTATTAAATATTTAATTTATATTTCATATTTATTATATATGAGAATAACTATATTGCGCCCTACGATATAATGTAAAATACGCCACCGGCGTTTATATTCGTTATTACAGATGGACATTACCTCACACCCTCCAGATCACCTCCACTACTCTCGAAGATCGGGAGGGGTACCCCAGAAGTGGTGGGAGGTTGTCTCACCTGGAGCTTCCAGTCGCGGTTCTACCTGGAACATGTAATGAAGGACTTTCCCATACCGCTTCATCAGTCCAAAGGTCAGTGAGGTTCTCGTTTATTTTCGTGTAACCCATGTAAATAGTGATGTATTAAGAGAGTGTTAAACAGAACATCAGTAAAGATAATATAATATTTCAATATTACATAAAAATAAAATATTAAATATCAATAAAATGAATAAAACGTACAAGAGATCGACCGAAACGTAGATGGGAGCTTAGCGATAATACATCGGTGTGTAAAAGTGAATGTAGGTATCGACTTCGAACCTTTGGGGTCGCAAGACATTTTTTTATTATTAAAACAAATAAAAAATATTAATCCAATCTATTATTTATGAAATAACTGATATTAATAATGAGTACGAACTTAGACTAATCACCTAAAAGTGTTTTAAAACAGCAGTTGGCTTAGAAATAGTACAGTTTGGTTTAATTATTAAAACAAAATAACGTTGAGCCAATATCAATATTATTTATAATTTGTAAACGGCGATTTCATTCAAATCAAACCTTGTACCACCGTTGGCTTAGAAATATTACAGTTTGATATTGTCATTAAAATAAAAAAATAATATAAGGCTAATGTTTTACTTTTTTCAAAAATAATATTATTGTAATTAGTGATCTCCATGCATGACCCTGCACACTCGTTAGCTTGTAAACAGTACATTTGAGTTTTATAATTAAAATAAAATAATAATAGGTTTATTTATTAAAAAAGTAAAATTTTTAATTTTATTTTGACCAAAACAACTCTCTGTACAACAATTCGCCTCAAGGAATATTACAGTCTGGTCTTATTATTTAAAAAAAGTAGGATTAGTTGTATGATGAGAAAATGAGAAAAACTATATCAAAGATTCTGAGTATCTCTTTATTTTTGGTCTTTGGATGGACACCCGGTCGCGATGTTTTGAAGATCTATGTAAATTTTCGACCCACAGAATCATTTGGTATCAAAGTCTCTTATTTTTTTAATAAGAGTATGTTTGGTAACATACAACTTTGTGATACTGAGGTAGATATATAGTTTTGGGTGCATAATATAGTCGAACACAATAATTCAAATATATAAAAAATTATTTTGCTGTATTTTTGCTAATACTGGCTAAATTTAGAAGTTTTATTAAATGGAGATTAATATAATCCTCATTAAAATGGAAAATTGAAGGACTCGACACTCTTTTTAAATCTCTTCTTTGATAGCATCTAATAAAATGACGATTTTTTAAAGAAAAAATATTACAAATATATATTATAAACTAATAAAATATATTGTAATTATGTATAACATACGTAGTTAGCAGGTTATATAATACAAATATGTACATATAGAGATCATAAACGAAGAACTTATATTCAGGCAATGGTTATAGCAGCAAATTAGATAAGAAAAGACATCAATATATCTGTATTATCTGTGTTATTATCTCTTTGTTTCCGAAATATCGCTAAATATATACAAGATATGAACACCATCATCATTAATATTACCTTAAGATGGTTTTAATTATTCCGCTTGAAGTGAATTAAACGAATGTTTGTTTTAAAAAACTACATATATTTTTATTATATTCGAGTCCAGCAATCAATATTGACAACGACTATGTTCATTTTAAAAGCATCCTTCCTATCACATCTTTCGCACTATAGATCTTCACTTGACTTACGAAACAAAAAAAATGACCTAAAACACTACACTACGACATATTTAGCTGAAAATTAGGCTTCAGCAAAATGCGTCCATGTACAAAATATACAAATAACTCAATCCAAAATTCCAAGAAAATTGTATATAGTCTTAGCTTTGTTTCGAATCACTCTCAAAAGTAGATTAGATGCCCTTTTACAATTGGCGATTCCAATGAGTTTTCGACGTTCAATAGTTTATTCAATAGTTATTACAACTGTAATAATAGATAACAATGTGGAATGAATGATAGATAATAGATAATAATAATAATAAAGACAAGTAGAGATAGTACCCAAAGGTAAATAACAAACTTAACTTAGAAGGTCATGAGGCCATCTTCTTTTCAAACGCTTCGGAGGAATATCGGAACTCTACAGAGATGTAGGATCGTTTAAAAAGAGGGGATATGGCTGGCCGTAAAGCGAAGCCGGGCTAGCCGAGATGGATAAGGCGTCACCACAGAGATGTGAAGGTCCCGGGTTCGAGTCCCGATCCTGGCCATATCTTTTCTTTTCAAATAAAATATTTAAAAAATTATATAATGTAAAGATAAAATAAATTATAATAATTATCATTATGTATTAATTTTTTCATAACAAAGAAGGGAACGTTGAGGATTTTAGGAAGGATTTCGGATTGTAAGGATTGGATACGAGAGAAATTCGATGGATTAGTGAAGCCTCAAAGCTCTACTCCGTAAGTCCAGATGGGTCTAATGCCATGCGTATGAGTCTTCTGTAATTAATTGGGAACATAGAGCGTTTGTCTCATTAAATACATATAATCTTTCATTAGGACAAAAATAGACAAACCTGAACTTTTTACCAACGTTTGCTCCAGAGCTTTGTTCTGATCAGTTTTTCTATGACGTTTAACAATGAGCATTGTCATAATGAAGCTAAAGGGTGAAAATTGAATAAAAAAGGTACAGATTTTTCGATTTTCTGCAAAATTTCTCAATTGTAGGAAACTGTATCTCCGAAAAAAATACAACAAGAAGATATTTATATATTTTTTTTTATTTATTTAACAAAACAAAAGGCACTCAAGAGATGCGTCTTGAGGAATCGAACGACCGACATTGGCAATGACCAAGAAATTGGATCAGGAGGTATCGATTCGCCCCAATAAACTTTGAATTGTGTCTGTTACAATTTGTGGGAATGAAACTGTACTAAAGGAATCAATTCTTTGTTGTTTTTACATCCTTGTACTTAGTAAATTATAGTGAAAATTATCCAATTTTCCGATTTCACCGGATAAATCTATTTTGTTTATCCTCAAACTAATTTTGACTAGTTTCTACAGAACAAGTGTATCTATTGAGCTGTCTATTGTGTCTATTTGTTGGACTTTTATAAATGTAAAACAAACATGTAATAATACTGATTTTTACTAAAAATAAATCGAATTGACCACTTTAGATCATGTTACAAACTTTATTCTATATTATAATTTATTCTGGAATTTTTCTATCTTCAATATTCCTTATTTCACTGGCATGTTTCTTCTGATCGTCTGTTCAGCTTCGGCCTACCTTCTCTGATCTTTCTTCATCCTGAAACTCTTTCAAAATGTTTATTCTGTTTCCAAAGTCACTTCCTTCTAGCATCTTCAACTTTTCCAAATCTTTCTTTTCTTCTTTATTCCGCGTTAGCGTGGTCATCTGTTTCCAAATAGTTTCTTGGTCTATCTAGGCTTGTTCATTCCGCATAGTACCCGAGATTCTTTCCATTTTCTGGTAGATTTCTGTATAACTTCGCAGTTTCCATACGTCTTCTGTCTGAATCCATCTGGTTCTTTAATTTTTTCACCTATTTATAGATTAACCTTTATATATTTGCAATATTGTATTATTACTACAAAATGTAATTAGTAAAAATAATCGTAACACAAGTTCTAAGTTGTTGTTCACGAAGCGTCATTACAGAACAAGCTGTAGAAACGACTTCGTTCCTTGTTTGGGATTTGGGTCAACCTCGAAGCAGCAGTGCATTACTGTCAATATGCGTTATAACACAGCCGTGTCTTCTCCACTATACTTAGGCAGATAAATACTATATATAAATTATTATTATGTCTTATATTTGTATTATATATGATTAATATACAAATAATCATAGATCGTGTCCATTAAAATGTCTGGCGTAGACAAAACATGGCTCAATTGTAGCCAGATTTAACCATAAATCGTTGAATCGAAATGGGATCCTGATATATCTTCGTAAAACTTTTACCAAATTATCACTAATTACTTATTGCGAAATATATAAAAAATAATAGCAATTTAAAAAATTGACTTGAATATCATAATAGATATTTTATCGGGGTTCCTTATCAATTGATTGAGAAATACTTATTGTTTAGTCTTTTATTGGTCCCGATCAGTTGAACTATAAATAGTGGAAAATAAAAAAGCTTTTCTTCCTTACTTCTTAAAGCCATCACACAAAATATAGCAATATTGTTGAATTTAAGTGGAAAATGGAATCCATCGATTTAAAAGATAAAATAAGCTCCATCTTATTCCAATATTTCGATTCTATTGGGTTAGTTTCCTTTGTTTCGATTAATTCCAGTCTTCTTTTCATTAGAGATTAGATTATTTGTACACTAGCAATTATGTTTAAGTATACCGTTTGAAAGATCATTTAATCCTTTTTCATAATCAGTCTTATTTTTCCTTTTGAAAGTGAAGCAAAGTTTTAAAAATAAATTAGAATAAAATTATGTCTTCTCCGGAAATTCGTATAATTTTTCTCTACGAATTTAACAGACATGGCCATAGCGTCACGGAAGAGTTCCGAAACATTAATATTGTTTACGGTGAAGATACAGAGAGCGAAAGAACAATCTTCCGTTGGGTTAAAAATTTCAGTCTGGGGATTATGACCTGACCAACCTCCCTTATGGCCCTTCCCAAACCACTCGTGAATTAGGTTCACAACTTGGAGCAAGTGCCATGACTGTTGCCAGCCACCTTAAGGAGCTTGATAAGACAAAAAAGCTGGAAATGTGGGTATCACATGAATTAACCGAGGCCCAGCGCTCGCCCGATTTTTTTTTTTTTTTTTTTTAGGATCTGAATATAGAGGTCCTTCCTCACCCACTATATTCTCCGGACCTTTCTCCAACTGATTTTTACTTTTTCCGTTGTTCGGATAATTTTTTAAGAAATAAAACGAAAATGCCCTTATATAGGCCTTCCAAGACTTCGCTTCTTCCTTGACAGCTAATTTCTACAGAGCGAAATGCTAGTTTCACGTTGGGAGAAGTGTATTGAAAGTGAAGGATCCTATTTTGATTAATTAAAGTATTGTTTAATAATTTTTTTCATAATAATTTAAAATTACACCTTCACTGACATTTCATTTGTTACTACCCAATATTTATCTACTACCCAATAGTTATTACCCAATATACAAAGAATGCATTAAGATTATGACATTTTTCTCTTAAGCAATAAATTATTCCTTAATCTATAAAAAAATTAAAATTAAAAAAATCGGAAAATTGAAGATATTATGAAGAGACTTGGGTTCAGTACATGGTAGAGATTGTACTGTTTTTTTTGGATAACTGTAATTCAAGAAGGTGATTTAGCCTAGATCACGCTCAAACGACAGGTTTTTTTCTCACAATTAAGAGTGCCCAATTTATTGAGACTGGTTGGGCCCCAATTCTTCTGCCCTATCGGATTTGAACTCGGAACTTTCAGCACAGAAAATCGGCATAATGCACATAAAGCTATCGCTTAAATAAATCTTAATATTTGTGAATATGAATTTTAGTAACATTTCTTCGCCTTCGAGATACAATACACAATACATCAGTAATTGTTTATTATAATATCGCCTAGTGTTACTCCACCGTACTTCGAGGAGTAATACGCTAATGACTAATAATTTCATTATGTCAGAGAGAAAATAGCGTTCTCATAATTAAATACTAATGCTATATAATTATTATTGATTGCTGAAATTATTTCAACTGAAGTTATTTTTACATTATAACGGTGTTTATACAAAGGGCAGTCTATAATAGCCGAGTCTAACAACAACACGATACTGAACTATGCCTACACGAACACATATTATAATTCAGGAACCGAAATGGAAATTCTGCGGTTTGGAGACAAATGTAAAGGTAATTGAGGTGGAGATGTGGAAGGCTTCCG
Source organism: Arma custos (assembly GCA_037127475.1). Classification (NCBI taxonomy): domain Eukaryota; kingdom Metazoa; phylum Arthropoda; class Insecta; order Hemiptera; family Pentatomidae; genus Arma; species Arma custos. The sequence continues at coordinate 13,609,419 of CM073760.1, read as the reverse complement.
GTACAGGACAGATGGTGGGAGTCTTTATCCTACAAGAAGTCGTGACTGGTCCTGGGAGTGTTGATGCAACACGCAACCCACGTCAGCATCCCGCAGGGTCTTATCAGGATGAGGATGAGGAGGAGGCAGATGGAAAGTTATAGGAAGACATGAATTTATGTGGGATTCTGTTTTTAGAAAACGTAAAATATTAAATTTAAAAAAAATTGAGAGTTGTACACTTATGTTCCAAAAATATCGGTTTTTATGAGGAAAAGGAGAATAGCATTTTATGGCCACTTGTTAAGAATGAAACCTATTAGAATGATGAACCGGATTTTTATCTATTTTAAACCAAAGAAGACCAAACCCGCCTGGTTCGAAGTAGTTGAAAAATATTTGCTAGAGATGGAGATTACCTATGAGGATGTTCTGGAAAGCAGGATGAAACTGGATACTCAAATGGGTTTTCAAGAAAAAACAAAGCTGAAGACTGGGAAGTAATGGACGGAAGAAAGAAGGGAGCAGCACCGGCGACGAATGAGGGAGTATTGGGTCAATCTCAAGAAGAAATGCAAAGGAATAGAGTTGATGTGGTCCTTAGCAGGCCAATATGAAAAAAAAACCTACACCACAACAATTCGTGAAGGATCTGTGTAGTACATGGACAACGGTTGTGCAGGGAGATGATTTATCCTAGATCACGCTCATGATTTTTCCCGGTTATTTCTCGTACCCACTTTATAGAGCTTGGTTAGCCCTTGAGAATACTACATCTAATAGGTTATATCTCCGGCACTACCAGATTAAATAAAAGCCTGCCGGCAAGAAGGGCCCAGGACCTATACCACTGAGCCATTCCGCTCTTAAATTATATTAAAAAAAAAGAAAATTCCAACAAAACCTTAAGGGCTTCTTAAGTGATTCATTAAAAATTCATATCGAAATTTTGACATCTTTGCGTTAATTTCTATACATATTATAGAAAGTCCTCAGCCGCGTTTGTTCGCGGTAAACTCAATAACTACTGCACGGATTATCATGCGGTTTTCACCAATAGATACAGTGATTCACCAGGAAGGTTTTGGTATATAATTTGTCGAGGTTTTGTGTAAATGGGTTGGTATATAGCGATAATTTTCGGAAATGTTGGAAAAAGTATAGCCGCCTGGGAGGTTTCATCGAAGATGCTGCCTATTAATAAAAAGTACTAGCTTATGCCCGCGGCTTCGCTCGCGTGGAATTTGGTCACCACATAAAGATTCGTGAATGATCATGTAAAATAAATAATTTAATTATTTTTTAAAATATAAGTTACTCATACATCCGAAATTTCGGATGTCTGACTTCAAAACTTACGGATTCTATACAACCTTTGAACCCCTATTATATTAAAGGGGAAACCCTTGGGGTGGAATTATCCAAATTTCTTTCTTAAACTATACAAAGAACCTATCTACAAATTTCAAGATGCTAAGTTCCTGATTTGCCTTTAATTATGTACTATAAAGTATACATGCCCCCGTGCCCTAATCTGGGCACATGCCCCCATAAATCTGCCTTTGTTGTAGCCTATGAAGTATAACCTATATTACTCAATAAGTTTCATCCAATTCCGTGAGGTAGTTTTTGCGTGAATGAATAACAAACATTCACATTTATATCAGTAGGATATCAAAACAATAGTTTCACTCATGTTCCTTCTGTTATTTTAACCACTATTATCATGTGATTAGACTTTAATTATGTACTATAATGGATTCTCCTTAATACCTAAAAAGCTGTCGGGGGGACACGTGCTCCCGTGCCCTTCCCCTAAATCCGTGCTTGCTATAGCCTATGTGTTATTCTGATGTATAACCTATATTACTGTAAAGTTACATCCAAATCCATCCAGTAGTTATTGCGTGAAAGAGAGACAAACTTTCACATTTATAATATTAGTAAGATGCTTAATATTTTCTGGATTACATAAAAAAAAAAAAACCTGTACCGCTATAACCCGTGAACGGGTCTGACGTTCAGTACATTGTAGAGACTGTACTGTTTCATGGACAACGGTTCTGCAAGGAGGTTCACTTGTCCTAGGTCATGCCACCAGATTTTTCCCCCTTATTTTGGGTTCCATATTTTTATAATACTTTATAGAGGCTATCTATATATATTATAGATAACCAAACCAAAAGAAAGTTCTTGGCCGTGTCTGTCTTTTTTGTTTGTAATAGCTACATAATAAAATACATTAGGCAGACAAACATGTTGGCATAATATGTCATCCTACCCGTGCAAAGCAGGGGCGGGTTGCTAGTAAAATATAATATAAAAAAACAGGAATTTTCATAGCTGTGCATATAGAATAGATATTGATACCTATTTCTGGGAGAAACGAAAATTCTACTTTCGGAACACTTCTAACCTACAGAAACCGTATTTGTCCTTTATTAAGGGGTTTTATAGTAGCGATATAGCGGACCATCGATAGTTACAAAAGAACGGACACACAAGCCGCGCATACAAGGCTGCTCTACCTCCGTGACGATACAGTTCAGTTGGTTCAGGGTGTGGTCTAAACTAGCCATTGTCTTAGTCGCGTTTAAAGATGTTTAACAAATAATGTGTAGCTACTTTTTTTTTAAATATTATTTGTTTTATACTATAAGTACTAAGTACTAATATAAATAAATAAAAGGCTTAGCGAACCCGAAGGCTCGACCAGCCTCTGTTTACAATCGTCTTTCCACGGGCCACTACTCAAACCCAAATCCACCAGATCACTCTTAACGCAATCGTCCTTTTTTTGGGCCGAATATTCTACGCAACACCTTATTTTCAAATACCTCAAGACGTTGTTCATCCTTAAGCATTAGCGGCTAAGTTCACATCCATAAAGAAGTTAAAAGAGTGCTTTTATAAATTCCGATTTTTAGATTTCGGGATAAAAGACGCGAGCTTAGTAAAAGTGCTAATATAATAATACTAAATGCAATATACTGATTTTTATTCACGAGCCATTGTTTCGTAGATTACAAGTAAGTCATAGGGCATCCGTATCAGATGTAGATATATTCTTTCCAGCTTACTGTTCAATGAATCAAATCTTCAGACCGTGTTATCGAAAAAAGCACCTGCCTTCACACCCGTTGTCTTAGAAACATTAGGCTCTGGCATGGAATAAGTAAATACAATGAACGAACATAAACAAATGAAATAATTAAGCATATACCGAACAGGATGATACAGGATTACACAACGCGGAAAAGCAGAGCACGCACCCTGTTGATGTAATTGAAGTGATAGCATCGCGAAGGTTGAGATGGGCTTGTTAATAACCTAATAGTTAATAGGTCTTAAGCCATCTGATTCGGCGAGTATAACGAGGCGTAGATGGGAGGATTAAGTAAAGGGTGATCACAGGTTTGGTCTTATCCAGTATTCCGGGGATGGAATAATTTTTCACAAATTTGTGGGTTCTAAATTATGATCGCAGACAAGTTCATTCACTTGCAGTTGTAAGCATCTTCAAACATTTAGGAACATTCTCACTAGCCTGATTGTGCCCATGATAACTGCCTGTTGAGTCTCCCTAAACTAAAGACATCAAATCCCAGAATCAGTAGCCTCCACTATAGATTTAGATATCATTCATTAGTGGAAAATAATTGTTGTTACCACCACTGATTTTCATACTATAGAGCTCTATTAGTCCAGTCTAGAGTTCCTGATATTTTCGAAGTTCCTCTCCAACAGTTGAGTTCATACCGTCGTTAAGGATCGCAATATCAATATTATTATTATTTTTTCATTAGACCACGCGAATATAATTACTTTCCTTTTCTCATTTTCGTCTTTCATTTTTCCCATTTTCGTCTTTCATTTTTCCCAGTATTTTCTCATAATTTCCGCGAGAAATGATTTGAAAATACTGCTTTCATTCGACCACGGAGACTTTTCCGTTTTTCTTTATTTTACATAAAAACATTAATTTCTTTCCGTAACCTCATACAAGACTGAAAAAACAAGACATTTTAGGCTACTTCAACACTTACTAGACAAACGCTCTAAACTCCCAATTAACTACAAAAGACTCATATACATGGCAATCATTAGACCCATTTGGATTTACGGAGTAGAGCTTTGGGGCTCCTCTAAGCCATCGAATTCCTCTCGTATTCAATCCCTAAAATCAAAAACCCTTCGTAAAATTCTCACTGCTCCTTCCTTTGTTACGAACAAAGTAATCCACAATGACCTTAATGTCCCATTTGTTGCTGATTTGGTCTGAACCCGGTATCTATTCTTTCATAACAAACTTCATTCTTCCTCAAACCCTCTAGTTTCAAGCCTAGCTTCCTCTTCAATTCCCGATAATCCTCCGAGGCGCCTGAAAAGAAGATGGCCACGTGACCTTCTTGGTTGAACTTGTGATTTGAGTACTCAACTTGGTTTCTCTACTTGTCATTATCTCATGTCATTATGTATCCCTTAGCCTATTTACTATTATTGTAATACAGTTGTAAATATCAAAAATTAATTGTTCCATATTGTTCTCTATCTAGGCAGTCTTTGTCTGTTGTTTTTAATTTTTCTGTTTCCTCTCTCATTTGTCTTACATGCAGTTCTATTTAGTCTCCCTTGGTCTATTTCTAACATGTTCCCGTAGAATTTTATTCTTCTGACTCTAATTCCGATTTGCGAGTCATTCATCTCCCTGTATATTTCCTGGTTGGATCTTAACATATAGTCTTCCTGTGTGTTTTTTTGGGTCTATAATAAAAAAAAATATCAAATAAAAATATTATAATTATTTTTATGATACAGAAATTAAAAAAAAAAACATTACTACTATAATACATGATGTTGTTGGTGGGTATTGATTGATTGGGTATACATGGATATTGAGTTCACGATAGGGCCTGAACTATTTCTAAGGCATCAACTGTGCACGAATATTAATATTTGAAACTTGTCATGCTTTCAATAACCAGGTTTCACTCAATTAAGGGTACCCATTTTCTATATACTGGGTGAGGGCTAGGGACTCCTGATCCCAGTGCATTGATAGTACTAGGATTATGATAATTACCTTAATTATAATTATTATATAACACTTCGTAAGGTGGCTGAGTAACCAGTCGATGCACAAAAAATATAAATATATTCCACTGCTACCGTGAGGGTTCCTGGGGTTCAGTACATAGTAGAGACTGTACTGCTTCATGGACAACAATTGTGCAGGGTGGTTATTTGTTCTAGATCAAGCTGAACCACCAGATTTTCCGTCATATTTTGGGTACCCACTTTATAGAGGCTCAGTGAGCCTCGAGAGGGTCCTAGATCAAAAATATACTACTATATTATTATTTGTTTTTTTTACGAAATATCCTTAAACTAAATAATTAAGGACTCAAATAGAAATCCTTGATAAATTTCCCTAGCCTAGTTGCTTCCAGGCTGGTTCGGTCACAAGTCGAGAACTGGGCCGTCGCGCTGAATCAGTTTTCACTAACTTTCTCCAGCGGGCGGTAAGCCACCACGACTGCTGGAACTGATTGTTCTTATCAACAGTACTGACCTTCACTGCCTTATCAAGGTTATCAATCTCTGTTATCAATAAATATTTTAAAAAAATTAGCAACCATTTTTTAAAAATTATTCATTGAAATTGACAACTGTATTATAACAATACAACAAGTAAATGGCAGGAATCATACATATTGGCATGAATAAATACAAGTAGAGGAACTAATGTAGTGGCAGTACACAAATAACAAATTCAACCTAGAAATTCACGTGACCATCTTCTTTTCAGACTTCTAGGAGGATTATCAGGAATTGAAGGGGTTGCTAGGTTTGAAAGTAGTGGGTTCGATTGGGAATAAAGTTTTTCATGAAAAAGTTGATATCGGATTCCGACCAAATCAGCAACAAATGGGACATTATGGTCATTAAGAATTATGTACTTTGTTCGTACATGAGTAAGGAGAATTGAGGATTTTACGAAGGATTTTGGATTATAAGGATTGAATACCAGAGTATTCATGTATATGTGTCCTTTGTAATTAATTTTGAGCTTAGAAGATTTGTCCCGTAAATGTTGAAGTAGCCTGAAACGGCGAGCTGTTAGAGAAAAAACTGAAAACAGAAACATGAAGTAATTATAAGAGTACAGTTCCAAAACTTTACATTTTGGAAATTTAGATAGAAAAATATTTTTAATTTGATCCTAAGCCCTTTCAGATTAACAAAATTGTGGAGATTAATTAGAATACATCCGGCACGACGATAACAAAAAATAACTGTAGATGTTCTAACATCAGAATCAATAAAAATAAATAAACACAAAAAATAAGTTCTTATCTTATTCTTTTTTTTAAAAAAAAAGGATCACAAAATTTAATCAAGAATAAACAAAAGTAAAACGAAAAAAGTCACACATAGAAAATGAAAAATATGTAAAAATAATTAAAGCTACTATAAACATTTCTACTGAGCGATAAAAACCAATGTTTACTTTAAGCCGAAGTAAATAAATAATCATAATTAATTTATTAGAGAACAACTGTTAGGATTTATAAGCTAACCCCAATTTTATAAGCGACCCACCCCAGCTTTGCTCGTAATAAGGCATATTATGCGTACATAATTTGTCTTTGTAATGTATTTTTTTTTTTTATCACGTACCGGCCACTGAGGACAACGTGAATATCATTGGTTAGACTGCTTTGGGAGTCTTGATTTTCTTTCTTCCCATCTCAGCTAATGTACATTATTATATAGAAATTATAAAAATAAAGACAAAACCAAATATTTCTTTTTATACGAATTTATTATCTTGCAGGTTAGATAATTGCACGGGATTAAGCAAGCAGCATCTTCGGTGAAATCCATCGATATTCCAACCCATTTACAAAAAACCTCGACACATTATACACCTAAACCTTCCTGGTGAATCAGTCTATCTGTTGGTGAAAACCGCATGAAAATCCGTGCAGTAGTTATTGAGTTTACCGCGAACAAACGCGGCCGAGGACTTCGTTTTAAGATATGTATAGAAGTTGTGTTTAAGCTAAGAACTTTGGAAATCTGTTTGGATTTCCCTTATTAAAGGTAACCACATTATATAAGCTTAATGAGCCATAGGAGGGTCTTTTAGATCTCACAGGATTCATCCGTCGCTGTTACACATATTACATAATTTATCTGTCACAACCGGATTTGAACCCGGGTCCTTCAGCATAGCAACTCAGAACTCTACACACTGAGCTACCCCCCTCCCCTTCCTGAAATCGAAGGTGAATAAAAATATTTTTTCTGATTACAATTATTCATTTTAAGTAATTTGTGGTCTTAGTATGGGTTTAAGGTTCGAGAAAAAAAGAAGTTTACGGATCGCACAAAATATATTTTCTCCCAGGGCGCTCGAAAACTTATAACCCTTCTTTAGCAGATAATTTATTGCTGTCATATATATTGGTGGATGAATAGATAAAAATAAAAATTAAATAAGATTTTTAAAAAAATAGTCAGAGTTTTATCTGTATGGATTCTCTAAAATAAAAAACTCAATTGCTATTGACTTTTCGTCGTTGCTTTGAGTTGCGTATCTGAAACTTTATGATTCTGAAGAGTTTGAATTATGGTTGTTAATTAATAATTTAACAAATCATGCAAGACGTTTTCAACATTGGAAAGAGAACAAAAAATATTGAAGAGCAAAAGCGAAGAAGAAGAGACAAAAAACATATGTTAAGACATTAGTGGAAATATTTTAACAAAAAAACCTTGAATCTCTAAAATAAAAAAGGAAATAAAAACACCTGTCAATATTTCGCCATCGAGGCATCTCCAGGACAGAAAAAGAATAATATCGAAGAGAAAAAATAACGAATAAAGCATATCCTAACATGAAAATGCAGCAAGATACCAACCAGAAGAAACATCCATCTCCAAGGCCCAAATGCAACTATTGAATCATAACGAAGTTTACCAAACTCCAGCTGGAAACGTTTCATATAAAAAACGAAATAGAAAATACAAACTACACTCACCAAACATCAAAAACCACACAGTAGAAAAATGCATAATTTTTCATTACTTTTATTTCTTAATTATTCAGAATTTATTATTATTATTTTCCATTTGTCAATAAATTCTTTTGATTTGTAATTGTTCATCATTTTTCAACCCCAATAAATAGAAGGTAGCTGTTAGAAATGTAACCGTTACAAAATGTAACTGCTCGCGCATGCGAACAAGCAGGAAAAAGCAACCAGGGCTGCGTTAAGACACAAGTAACTTAAAAAGTTTCATTCCATGGAGAAGGTTGAAAGTAGAATAAAAAATATATAACAAAAGGTGGGCGACGTTTTATAGAGGACAGTTGCTCTAATAGCTCATACTCAGCATCACTTTCACAATCTTAAACTTCTAAGAAACAGTCATGCGTCAAACTTTCACACACTCTTGATTTCTCAATGATTATAGCCATTATGAGTTACAAAAAAAAAAAAAGAAAAATAAAGTAAGAAATACTTTAATAAAGATACTTTACTTTTACTTTGAAGAGGCTACCTGTGGTCCAGTGGTAACAAACTACTAAGCCCAAGATCGCGGGTCCATAGAAAGAGAGTAAAACTCCGTTAAACAGAGTAAAAAATCCTTGGTGATGCCGTCCTATGGAAGGGACGTTAAAGGAGGGTCCCGATCCTGTACGATGTCAGGTACTCGTTAAAAATCCCTATCCGAATAAAACCTGGATAGGCAAAATTTAGAGCTCCCAGTGTATCGTCTTCCGATTAGCCGTAGCAGCATAAAGTGGCCTTAAATGAACAAAAAAAAAACTTTTACTGTAAATCACCTCTCTGCACAACCGTTGTCCAAGAAACATTACATCCTATCTGATCTACATACTATCTGGACCCTTCTTGGGTTGTAAAGGTACAGGTTTTTTTTAATTTTACTGTTAAGAATTAGAATCACTAGTGGCAGTTTTAAGTGTATTAATAATTTGCAAATTTAAATAGATAATTAACAAGTTTATTATAATTCAATTGGGAAAAACCACAATGCAAAGCCTTATGTTTCAAATCCAGTAATATACCCACTTACCAGTCGACGTTTCGCCTATTCAGGCATTATCAAGACACAAAAACAAAAAAGGGTTATGTGAATCACATCTCGAAGAAAAAGGTGCAATATATCCCAAAGATCAACAGCCCAAACAAGCTCCAAACATGAGACAGCACCCCACCAGCAAGACGTTCTGCATATTGAGTTTTTGGCTCTATTTTATTGATAATTAACAAGATATATTAAATAATTGTAACGCTTGATGAATGTTAATAACATAACCTGTACGGAGTCATGAACCGCAGGATTGCCAACTGGACCAACATTACACACATCAGATAAACTTACTGTTTCGTTAACTTTATCCGCTCAGGCATCTTGAGCAACACTGTTCTTTAATTGGTTAACATTTCTCGGTCTGGAATAACACTATAGTTAAATAATTAACATAGTTTGTCTTGTTAATTATCGCGTTTTAAAAGGATCCAACATCCGATTTCCAATCTCAAAAATAACCAATGAAAAAAAAATACAGCCAATTTAAGATAAACTAACTAGTTTAGATATTCGTAAGTAAAACGCACCAGATTATTACAATTTACTTTTTTCACTTCATAAAAAAACTATTCATTATAATTCGTTTATTCATTTAATGTCACTTTATAGTGCTGTGGCAAATCAGACGATGTTTCAGTGGGATTTTTGAATTTTGCCTTTCCAAGTGCAATCAGGCTAGGGATCTTTAACGAGTACTTGACACCGCACAGGCTAGGGATCTCCATTACATATGCCTTCCGAAGGACGACATAACCAAGGATTATTTACTCCCTTAAAAATTCCTGATGGGCTGTGAATTAGAGACCTCGAACATAGAAGGTTGTTATGCTAACCATTACGCCATAAGTAACCCAATTTTAATTAGTTTAATTTAACAAATCCGTTTTTGGTCGTAATATTCTTAGCAGAACATTATTTTTGAATGCCTTAAGCCGTTCATCTTTCAAAATTAACGGACATGTTTCATATCCGTATAGAAGAGTTGAAAAGATGATAGTTTTATAAATTTTAATTTTTCGATTTTGGGGCAAAGAACGTGAGTTGTTCAGACCGAATAACAACAAGAATTTCCTGCCTTTATTTTCTGTTGAAGTTCATTTTAACTAGTTACCACAGACCCTAAGTGCTTAGAATACTCGACATGTTCGAACCTATTCCCTCTTAAAACATTTTCACCAAAATGTCTCCCTTTTCTGTCACTAACCATGTACTTATTCTTATCTGAATTTTTCTTCTGGCTCATTATCGTTTCTGTATTTAGTATTATAGCATAGTTTCCGCGTCTTCACGTAACATTACCGCAAATACAAGCATATGCCTTTTGCTATTCAGATTCAAATTCAAACCTTTTTCGGTGTATATCAACTGCTTAATAACGTACCTACTTAAATGTTAAAATGCAAAGTACAGGTGAAAGTGAACCACATTGTTTTAAACCAGAGCGAATCTCGAACTTCTTCTAATCTTATTGAAGGTTTCGCTCATACACATCCTTACCAAAGTTACCAATTTCTTTGGTATACGTTGTTCAATCAATACGTTATATATCAAATGACGTTCGATGGAATCGTAAGCTTTTTAAAAATTGATAATAGAATACGAACTAATTTTTATTTCTATCCATAAACGAAGGATATTTCATCATTACTAAGGACTGGGAAGAATATGTTGAGCCACTCGAGAAGACGGACAGAAGCGGAGGAGGCAGGACCTCTTCAACAGCTCTGACCTTTAGCCAGGACTTTCACCAGTTCTAGGATCACGATCCTACGAGGTCGGGCTTCGAAGGATATGTCTTTAGCCTCACACTCTGGCTAATACTATACGAGTACTTAAATGCAACGAATATTGCAATGTTTTCGTAAGCATCGCCATTTAAATCTATAAAAAAAAAAAAAACTTATTATTGGTCAGTTTATTCTGCTTTTTTTATACTAAATATTTATTTTAGAAATATTATAAAAATTACTTTTAGCACATTATATCAGTATTCTTCTATTGAAAACCTATCCTTAGTAATTGATGTGGAAGCGTTGATGGAGAAACCTTCCATTGAGGGCACTTCTAGCGAGGTTTATTCATTTAACACCACTTTATACTACTATGGCTAATCAGATAATGCTACAGTGAGAGTCTATCCATAAATTTTTCCACCCATAAATTAGGATAGGGATCTTTAACGGGTACCTGACATCGTAGAGGCTCGGGAACCCCACTTTACGTCCCATCTGAAAGCATAACCAAGGATGTATTAAAATCCTATGGTCACCTGCCTGGCTGTGAACCCCTGATCCTGGGCATTGTAAGTTGTTATGCTAACCAAAGGTCACCCCAATCTCTCTGTAGTAGATCCCTGCTCATAAATGTTTCGGTCTCTTTGACGCATTATGTGGTAATGTTTATAATGCTACGGTAGGAGACCTAAATTTAGCCTATAAAGATATAATTAGGATAAGGATTTTTTAAATCTTTAAAGAGTACCTGAAACCGTACAGGCTCGGGAAATCTACTGTACGTCCCTTCTGAAGAAAGAAAAACAAGAAGTTTTTACGCTCTTTTGAAAAACCTTAGGGTCATCTGCCAGGCTCTTAGTCCGTAACCTTGTGCATAGAAGGTTGTTATGCTAACCACCACACTACAAGTGATCCCAGGGAAAGATGGAACTAAAATAGAAATAATTTAAATAACAGTTAGGGACTTCAACTGAATAGGATTCCATAGGAATTTCAATGTACTTGAGTGTCCTTAGTGAGCGGAAGTCTACAGTTTTTGTTGTTAATTTGATTGACTAAAACTATTTTCCCTGAATGAAAACAACTTTTCGTAAATTAATCGGTAGTAGTAGCATATACTATATGTCTACTATATATATGAATATATATATATATATATATATATATATATATATATATATATATATATATAAACATATATATAAAATACACAGCTAGCCTCACACTCCCAGCAGTTCTGCAATAGTACAGAGGCGTGTTCCCTTCTCCCTAGATTAGCGCAAGACCTGCCGACATTGCTGCAATCTCCTCCACTTTAGCCTTTACCTCTTGCAGTTAGAAAGGATCCCTCTGGAGGAGAACTGGATTCCTCAGGCCTTGCTCAATCCTCATTATAATTATAGTTGGTGGTGATTTTAACGCTGGTATTGGCAGTATCTCTTAACCTACTGCTATTGAAGGAAGGCCAAGTATGTTGAATTTGATATACCCGGGTTTAAAGAGCATCTACATTTTTTTTTAAATTTAAATATCTAGGGAAGATAATTATATATTCCGAAGATAAAAATATATTTTTTTATATATTTTTAGTCATTTTTAAAAATTATAACAACGTAATTAACAAAGTCACACTTATTATTTTTTTTAAATTACTAAAAGAATATAGAAAAAAAGAAGTACCAAAGAAAGAAATCCAAAGTAAATGAGATTAATTGTTCAGTTGTTTAATCATTTAACGCCACTTTATGCTACAATGGGTAATTGGACTGTGCTACAGTGGGAGCTCTACATTTTGCTTATCTAGGTATACTTAGGATAGGAATCTTTACCTTACAACGCACAGTCTCAGGACCAACAATTTACGTTCCTACTCAAGGACAGCACAACCAAGAATTTTTTATTTTTGCTTTAAAAAATGCTAGACCCAATTGCCGGGGTGTGAACACGTTACTTTGGGTATGGAAGGTTGTTTTGCTAACAATTACACCAAAGGTGACCCTAAAAGTCAACCAGATGATCCGGATAATACTGGAGAAATTCCAGAGAAGTGAAAGAGTTCCCAGTACATGCTCAATGACTTACAATCACATCCTATTGTGCTATTCGTTGTGTTTCAACAATAGCAAGAAGTAGAAAATAGGTCCAATAGGCTCAATGCGAAGATGATATGTCATTCTATTATACTTCGATCTCGAATATGGGTGTAATATTCATTAATATTGTAATAACATTACAATAATCACTGTAATATAAATTATTACTAAGTTATATTATACGGTACTTTATTAAAAAAAAAAAAGAAATTAGTAGTCCTGAGTTGCTGTGCCATAGGTCTCGGGTTCAAATCTGGCTGTGGCAATTTAATTTATTAATCGGTTAGTACCCACGGAAGGACACATAGGATCTGCAGACCCTTCAGGGATTCATCAACTCCCTAAAAGACGGTTACCCCTACACTCTGAGCTCCTCTTCTTTCAAAAAAGTCTTAGGTGCTTATTCACTTATTCCCAAGAAGTTATAAAGAGTCATTCAGTGGAGAAGCAGAAGAATAGAGTACGGAACAAGGTTAACAAAAGATGGACAACATGTCTCATAACAGTCTTCAGTAAGGACATTCTCGACTTCACTTTCACAAGTTTTGAGGATCAGTCATACGTCGAACTTTCACATGATCTTGATTCCTCTTTGGCTCATTGGTCATTATGTGTTCAATAAATGACCTAAAGTAAACAAAAAGTAAGATCCACTTACACGCATAATATAAAAAAGTCAACTGACAACTTATGTAAGTAGAGGTTTCATACAAAAAAGTTTAGTAAAAAAAAGTTACACCATCTTACCACAGACGGCGCCACTGTACCGTTCTAAGATCGGACCGCTTGTGATCCTGAATTGAGCATTATAGCATGTCATAAGTGTGAATAACATGCTATTCCATGCTATATAGCATGGACTAGGAAGACTTCCGCAACGTCTCCGCCTGATTATGATCATCAATAATTTTAAATTCACAGTTCCAATAGTCGGATATATCTACAATGCTCGTTTACATAGAAAGAGCTAAGCAAAGGATTACAATATTTTCTTTACTACAAAGCGTAAAGGAATGTGGAATATTTGAATAGATGACTAAAAAATATATGATTCTATTCTAGTCTAACTATTCTATATTTCTAAATATTTTTGTTTCGAAGAGAAATCTTCAGGGCAAATCTTTTTTCTTCAAAACAGAAATATTTAAAAATAATTACCATAAAAATAAATTATAAATAATATATTTACGTATGTTAACTAGATCCTAGTTAAAGTAATGTTCAATGAACTTTCTTCCCCGTGTGTATATCACAAAAATTGCGAGAACACGGGAATATGGGTGAAGAGCACGTATTTGCCTAACCGCGATACGACCACTGGTAGCTCAGTGGTTTAGAGCACTGCGAAGGAGACGCAGACGAGTCGAGTTCGAATCCCGGCCAAGGCAAATCTTTTATCTTCAAAAAAAAAAATTTAAAAATAATTACCATAAAAATAAAAATTAATAAAAATAAATTATTCTATATTTCTACTTTAATATGATTTAATAGAACAATTATTAAACTATGAAATCAGCGGACGCTCAATATCAGGAAATTTCGACCTTCTGAGGCTAAATGTACAAACTGGTTGAATGGAACTTAAGAATGTACGATGGATTGTACAAACTGATAATCGATATTCATTTAAAAATTTCAAAATGCCAAACAAACACCAATTTTTACTTTTCATTCGTTTCCATTTTAATATTCTTGAAAATAAAAGAGTATAATTATAGGAAATGTTTATATTTCGTTAAACATCAAGAAATGAACGTTTCAATAACCATGTCGAAGTATAGATAATGATGGAGAAGGGAGATAGTTGGGGGTGCAGTAAAAGAAAACACCAAATAAGTAAAAGACTTATATTAAATATGTGCCGACGTTTCGACCTACCATGTAGGCCATCTTCAGGGCTATGAGAGAGAAACAAACAGAACAAAAAATATATAAAAAACGTTATAGTAACAAGATACAGTAACAAGACCTACATGGTAGGTCGAAACGTCGGCACATATTTAATATAAATCTTTTACCTAATTGGTGTTTTTTTGACTGCACCCCCCAACTATCTCCGTTCTCCATTGTATCATCCAGTCAACTATTTTCCTCTCATATATAGATAATGATATAACCTAAGCAGTATGTGCTATAAATAAAAGTTTGTCATGAAAAGATTGATATCGGATTCGGAGCTAATAATTAAGGTCATTATGGATTACTTTGTTCGTTACAAAGTAAGGAGCATTGAGGATTTTACGAAGGATTTTGGATTGTAAGGATTGGATACGAGAGGAACTCTATAAGTCTAGATGGATCTAATGATTGTCATGTATATGTGCCTTTTATAATCAATTTGGAGCTTAGAGGGTTTTTCTAGTAAATGTTGAAGTAGCCTGAAACGGCGAGTCGTTTCTTGTCGTTACAGCCTAGTAAAAGTTACTTATTATATGCTAGATATTACACCAAGCGCAAATAACTAATATTATAACCATTAAATAATATAGCAAGAGACGTATCAACATACATACAACCAGAGTAGAACCTAGACAAAACGGAGTAATAGAATGCCAAAATGGAAAAAACTGTTGATACTGAAAAACAAAAAATTCCAGGAATAAAATAAATCTTTTGCTGGGAACAAGGAATTAAACAAACCGAAGAGTTCAATACGGAGCACAGTTACTTCCAATATTATCTACATTCCAGAAGGTAACCAATAATCCAACAACGGGACTCGGATAATATTCTAAAGGTTTGAGATATCTTTGTGGTCTGCGGCCAGCGGTTTAACCAACATAAGTACGAGTACGTTCTTCGACACGGAATAAATTTCACATATATCTGTTATATTAATCTTGAAGTTATTATTTTTCTGTTATATAATTTGATATGTCTATGCGTTGAGAGAAACCATAAATATCATATTGAATAATTATTAGTGGAACCGATTAAATTATTTAATCTGTTACCGCTCGGAGTTGAGTCCTATGGGATCTAGAATCCTCCCGGGACTCACCCAGCCTCTATAAACTGGATACCCAAAATAAGAGTGAAAACTTAGGTGTTCTCGGACAAATCACCTCCCAGTACAACCGTTGTCCAGGAAACAGTACAGTCTCTACCATGTACCGAAGCCAAGACGCGTCATGGATTTTACTGGTCTACGAGTAAACCTTTCTATTTACAAAATTGTGTGTAGTGACGTAATATTTTATCGGCGTCGACTAGCAACGGATCCAGGAACTTCTTTTTGTTTAGTCTTTTGTCATTTTCGCTCAGTTAAATTATAAATATTTTTAAAAATAGACAAATCACAAAGCCGCTGTTTCTGACTTCTGTAAGCCGTTACACAAAATTAGCACTTTTTTTTTTAATTTTAATGGATCAATTTAAAAAATAAACTAACAAGCTACCTATTTTTGATCGCCCAGTAGTCGATATTCAACCAATAGGCAGGTTTCATTCCATCCAACAAACAACTACTATGTTGATTGAAACTGTTGTTCTTGTGATGCTGGCACAACTTTAAATTCATATTCATGTGAATCTTTAAAATTATTTCTGTATTAATTTCATATAATTTCTATTTATTGTTATTTTCGAATCCTACTGGAGCGGGAATGTTGTACCTATAGCAGAAATAATTCAACTAACGTCATAGTCAGATCTTTGACTGAATAAGTCTCTGGGTCATTCCGAGTGACGTGTTCCATTAAAATTTGTTGCTTGACTACTTTTAAACATGTATGTTGATAGTTCTTTTAAGTGATTACTGTATTATTGAGAAGTTCAAACCCGTCTTTAAAAAAATGTGCTTTGCACCGGACCAGAATGACGGCCATTATTATTTGTAAGTGCACGATAATTTGAGTATCCCTGCAGTGGGGTAAGTTACAACGAAATAAGACATATCAGTATCTAATTATGTCAAGCAGTTTGGCGTTTTGTAGCCATCTTAATTTTCACCCATTGCTCCACAAATTATTGACTTATTAATTACAGAATAATAAAAGGATAGAGTTTCTTGGCACTTATTGCAATCCCGAAGATCCTAGGTTCAAATCCGGTTTCTGACATGACTTTTATTTAATCTGTTAGCAGCCGGAGATGGATCTATGGGATCTAGGACCCTCCTGAGTCTCACCCAGCCTTTTTATACAGTTTACAGTGGGTACCCACTTTAAGGGTGAAAATCTAGCGGTTGAGCGTGATGTAGTACAAATCACCTCCCTGCACAGCCATTGCCTAACAAACAGTACAGTCTCAACCATGTACTGAACCCTTCAGGTTGAAGTGGTACAGGGTATTAATTACAGAATAATAGAATGATTAAAGTTTCTTAATCAACCTAATACCTGTTTCAGGTGAACTGATCCTTTCCGAGGAAGATGGTCTCGCAGAATCAGACGTAAGTTCGATCTCCCCGACCAGTTCGTGCATATCCCAGACTGACAGTCTCATCCAGGCATTCAACAGGTATTATAATCATAACTATATAATAAATAACATGACAATAATATATTATACTATCATTACGTATAATTTCAATTATCAGCAATAAACGTTCTCGCAGCCAATTATGCGTACTGACTCCGAGGATGTCTCCGGTCGGATGCAGTTCGGAATGCAGCGTCGAGCTCGGGAAGGAAACGGACAACCTGGTGGAAGAGATATATATCGCTAAGCATTCCATTGCCAAGGGTAAGTCCTCTTTTATTTAATTAAAAACCAACTTAAAACAAAGAATTAAGTCTCTTAAATTCCAGTCAACGTTTAAAAAAAAGCCTGAACACTAAAACCCATGAAAGATCTAGGGTTCAGAACGTGGTAGAGACTGTACTGTTTCAAGGACAACTGTTGTACAGGGAGGTGAATTGTCTCAGATCACGCTCAACCGCCAGATTTGATTAAGGGTTATAGAGGCCGGGTGAGCCCCAGGAAGGTTTCTAAATCCCACTGGATCTCCATCCCCGACTGTTAACAGATGAAATAAATTATCTGCTACAGCCGGGTTTGAACCCGAGACCTTCGGCATGTCAATTCAGCACTGCACCAAAAAGCTACCCCACTCCCCAACGTTAATTATAATTAACATTGTAGAGCAAAATGGTTGACTGAATAATTCTACGAGTGGTATGAAATGGTCGGTAGAGACAATGATTGCACAAAATTAGTCATCCAGACTATTTCGCACCACTCTTAAAGAATTAACAGTGTAATAATAAAAGGCTTACCGAATTCAAAGGTTTAATGCTGATATAATCAGTGTCCAAGGGGTTAGCATGAAAAAACTCCATGAATAAGCACTAAAGCGGCGCTGTGAACTGGTAACGCGGCAATAATCAAAAGTTGTGCCAAACAAAGTTAAAGTCTTGATGAAAATGTTCTTAGGTTACTATTGATCAAATTGTAATTCCATGAATAACTATTTATAACATTATATTTCACAGAATCGGCAAGTCTTAATACTTCTTCGTAACGTAATTTCAATTCATTTCTGTAACAGTGTTCCTTTGTTTACAACCTCGCGTGTTTAAGTGCAATGCTATCTATGCAAAAAAGATGAATATGTTTCCTAGAAGAGGAGATGAAAATGATGCACTATCTTCCAAGCAACAGGTTATGCAAGATCCTCTGATGTAAACTTTTCAAGTCATAAGCTATATGAAACGATGATATGATACGTCATAAGCGATTAAAAAAATGATATGATATAATAAAATAATCGGATAATACTACGGTAAACCGGGGTGAATAGAAACAGTAGGGTGAATAGAAACAGTGGGGGTGAATAGAAACAGTGGGGTGAATAGAAACGAAACTTCATTTTTTTATGTATAATTTATTTCCTACATAACTGTGGGTAAATTGTGGCAACCATTATTTTTTTTTAAGTTGCTATACTTTAGGCTGAAAGGGAAATAATGGTTTGTTTGGTTAGCAGCACAGGTTCCTGTTTGTATGTCTTGTTGAATTTTACCACACGATTTTTGTGTTTTTTTATCCACTTTGATTTTTCAAGGTAGGTCATACATAATTCGTAGTGTTCTTCAAAGTAAATAGCTGTATAAAGCATAGTTTAATTATTCATATAAAAGATTCAGGCTTACTTTAAGCTTTAACTTCAACAATATTATTTCAAAAATTATTCATTTTTTTTAAGTTAGGTTTTCAGAATTTATGGGATGAATAGAAACACATAATTTTTAGTGTTTCTATTCACCCCACAAGAAAAATTTATAAATCACATTTAGTGTACACTATATAAAATACATATTGTGTGTTTTATATCTATGTTAGACTCTTATTTGACACAGCAGAACCCTGTAAAATGCCAAGAAAATACGAACCGGTGGTTGGAGGGGGCTACAAAAAGCATGATCCAAAAACAATCGAAAATGCACTTTCTGACATATAGAAGGGACTAAGCCTTCGGAAGTCTGCTGAGAAACATGGTTTGCATTATAATAATGTACATCGACACTTCGAAAAGAGGTCTCAATATGAAGAACCATGGTGGTCAGACAGCTTTATAATAAAAACTTTATCTCTCGATTAAAAGGAATGATATTTTTCAAAGCTGACCTGTCCGATTTCAAAATTTATTATTCATAATTTAAAACTTGTTAAATACGGTAATTGTCTACCTATTCAATTTTTTTACATACAGTTATATAATTTCTTTTGGTTATGTACTGAAATAAATCATTACGTTGAGAAATAAATATGTATTTATCCATTTACAAATTAAAAATACCATATTTAACTGTTTACATTAACCCTCGATTCGTTTCAATAGAAAAAAATATGAAATCGAAGTACTGTTTCTATTCACCCCCATTTGCGGGGTGAAAAGAAACACCATGTTTTAATTTTTTTTCTTTAAAATGAAATAAAATTTAAAAAATTAAATGCTAATAAACAAATAGGTCTAACACAGACCTGTGTTTGGTCAAAAAATTGTGTATCTACAAATATGGAAAATTTCAAACCAAAGTTGAAAATTGTTTCTATTCACCCCGTTTTACGGTAACCTAATATAATGTAATAACCTAACTGCTGTTCTATATGTTATAATTCTGTTTGGGCAGATTGAAATAGACTGAATCTCAACCTTCAAATCCTGGTTAGAATGGTTTATGACCAAATATAGACCTAGAATAGTAACCTAAAATATAACAATATAGAAAAAACCTTTCAGTTTGTCATAAAAGTAATAGAATGGGAAGTTAAAACCAAAAAAAAAAGGAACTATAACGTTAGCCCTTAATTTTAAAATTTACTGAAAACAATTTAAATTAAAAGAAGAATCCGTAAATAAATGGTAATCCATAAATTTATTTTTGAAAAGTGCATCTAGTTTTAATTTATACTGAAACCAGCGTAGCTGAGAAGTAAGAAAAAATGAAAATTCCTGAAACAATTCCGCTTTTTGAAAACAATGCCGGACATTCTTTTAAATACAATGTTAATGCCGTTTTGTGAGAAAACGGAGCTAATTCTAGTATTTTCTCGTGAGAGTTTATTCTACACTGATGTGTCTTTGAATGAATGGAGGCGGGCACGGATGTTACTCTATCCTCCACGACCTCTTTGGGCCTTCGCCTACCCTTTGTTAAGTCAGTCGTCTGTTTTCAGATTCAATTAGATCCGTTTTTGAGCAAGGCTAATCAAAAAGTGTGACATTTCTTTTAATAGTAGTGTCAATTTGTGTTAAAGATTACGAAAATGGCGTCAAGTGGTAGAAAATGACAGTGCACGTTTCCTGAAGTGATGAAAACCAAATATTCCTTTATGAAAGTAGGAAGAGAGCCAACTGTAGTTTAAAAATAATTTATAATAATGCAAAATTGATTTTTAATAAAAATCTTGAGTTTATTTGATTTTTTTTTTATTTATTTTTTTACCTGAATTGTAGGAATTCCGGACGGTTTAAAATTCCCCCAGCATTCCGTACCTAAACCGATATTTCCGGATATGTCCGGAAAATTCCGGACGTATGGTACCAGAGGTCGAAGATTCGTTCCCAAAGAATCGTTCCTAATCGATCTCATTCAAATCGTTCGGAGCAAGAGCAATATTTTATAAGGAAAATGGTTCCGATCTGGACTGGAACGATATCATTTTGTTATAAAACAACCGCTCCCGAACGGAACAGAATCCGCCAGGAACGATATTTTTGGATCCCTTGAGGATTTGATCCTGCGGAGCAAAAAAATATCGATCCCACATGTTTCTTTCTGAACCTTGATTTTGGCCTCCTCATTTACCTATCTACCTATCTACACACGAAAATACCAAGCCGGAATCAAAAAATTGTGCCTAGAGAGGCATAGTACTTTCCCATTTTTAAAAAAAAAAATAATTCTGAGAACTAAAATATTTTTTTTTACTACCTTAAACTTAACCGATCCATATCGGTTCTTCTTTAGGACCAACTAGATCATAAACCAAACATTTAGGAAAAAAACTGGTTGAAATCCGATTTGTAGTTTACCGACACCGATGCCTAATTCTATGTACAATGTTAATTTGTACATAAAGTTAAAACTAATATTCATGTATACCAATTTACTTTTGTATTTTTTTGTTTGGTTTATTTTAAATATGTTTAATTTAACAATTTAAACTTCCAGGCATTATTTACCAGAACAACATTGAAGCTTATGCTGCCAAAATCCCTCCAAATGTGCCAGTGGTGGAACTCCAAGATGCACTCAATAAAAATGAAAACGATAATAAGAATAACTTTGTTGAAAAAGTCATTGTTAATGTTGAACAAGATAGAAAAACCAACAGGAGCGAAGATTTTGATGTTGTTGTCGCTATTGACATTGGAACAACATACAGTGGATATGCCTTCGCATACACGAAAAACCCTTCTGATAAACAAATTCACATGATGCGGCAAACAGAAGGTAAAAGAAATATTTCAAACTAGTAATAATACTTGTTGTAAACAAATATATAGTCAATAATTTTATTCATATTTATTGATCAGGAAGTGACAGAGGCTTGAACAACCAAAAAGTACCAACGGTCCTTCTCCTTAGTCCAGAGGAGAAATTTCACAGTTTTGGTTACGCAGCAAGAGATTTCTACCACGATCTTGATCCTGGTGATGCTAAACAGTGGCTCTACTTTGACAAATTCAAAATGAACCTTCACAACAATATGGTATTTTTGAAAATTTTATTATTACTTTAGTTGAGGCAATAATAGGAAATCTTTCTTTATCTTAAACTTGTTGTGCAAGACCATAAACTACTTAAAAATCGCATTTGGTCATTAAAGTGTAACCTAGGAATATCTATGAATATAACAATGAATCAAGAACATAACGTGTCTTCCCAGGAACCACTCCTTAAAATATCCTATCAAAACAAAATAAAATTAGAAGAATACTTCAATTTGTATCTGATACTAAAATAAAAAAAAAAGCTTAATAAATTCTATATGAATGTAACCTGACCTGTACAACTACAACTCATGAAGGGTCTTGTGTTCATTACATGTTAGAGAAAGTACTGTTTCTATGACTATAGTTGTGCAAGGAGGTGATTTGTCCTAGATCATGCTCGACTGCCAAGTTTTCTCCTCAATGAAGGGTACTCACTTTTCCCTGTAAACAGATTGATTTAACTATCTGTCATAGCCAGGTCTAAACCAGGGACCTTCCGCATAATAATCCAGCGATCTACCACTGAGCTACCCAACTCCTTGTATGAATATGAAACTCTCGTATTTTGAAAATTGTAGTAAATTAAACAACATATTGAAGTACTAAAGTGTCATAAATTTTGAATTCTTGGAAAAAGATACACAAGTCTTAGATTGAGTTTTTTTTTTTTTAATTTTTTGATATCTGATCCCATGTCTTTCTGTAGAACTCAGAAAGTTACTAAATTATGTCTGTATGAACTGGGGTATATTTAAAATATATATTTAAAAAAGTACCTTTTATTCCTTCCAGCCAATCAATAAATACAGAGGATTCCAATAATTAGTTCACATCCAGTTGTTTTTGCCATCATGAAGATAATTCCATAGATAAAAATAAAAACCAATCTTTTATTCTCAGTGTTTCGTTATATTACTGTACTGATCCTTATAGTTCATAATTTTAATGATCTTATGGTTTTCATCTCCATTTCTTAAATTTTAATCTTCTTTCAAACATTTTACATATATTTTTATAAAATTATACATCTGTCCTTTATAATTGATGGATTATTTTCACATGCAACTGAATAAATACCAATCTATTGTTGTATCTTAATCTAGGGATATGACATATCGTCTTTTCCAACTAAAATAAAGATATTTTATATTAATTATAGTTAAAGGATTGTTTCATATACAAGAAATTACCATTTATTTATTACTTACAGGACGTAAATAGGGAGAGCCAAGTAATGGCACAAAATGGACACAGCGTAAGCGCTCTTATGGTCTTTGCTCACACGCTGAGGTATATGAAGTGGCAAGTCGAGAAGGAGTTGAAAGACCAAGGAAGGATCCCAAAGGTGAGGTGGGTCGTCACCGTACCAGCTCTTTGGACGCAACAGGCTAAACAGTTCATCAGAGAGGCTTCTTATATGGTTAGTAAGTAAACATTGTTAACCATTCACAATTTGATGTTTATAGCAATATTTGTTAATAGCCAATTCTAAAAAAGTTATATTTAATTCCTTAATTTTATTAGAAGACTTTTACGTAAAAGAATCATCACACCTTTTTTTTATGCAAATATCAATACTTCAGGTAATTATTCCACAGGTTGTAGCTTTGAGTTAAGTTATAACATGTTAAAAAAAAAAAAAACCTATTACCAGTACAACCCGTGAACGAGTACATGTAGATACTGTACTGTTTCATGGACAACGGTTCTGCAAGGAAGTGGCTTGTCCTAAGTCACGCTCAACCGCCAGGTTTTTTCCCCTTATTTTGGGTACCCTATTTTTATATTTTACAGAGGCTGGGTGGCCTCCAGGAGGGTCCTAGATCCCATATGATCCATCTCCCGCCGCAAACAGACTAAATAAAAGTAACTGCCTGCAGCGGGATTTGAACAAGGATTTCTGGCATGTCTACTTACTACTCTACTACTGAGCCACTCCACTCCCTATAACAAGTTTTACAGGTTTATTTGTTTCATTTTTAATGTTTCCCAAAAATATAAGTTATCTACAGAGTCTGTAGTTTGGCTATCACTTCAACAATCATATATCAACTATACTTCAAAATGTTAGTTGAAACTTTTATTTCTTGATAAAATGATTACCGAAATCTACTCATTGCCCATAAGACATTCTCTTTTCCGCACTGAAGTGTGTCATAACTTGGATTTTTGGAAAGTATAAAATATGAAACGAAAAAACATTTAAAACTTGTAACTCAACTCGAAGCAACAACCAGTGGAACAGACGCGACACTTCAATACCATTAGTAATCAACAATCATAACTATGTTGATGTGGAAATGGTTGACTGGGTGTATCTCGGGAAATAGTGAAAATGGATAAGGATGGATGCAATCAATAAAGTACAACTTATTTTATTTGTGTCAACATTCAGCCTAATTTTGAGATTATAATCAGGAATCAGAATAAAACAAAACAAATCAGAATAAAATGGTGCTACACTTGTTATTTTGTTCTGTTTTAATCTCAGCCTTGATGATGGCCTAAAACTTATGCCAAAGTGTTTAGACAAAAAAAATAAGTCGTACTTATTTGTATAGAATTTATATACTGCATCCTCCAATCATTTTCAATATTTCTCAATCATAACTATGATTGATATAGGAAATATTGCTATAACTGCTATATCTGAATGTCAACGGAGCAAAACTTTTATTATCATATTTTCACTTTTCTTCAGACAAGATAAGCATTGTAGCTATCATATTCCTATCAAATTCCTAACCCTTAAATGTTGATTCCTTGTATTATTTATTTTATTTTTGGGGGGTAAGGTATTCATTACCCTGAGTCAATATGAAAATAGTATTATAGCATGTTCATTAATTGGTATGATGGGAATATGTTCATTCATTTGTTTACAATTAGAAAATTTTAAACAATTGCAGATAGGCTATGTAATCTGCAATAATTCTTAATATTTTATCTTCATAACTAATAAAAAAAATAAATGTATGTTCCAGGCAGATATTTGTTCACCTGAGACTGCAGATCATTTACTGATAGCTTTAGAACCAGAAGCAGCGTCTGTGTGTTGTAGAAACTTACATTTCGACCAAATAATTCAATTTAACACAAATCGCTTAAGATCAGGTACTAAAATTTTATATTTTATTATTTTTCACATTAAATAAAAAATATTACTAACCCAATGATTCTCAGGAAGTTACATGGTGGTCGACTGTGGAGGAGGAACAGTAGACATAACTGTGCATACTGTATCAGCTCAGACAGGAACCTTAAGAGAGCTACACAAAGCAACTGGAGGACCTTGTGGCTCGATTGGTAAGCTTTCAAGAATTCTTCCATCAGAAAAAAAAAGTAAAATATCTATATGAAGTGGTTTTGACATTGACAGCTATGCTATTTTATTAATTAACAATGTCCATTCATATTTCCAAAATATGAATAACAGTTCAGGCGCCATTTTACTGCAAAATTACATTAATAACTACCAAGCAACAGTTTTATAAAAGTATCATAACATTAAATCTAAGAGAATTTTAAACATTCCTTATTAACATTTTTTAAAACAAATTTTCAATCATTCAATAAAATTTTAAATGACTTTCATTCTACTCAAATCTGAAATTGAAAATATTTCCGATCAGGGTCATGGAATAATACATGTTTATAATAGGTGCTTATGGTACCATATATTTTACAGTACGTCTTGTTGCTTTCAGGAGTCGACAAAGAGTTTAATGATCTCCTAGACACAATCTTCGGAACCAGCTTCATGCGAAGGTTTCAGCAAGAAAGGCCAGCAGCGTACAATGAACTAATGCTAGGCTTTGAAGCGAGAAAAAGGAGTACCACTACATTCAGGTCAACACCGCTAAACATATTTCCACCATTTGCTTTCATAGACTTTTTTAGGAAAGTTTCAGGAATAGAAGTATGTATCAATCTTATAAATGTAACAAAATTATTATAAAGTTCACAATTATAATAAATACTTTCTTCTAATAACCATAAGGTCGAAGCAGCAGTCAAAGAATACGGAAGACCTGAACTGTCTTGGTCGAACGAAGGTATTTTGAAAATACATCCATCATTGATGTATCAACTTTTTCAACCCACTCTCAACAAAATTATCGAGGTAATTGAAATAAAAATTTTAAACTGGTATGAATGTATTTAATTATCAAATATAATACACACACCATGAAATAAAAATATCAGTAAATTTATTTTTACTGGCACATAGAACTTATAAATACTTGTACAAAAATAATCATCTTACTTAAAAAAATATAAATGTATTTGAATATATAATAAAATTTTTAAATATAATAATATTTTCAGCATATAGAAGCAGTATTGTCCACTAGAAGGCTAGATGATACAATAAGTCACCTATTTTTGGTTGGTGGTTTTTCTGAATCACAAATACTACAAGAGGCAATAAGAGAAAATTTCAGCAACAGAGTACATATTATAATACCACAGGTAACAATCGAGCAGTATAATTACGGCAATATTTGGAGTATTAAGGCTACTGCAACTGTTTTGTTAATGAACATTAATTAATTAATGAACATTAATTAATACTTTTCAAAAGAATTTGAAGGAAGGGTGTTTGATTTGATCCTCAAAAACAGTTACCTTTAACTCATAAAGTATAATTCGTTATATTATTTAGGAATAAATGGAGTGTATAACTTAATCTAATAAAGTACTTTTTAACACCACAGGCCGTCAGTTTAAGTGTTCTCAAAGGAGGAGTATTGTATGGTCTCAACCCAACGATTGTTTCTTCGAGAAGAGTGACCCATACTTATGGTTTAGGTGTGGTGAAACCATTTATAAATGGCCTCCATCCATTAGGTAAAGACACTTAAGTTACCACCAATACAAAAATAAATTAAGTACTAAGAAATAATAAATTTTAAATTTCAACAAAAATTTTATAAATCATTGGTTTATAAATAAAATGGAAAAACAAGATTTTTAAACTTGTACATGTATATGTATTTTCTTTTTTTAGATTTTTTTGCGAAGAATTATAATTGTGATTATTTAAATAAGGCTAAATTATCTTTTTCAACTATTTGTTAATTTCTTCATATTGATGTTTTGACTTTTGTGCCATTTTATATTCTATAAAAAGGACCAATTTAAATCATTTTAAATATTTGGTTTGTTTTTCTAGAAGTAAATAATAATAACAATAATAAATAATAGTAGCAGCATTTTGTGAATTAAAAATAAATGTATTTCCATGTTATTCTAGAGTAAATTTGAGTGAGGAGCTACGTACCAGTTTAAAACTATGTTATAGTAGACAGTTTAAAAATAAAAAAATAAATTCAAACATGACTTAGAATATTAAAAAAAACTAATATAATTTTATCAAATGCTAAAATTAAAATGATATTCTATCAACAGACAAACTAGTAATACGAGGAGGTCAAAAATGGTGCGTCGATGTGCTCGAAAGACTTGTGGAATCTGGACAAGCAGTTTCTGTGGGACAAATCATATCGAAAAAATTCACACCTGCATCGACTAACCAACGAGAAATAATATTACAGGTTTATGCTACACTTTCCAAGACGGCACAGGTAATAATTTAGGATTAGTAGTAATTATTAATATGATTCCATAATATTTTGTATTAACAGTTGTATAATTAATCAATAATGGTAAATAATGATGGTAATTTATGTAGAAATGATCTTAGAGATGAAAATTTAAGATGATTAGAATAAAAGGGGTTGAGTTAATCAACAAAAGGTATGAATTCGGAATTCATTTTGACCATCAATGTTTTTCAATATTATTTACTTCATCAGTTTAAGAGTTCGATCAGATTTATAGGATAAGTAAAGCTTGACCAGTGGCTCGTGTAATACCTTAAACTTAAAAAACCGTTATGTCGTCAAACTATTATCACATCGGCATTACATTTATAATATTGTTTTCAGAACAGATTATTCTTCATTATGTCTAAATCAGTCAGTTTCACTCAGTCACTGGTTTTATATTTCATATTCTCTCGACTCTCCATCTTTGATTTTAGTCGTTAGTATGCTTGGATAAATTAAAACAGGAAACATAATATTTCTAAACATGGGAGGTAACATAGACCATTATACCAAAAAAAAAAAAAAGCTCATGATTCTATTTTCTTTAAGCATTAAAGCAACAAAATCTATTGGTTTTAGAGTCATTACATATTCTTAATGTGTTGTAAAAGCTATATAGAATGTTAATTCAGTCAAAAACCTGAACTCAGGTTTTGTAACATATCCAGTAAAACCCTTTATTTAAAAAAAAAAATCAATTTATTTTTATAAAAAGTGAATCGACTGTAAGCTTAGATATCAATTTTTGAGCATGATGATGAATGAAAATGGACAATTTTTTATTTTTTCCCAGCATTACGAATTCCGAGGCTTTAAGGAATTCAAAATTGCAGGGCACTGTTTAAATCAAAATCTAAAATTTTTCTAATGTGAGATGACAAAACATTTTTTTCAATATAGTAAAATATGGAAAAAATGTACTTATTTATTGATCTAAAATACTTACTTATCTAAATAATGTTTTTAATACTGATAAAATTAAACCATATTCTAACACTCACATAAGCTTACACATATATATTACAAAATATTTTGCTTAATAACAAAATTAACCCTAAAAGTCAACATTAAGCAAAACCTTGCCCAATACAGTTTACTATTGGTTACAATAAATTTTAAAATATTTTATCCTAAACCATATTTAATTCAAAGATAAAATATAATTTGATACAATTCATTTTTAAAAATTATCTTCCAGCAAACACCCAGAACACCATGCACTAATTGAGTTTGCTTTAAACGCTAGCAAAGAAGTTTTATGTGGTATCCTATCACATCATAATTACTATTAACATTTATTATCAAACAGTAATAGTATTTCTCTGAAAATATATTTAATATAATTTAATTTCTAAGATTAAAAGATACCGTTGTTCCAAAACCAAAGTGGTGTATCTGCAAATATTTTCTATTTTGAGTTGTTTGTATATGAGCAGTTATCTATTCCAAAAATACATAACTGAATATATTTGGTCAATAATTAAGGATCCAAAGTATAACCAATTTAATTAAAAAATTAGCTATCTTCCTTTTGCATCCATAATTAAAATACAGTTTGGCTACGATAACGATAATATGATACAAAAAAAAAAAGAAGTCACAGAAATATTAATAATGACACAAAATGCGATCAAAATAATAAAAAAGTTAAAATCCTTAAGATAAGTTATTGTCTGGCAATATAGGAAACAACCTTTAACAAAATAGGAGACGGAGCTGGAGAGGTATGATGGCGGAAAGGAGTCCCTACCAGACTGAATGTCATCGGGGGCTTTACTATAGCAAGCCATTGCAGAGTCGAATAACACTAAAAATCCAAAATAGAGTCTAAATAAAGCCTAGTCAGGAGTCACCTGTGGTCTAGTGGTTGAAATTAGCATAACAACCGACTGTACCCATGATTGCTGGTTCACAATCGGCGGGTGGCTTTAGGATTTTTTAAAGGGAGTGAAAAATCCTTAGTTAAGTTGTCCTTTGGAAGGGACTTAAAATAGGGGTTTCCAACCTGTACAATGCAAGATACTCATTAATCCCTATCCTAATTAAGCCTGGATAGACAAAACTTAGGACTCCAATTGTCGTATTGTCCGATTAGTCATAGCAGCATAAGGTGATGTTAAATGAATAAACAAGCAGAGTCTACACATTAACAATGGCCGATCCAAAATGAATTCCAAGGTCAAGCGTAAAACAACAATAATAACTCCAAGAGAATGCAAAGGTATTACAGTAAGAGCAAACTAGGTCACAACGAGGAC
The DNA here is from genome assembly GCA_037127475.1 of Arma custos. Classification (NCBI taxonomy): domain Eukaryota; kingdom Metazoa; phylum Arthropoda; class Insecta; order Hemiptera; family Pentatomidae; genus Arma; species Arma custos. The sequence continues at coordinate 13,579,452 of CM073760.1, read as the reverse complement.
AAAGAGGGAGTGAAGCGAGCCAGGTAGTGGGGGAATCGACGTGGCTTTTATATGCACAGCTGGTCCGGAGGCGACTTCTGCGCAGGTTGTTTTCTGAATTGTCAGACTATAAATAATTATAGTAAAACCCTGTTTATTTATCCTATAGACAGAGAGAAAAAATAATTAATTTTAATTTGTCTCGCATATTAAATAAAAATTAAAATACTATATATAAGTTTATAGGTAGATCATAATTAAAATAAAATGACAAAGTTAAATTTGCTGCTGGTTAACAAGTCATTGACTTCACTTATGCTATTTCTAGCATTGAGAAGATTATATTGCTAAATTTTAATTTATGACTGTACAATTTCAATAAAACAGAAACTATAAGTTAAAATACAAGGAATAATAACTTTACGAAGGTTGGCGGGCAATAGTGATGAATATTTTTTTTAGCACAACTAAAATAAAGAAATATTGTCTAAATTATATAGTATCAAATAATCATTGACTAGTAAAATATGTACTTTAGAAAAATTTTACTCTACAGAGGAAAAAAAATATGGAGAAGATGGGTGGTTGATTTTATATATACAGAGTGTTTCGGAATTGCACGGCACTATTTTAGGTATGTGTTCTCAACCACAAAATAATCAAAAAAGTTCATATTAGCATATATCTCAAACTCATTTATTAAACAGATATCAAAGGTTAAACATTTATTATTTATTTACTACATTAAGACTGACTGTACTAAGTTTAGTGTGTTTAATACTATTACTATTTAATACTACTACTATTATCAGTTTGTCTAGTTCTGTGTGTTTTAGTGTGAGTGAATACCGTGAGAGTTCAATTTATGATTATTATGGGAGGCACCACAAATTTATTCATTTTTGCAGAACAAACAGACATGCTTTTAACTTATGGCAAGGTACATAGAAATGGTACTGCTGCTGTTCGAAGATATCATGAAAAATTTCCTAACCGAAGAATACCAAACCGTAAAGCGTTTGAGGCCATTGAAAGACGCCTTAGGGATAATGCCACGCTAAAACCTATACGAGTAAACGCCAGTCGACAAAGGTTTCGACGAACTGCAAACATTGATGAAGAAATACTCGATGATGTTCAGTTATCTCCTACTACTAGTACCAGAAGATTGTCGCGCCGTTTTGATATTTCCTCTACCAACGTATGGCGAACTTTACGAGAAAAACAATTGAATCCATTTCACCTATGAGTAGGCAAGATTTATTACCACAAGTTTATAACAAGCGCAGAAATTTCTCCCAGTGGTTAATTCAACAATGCGCATGAGATCCTAACTTCCTGAGCTGCATTTTGGTTACTGATGAATCTTGCTTTACGGAATTCTTAATATTTATCTTGCAGAAACGGGATTCTTAATTTTTGAAATACCCCTAAGGTTTAATAAAGAAAACCCTCATACGACTACTGTTTGACATACCTTTTCTTTAATAACTCTTGTGGTCTTCTAGGCGACATCATCGGCTCCTTCTTTTTGCCACCTAGGCTGTCAGTTATATCTTACTTGCATTTTTGCAATATAATCTTCATGAAGTCCTAGAAGATATTCAGCTAGGCATTAGGCAAAGGCAGTGGTTTTTGCATGACAGTGCTCCAGCTCACTTTCCTCATAGTGTCACTGATTATTTAAATGAACTTATGGAGACAGATGGGTTGGTTGAAACGGAGCTGTAAAATGGCCACCATGATCTCCGGATTAAGAGCCATTAGATTATTTTGTGTGGGGCTGGATGAAATCTATGGTTTAATCTGCGGCAGTTGGCACACAAGCACCATCCTGATGCTATACGAAGAGCCAGAGAAGCATGGATTCGTCGTGCTGAATGTTGCATCCAACAAAACAGAGGCCCCTTTGAGCAATTACTCTAAATGTTGTAATAATAATACATAAATAGAAATAATAAATCTTTAACCTTTGATATCTGTTTAATAAATGAGTTTGATATATTTGTTAATATGAACTTTTTTGTTTATTTTGTGTTAGAGAACACATACCTAAAATAGTGCCGTGCAATTCCGAAACACTCTGTATATATAAAATCAACCACCCATCTTCTCCATATTTTTTTTCCTCTGTATGTAATATGTAACATTTTTTTGTATCTGTCATAGTTCAAGTAGAAAAAGCATTCAAAGTTGACTACTTTAGTATTCCTTTTTACGAGGAAACGTAATGTAGCATTAAGTTATTTTATTTAAGAGTTTTAGTCGAAATAACTTACTAATCAAGGCATTTTGAATCTTTCAGAAAATGTCTGGACATTTAAAAACCTTCTGTGAAGACAGCATACTGAAGTAGTGAGCTTCAGATACTTCTTCTACTTGACCTATGAAAGATAGAAACAAATGTTACATACATTTTTTCCATATTTTGGATAGAACATTTCAGAAAAATAAAAATAAATGGGGGTCAAGAGGAAACTACATTTTTTGAAGGTCGATATTGACCACTTAAAGTGAAAAAACAAAAAAAATTTTTTTATTTCTTCAAACTAGGCCTGAATAACTACAACTTTTACCTGAACCGTTTTTCTGAATTTTGTTTCATATAAAACATTTGATTCACTTGAAATGGGACACCCTGTATAAATATATACATATATCGGTTGACGGTATTGTATGAAGGAATCTTAAATGTTTTGTTCAACCCTTCACTACACCCCAACAATAATTCAATCTATAGATCGATTTACTATCACGGAGTGCGAACAAAATCATTAAATAATTACTTCATGAGAATCAAATTGAGATTAAAAGGATAGGAATCATCTGTCCTTTTTCCATCCTTAAAATAGTTAATTAATATTTTGTTCTGATTAATTAATTCATTCCATCATTTTACAACTGGAAGAGATAGAAAGAAAAAATTTAAAAAAAAAAGTTCAAAAAATATAAATAATAAAAATGCGTATTAAGTCTTAAATATCATCTATAGTGTTATATATAATCTATTTTATATATATAATTTTATGATTATATAGTTATAATAAAGTCTTTTGTTACAGTTTATCACAGACAACAACGTCTATAAATGTGGATTACTCAGACTAAGCCTGTCAGAGAAAAATGATACCAAAACACTGAGAGAGATCGTAGTTAGTTTGGTGTTTGGTGGCACAGAAGTAACAGCTTTTGCCGTTGATTCATCGACAGGATGTTCTGTGAAAACAACACTTGATTTTATGGACTGATAATCCTCCAATTTTATTTATATATAAAAAAAATATTTGGATAAATTGTGTGATTGTTAACTTAATAAAACTGTGATAATATGATAGAATTAATTAAAATTAAATTTTTTATAGAAGAAAATTACTTTTAAATAAAAAATATTTTTAAAAAATACATCATTTTGCTTACCTTTTGATCTCAACTTCACTCTTTATTTTTATTATTACTAAATATATTATATATAAATTATATTATACTTAAAGTATAATATAATTGTTTACACTATTTTAGCTCAGAAGTCTCTGTTTCAACAGATTCTATAATTTCTTCCGTGTTAGCGGGTTCATAAACCTTTGTCTTATCTTTTTCTGAAAAATAAGCAATAGCCAATTTTTATATTTTATAAAAAAAAATTATAATAATATAACTCAAACTTTTTATTAAATTTTCTTACTTTTGATTTGCACAGTATTTCGAAAAAATGTTGTATACAAGAAACAATGGACTATGCTTGACACCAATGCAAGTCCTGCTGCAGACATAAAAACTATTTTTCCCCCGTACCATTTATACAGAGCACTCCACAATAGATTGCCAACAACGAATCCTAAAAGTAAAGACAGCTTTGTTAGAATAAATAAAATCTAATCTTCAAATATCTGAACTTCAAGATATGATTTTTTTTTTCATAAGAACGGAGTAACAAAAGAATAAGTTATGTTTTGTTTTTTAGCTTCATCATAAAACTAATTTATTTATAAATTTAACTTTAAAAATTCTGCTTATATTGTAACTTTTAGAAGGAAAAATCATTTGAAAACTAGTGATTTTCAAATTAAAAATAAAATAAAGTTTGTGATTACAATATTCCTTTACAGCATACAAGAAATTAAAGAGGGTTAATATATGTGTAAAATATCGTAAGAAATAAAAGCAATCTGTTATATCGATAATATTACATTATTAGAAAATTCCTTAAACATAACATAAAAAACAATTCATTTATTTTAGTTTAACAGAGATATAAATGTAAATTTAAAAAGTATAATGTTGAAGGAGATTAATCGATGGAGACAAATTATGTGTTGTAAAATAACTGGTAATAAATTGCGAAACATAATTGTGTAACATCTAATTTATTTATTGTCACGCCAGAAATTGTGTTTACTGGAGATCTTTTGATGTAAACAGAATTAATCGTATATGTTTACACAGTTTATCAAATAATTGTAGATTGAGAAAGTAAATTAAACAATGAAGCTGATAAATGCATGAGGTGTTGGGCTATTCTCAACATTATACATTGAGTAAGTAAAAAATTAACAAGGAATTAATTACATTATAAGCCATGTTTGAATTCACCACAACGCTTTCTGCGTAATTACGTATTTACTCAGATTACATCATTAGATACTCTTAGAACTTCTTCTTGTATTAATTCCATATGTCTATGATTTTGTTTCATTTGTACATTGGATTGTGTTGGCTTTCAGTGTATTATTATTAATTTTTTTTATTTTATTAGAATTCAGCTTAATGACCTACAGACTTCTTCGATTTGGGGCCCCATTAGTAAGGCATCAAGCATTGTCGGAAAATAAATAAACAAAACCTGTCCCCCATTTTATAGATCATACTGCTGTTCATTTGATTGGAATTGAAGTACAGTTAAGTACTTATTTTGTACTTTTAGTGAGCCTACTATGAAAATATGGGTAACTACTTAGTATTGCTTTGACATTTTGAGTATTTTGCATTAAATAAAATAATGATTTTTATTTATTTGTTAGATTTGTTTTCTAGATTAAAAAAATTTTACAGTTTATAAGGAAAATAGTTAATTATTCCACAAGTTGTCACTTCGAGTTGAGTTACAAGTTTTAACTTACCATTTGTTTCCCTTTTAATAATAAATTTTCCAAAAATACAAGTTATCATGAGCTTTATTATGAAAAATAGAATGTAATTATGGGAAATGTGAATACTTCAGCTTCAGTAATCATTTCATCTAGAAATGAATGTTTCAACAAACATATGTCAGCTATACTTCACAATGTTAGTTGAAACTCATATTTCTTGATAGAATGATTACCAAACTATTCCCCTTTTTTCATAATTACATTCTCTTTTCCATGCTAGAGCTCAAAATAATTTGTATTTTTGGAAAATATTAAAAATGAAAAGAATAAACAGTAAAATTTTGTTGTAAGTCAACTCGAAGCGACAACCAGCAGAACAGATACTGGAAAATATCTTAATCTTATATCACTGCATTTGGGAGCAGCTCAGGAGTAGAGCACTGAGTTGCCATGCCGGAAATCCTGGTTCAAATCCCGCTGCGGGCAAGACTTTTATTTAGTCTGTTTACAGCCAGAGATGGATCATATAGGATCTAGGACCCTCCTGGGCCTCACCCAGCCTCTATAAAATATTATAAAAAATAGGGTATAAATTATATAATATAATATTATAAGAATAAGGGAGAAAAATCTGGTGGTTGAGCGTGACGACCTAGGACAAGTCAGCTCCTTGCAGAACCATTGTCCATGAAACAGTACAGTCTCTAACATGTACTGAACCCCAGACCCCTTCACGGGTTGTAGTGGTACAGGTTTTTTTTTTTTATATCACTGCATTTTCTGAATTGAATTAACAGTCCTAAAATAATAACATTGGAATAAAGTGTAGCTTATTATATTAATAAATTGATGCATTCCATTTTTCCATTTAAATTAAAAAACAGAGCTACTTTTGCCTAATGACTTGGAGAAGTCAGGAACAGTGACTTTTTGATTTCCCAATTTTTAAAGATGTTTATTATTAAACTGATCGAGCATGACAAAAGACTAACCAAAAAGAAGACCTCGATCTGTTGCTAGGCAATGCCCATAAAATATTACATCATTAAAAACTTGTTTACATAATAGAGAGACATACTAACCAAACGCATCGTCCATTCCGGCAGCTATTCCTTGAACCGTTGCTGTCGTCCCAGGTGGAGATATCGCACTAGCGTAAGCAACAATCGTTGTGTAACAGAGAGCATATGATGGGCCTTGCATTATCAACTCTATCGGTAAAATCCACCAAGGCGACGGTATCATGGCAATCAAAGCAAATCTGATGGCGTAGAAAACAAAACACAAGCTCAAACAATGGCCATAACCAAGCTTTCTAAGTATTTTACCTGAAATCAGAATAAAAAATATTAAAAAACTTTAATATAGAATATGAAGCTATTCCATTGTTTCATATGAAATGTCTATTTTTATTTTTTCTAAAGTCCAAAGTGGAATTATTGAACTTATGTTCTTTGGCAAGGGCAGATCCAGAGGAGGGGGAGGCACGTGCCCCCCAGACAGTTTTTTGTGTATTGTGGAGAATCCATTACTGTACATCTTTATAGGCAAATCAAATGATCATATTTGTTAAAATAACAGAAAGAACATAAGTGAAACTATTGTTTTGATATTTTAATAAACCTTTGAAATCTTTCTATAGATACTACAAGTTAATTTATAAGTTATTGTTATATCACGGCTACTGGTGCGGAAGCAGGGTTCTGGAGGAGGGACAAACCTAGGGAAGGAACTTGGATCTCCCTGGGGTGGTACTCCTCAGTATTTCAATCTGAAGTACTGGCCATTAATTATTGTGCGCAGACACTGCTGAATGAGCGGATGTCACGTAGAAGGATTACTTTCTTCACTGACAGCCAAGCTGCCATAGGTGCTATAAGTGGACACAGTACCAACTCACGGATTGTGTGGGACTGCTATGCAGTTCTTAACAAACTGGCTGAGAGCAACAGGGTTAGCATCGAGTGGGTTCCTGGACGCCATGGTATCCCTGGCAATGAAGAGGCTGATAGGCTGGCCAGACTAGGGTCGGATAGAGTTCCCTGCAGTTCTGAACCGGTTTGCGGCATTGGTCTCAGCTATGCTAAGCGCAGAATAAAGGACATCTAACTTCGGAAACTGAACCAGCATTGGTGCAGACTAAGTGGCTTAAAACACTCCAAATTATTCCTTGACAGCTTCAATGAGAAGTTGAGCAAAGCCGCTCTGGAGCTGGGCAGGGAAGCATTAAAGATAATTATAGCGGTGATTACGGGACATAGCAGGCTCAACGCCCACATGTTTAGGCTGGGACTGGCTGGTGTCCCTGCTTGCCGCTTTTGTGATGCAGCGGACGAATCACCCTACCACATTGTCTGCCTATGTGATAGGTTTGCCGACCTAAGATTTGAGACCTTTGGTCTGGATAGAGTCACTGATCCCAGGCAGCACGAAGTTATCAACCCAGCAAGCATACTGAAATTTGTGGGTTCGACTAACCTAAGATTTTAATAAATCGCATATAGATGGGGCGCACAATAGATCAGTCACGGTCGCAGTGCAGGTAATGCCCACTTTCAAAAAAAAAAAAAAAAAAGTTATTGTTGATTTTTTTTTCCCGTCTGCCCGTTGTGCCTACCCCCCAAAAAAATAATGGATCCGCCCTTATTCTTTAGTTTGTCTGTGTTTACAGATTTTAATGAGTTGTTATTAATCCTGTCATCTTTAAGAATATTTACTATCACTAACATTGAACAGACATTTTCAATATGCCATCAAATATGACCATGGAAACATACAATTTTCGTCTAATTTTTTTTTAATGAGTTTAAACTCTGACACTCAGCAGCCTAAGCTGCAAGAAACATTACCACCATGCTCAGAGAAGGGTGTTATAACAAAAAGACCATTTATTGTTGGTTTGAGAAATTTTCCCAAAATTAATGAATTTGAATTTAATGAATTGAAATTTAATTAATTTTTTCAAAATTAATGAATTATTCATTAATTCTTTATACCCAGAGGTGAAACCGTTATGTCCACATCCTACAGCAGAGATACATAATGCCACAAAAACGTATTAAAAAACAATCTGGCTAATCTGAAGGGATATGTACTCTTAAACGAACTCGGGTGATCCTAGGGGGAGGGGGGTGACACGATTTCGAGTTTCACAACAGACATTGAAAAAACTAAACAAGCTGAGTTAAAAAATCCTCCCACAACCACCTTCTTTACCAGACTTGTATCTAACAGATTTTCATAGGTTTAGAAATTTGGACAACTTCCTTATGGGTAAAATTTTATCAGAATCAAAGACAAAAAATTAATTTTGAATTTATTGTAATACAAAAAATCTGAACAAAAATGTTGGAAAACATGATTCAAATCTGGTTTGTGTATTTTGTTCGTTATAGAAATCAAAGTTTGACAAGCACTTAAATATCGATTTTTTTATTTTATTTTATGAATATCAGAAATACATCAGGACATCAATAATTTTATATCTAGTAAATAATGTAATAAACCAAATCAATTTGTTGAATAATTAAAAGGATTCAAATTTATATTTTTAAAGTATTTATTGCAGCAAAATAAATCAGCTCTGTAAAGCCAATAAAAGTTTATTTATTTTATTCAATAGCTTTTCTTATAAAAATTTTCATTCAATATTTTAATTAAAATAAAATTGGATGATATAATCTGCTGTTACCATTTGAAAATGAGTTTTTTAATAATTCTAATATTTTTTCCATAGAAAGTTTTTAACTACTATAATAAAGTCATCAAATAAAATTAATAAAGTGAAACAATTTCCATTTTTTTTATATAATTTTAAAATAAGTAACATTTTTATAAATATTTTATAAATTAAAATACACAAATCAATTTCTTATATCTCTTAATATCTTTTTTTTCTGGAGAAAAGTTATGTCAAAATGGACATATTGTGTTTTACAGTTGGTCATATATTTATAAAAAATAAAATAACAACCGTTCAGCAGGCCAAGGACACCATTATGTACACGTGCTAATAAAAAAAATAAAAAATATGGAAAACAGATGTTGTGAAGGTAAACCCATAACCGCCATAAAAGACGGTTTTAATATTTACGAAAGAGGTTATTAAAATACCACAAGGTTTTAATAAATTATTACATCATATATACCAATCTATAAGGATTGGTATATATGATATTTGATGTGAGTTTATAACTATACATACATTAATATATAAATACATATATATATATATATATATATATATATATATATATATATATACACACACATAATTACAACTAATAATAATAATATAACCTGACAAATAAAATGAAACAACTTCTCCTATAAGTGTTTCGGCAGCAACTGTCAAGCCTTGGAGAAGTTTTATATTTTCTAATTGCCCCATTTCCTTAGCAAGATCTTCAAGATACCTAAAATAATAAATAATTTTAATAATAATTACATTATACTAATAGATTCAGAAATCATTTTAAATATTAAATATTAAAAAAAAATAAGCTATCAACTTAATTATTTACCATAACAAATAGAAAATTATAGCCGAGTCTCCCATACCAGCTAGAACGGCAAAACCTAGAAATGTCGCAATGTGTGGCTGTTTGACAAGATTCCACACATCTAAGACAATATTTTCAGATTTTGCCATAGGAGGAAGCTAAAAATATCATTAGTAAAGATGAAATACTAAATAAGGTTAAATAAATTAAAAATATATAATAAATTTGATTAAACAAAAGAATTGACAGTTTATTTATATATTTATTTATTAAATTTCTACATGAGTCAATATAAGCTGAGCTATATCCAGTGTCAATTCATTCGTTGTGTAATGATAGTAGCTTACTTTCAGTTTGTAGCAAAACAACAAATCGATGACCATGAAGAAACAACAAAGGTACATGGCAGGGTAGAAATCTTTTATAGAGTAGAGCACAGTGTTGTCAACGTTGTTCATGAAGATCCCGCCGATCAGGCAAAGTAAACCAAAACCAATCGTACCCCAGACCCTCTGTTGGCCATATTTCATTTCATTCCCTTCTCCTATTTTCCTAACACAATTACATATATTACTAATAATAACCACTAGATTATTTATGATTCACAAGTGCAAATTTATGATTATTATTAATAATCTTCTATACCAAGCAACTTCACTAATCTATTTTAAATGTAATGCTAACAGAAATAAAAGGCAAGTAGAAAATAAATGTAATAACACCTGTCAATCCATTTTTAAATTGTAATTATTCAAGACTAGCTTTTGCCCGTGGCTTCGCTCGCAAGGAATTTGGTCTGCCACATAAAGTTTCGGGAAAGATCATTTAAAATAAATGGTTTAATTATTTTTTTAAAATATAAGTTACTCATACATCCGAAATTTCAGATGTCTAACTTCAAAACTGACGGATTCTATACAACCTTCGAACCTCTATTATATTAAAGGGGAAACCCTTGCGGTGGAATTATCCAAATTTCTTTCTTAAACTATACAAAGAACTTATCTACATATTTCAAGATGCTAAGTTCCTGATTTGCCTTTAATTATGTACTATAACAGGGGAACATATGCCCCCGTGCCCCCACATAAATCTGTCCTTGCTCTAGCCCATGATGTATAACCTATTTTACTCAATAATTTTCATCCAAATCTGTGAGGTAGTTTTTGCGTGAATGAGTAACAAACTTTCACATTTATATCAGTAGGATATCAAAACAATAGTTTCACTCATGTTCTTTCTGTTACTTTAACCATTATTATCATGTGATTTGCCTTTAATTATGTACTATAATGGATTCTCCACAGTACCTAAAAAAATGTCGGGGGGGGGCGTGCGCCCCTGTGCGCCCCCCTCCCGTACATCCGCGCTTGCTATAGCCTATGTGTTATTCTGATATATAACCTATATTACTGTCAATTTTCATTCAAATCCGTCCAGTAGTTTTTGCGTGAAAGAGAGAAAACCATACAAACTTTCACATTTATAATTACGACATTTATATTATTACGATTAACCAATTTTTAATTAACATAACTGAAAATGCTTTATTTCTGAAACCAGAATTTATCTATTTTTTTTTAAATATTCTATTGAAGACTTTTAATATTCTAGTCTGAATTAAACCACCTCATTATGATTTGATTGGTAATTCAACTTACGGTAACTCAGTATACACCTGGAATTGCCTAACTTGAGCGAGTAGGCTAAATGCAAAATATGAGGAAAAAAATGATCCGTCTGCAGGTCATTAAAAATTCTCTGAAATTAAAGAACTATTTATTATAAAGCCAACGTTTCCACCCACATTGCAGATCATCTTCAGGGCTTATAATGGGGTCCTAAGAGCTTACTTAGTTCAAGAGAGAGTGAAATGAACCTATAGCCTTTGACGGCCCCCCAATATAAGCCCTAAAGAATACCTGCAACGTGGGTCAAAAGTTGGCTTTCATTTAAGGGAATTTTTACTGGCCTCTACCGGGACCAATTTCTTCCTCATGTCATATGGTCAACTAATCTTCTTATTATAAAAAAAGTAGTTAATATCCGGAACAACCTTATACTGTTGTAATAAAAAAAAGAAAATGGAAAACAGTAAGCCTATGCCAATGCAAAAATAAAGATCCCTGGGTTCGGTATGTCAAAAAAAATTGTAACGTTTCAAGCTAACGATAGTGCAGGGAGTTGATTTGGCCTATGCTCTACCACCACTTTTTTCAAACAGTTAAGAGTACCCTCTTCATAGAGACTGGATAAGCCCCAGGAGGGTCTGCAGAAATAACAAGATTGATGTATGGCTGTTAACAGGTTAAATAATTTATCTGCCAGATCTGGTTTTGGACCCGACATTCCTGCACTACACCACTGAGAATGAAAGAGTTGTTTTTGTAAGAATGAACATCAGAAACGCAACTAAGTTCTACGTTTTACCCAACATTTTTCAGTAAGAGCTTTTAAAGATAATTTATAATTTATAATATGTCAATGCGAATCATTGAGACACATCATAGGAGTATCTTAGTAGTTATACAAAACAAAATTGAAAAATAAAATAAAACAATTCTTACCCAAAACTTCGAAGCAAATTGCATCAGTCAAAGAGTTACAAATATTGCAAAAAACTGATCCAATCGAAATAGTAAGCACAAATGACCAGAAAGTAAGTCCGGTGTAAAATCCCGATCTCATCTTAGGATATGCAGCGATACAAGACTCATTATTATTGTTACTGCAGTTTAAAGAGAGTCTGTTACTAACACACAGTGTATCCTCATCACTGAAGATCTCATGTGTAACGTTGCCACATAACATCTGAGCATTCCATAGTTGATAAACCTATGAATAATAAGAGAAAAAAATTAATAAAAACTTTTTGTTAAAACTTAAATAGTTTATACCCAGAAAAATAAACCTGTACAACTACAACCTGTACAGTGATGGGTTCAGAACTTGGTAAAAAACTGAACAGTTTCTAAGCTAATAGATGTACAGTGAGCAGATTTGGCCGAGATTATGCTTAAGCACCCGGTTTTTCCCTGATTTAAGGTACGTAATTATAGAGGCTGGGTGAGCCCTAGGGCCTCCAGATCCCACAGAGTCTGTTCAAGTAATTTATCAGTTATAGCTGGTCACAAATGTGGATCCAACAGATAAGCGGTTCATTACGCAACGGATTGAGCTGAAATGCTTGAGCTCCATGTATTCTTTATTCAAAGTTTAAAATATTTGAATTAGAAGTTGAAAATATGCAAGAAGCTTACAATACAAAAATAAATAAAATAAAATTTTAAATTATTTATGGGTTTAGGCATAAAATACAACTAAACTTAAAGGTGAAACTTTGTTCAAATCCAGCTGTGGCAGATACATTATTTAAAATGTTAACAGCCACAGATTGTGCTTTTACGACCTTCCTAGGACTCACCCAGCCTGGTACCTTTAGTTGGGAAGAATAACCTGGCCGTTGAGCATGTTCTCTCATCTCCCTGCACGGTTTAAAGTAGAAAACATAATTTCTAAGATTGCAAGAGAACCCCAGTATTCAGAGGATTGAATAAAAAATATAATAGTCATATAATAACTAGATATAAATATAATACTTAGTTTTTTTATCATAAATTTAATTGTCTTATTGTGAACCACAATATCAGTTAAAATAAATATTAATAAAATAAATATTAGTTTATGTGTAATTGAAATAAGTTCATCACTAATTCACAAATTCATCACTAACAAACACACATTATACTTTATCCTAGTTTATCAATTAAAAGAATTATAATAAATTTAAAAATATTATTTGAAAGATATTTTATAAGTATACAGAACAAAAATTATTTTTTCTAATGTCTGATATAATCGTCTACACCAGGACTAACAACTTTTTTGTTATGCATATCCTTTAGTTTTTAGAACCGTCTATTAAAAAATAAATCTAATAATACTTACAGATTTTTCACAAATGTTCACGTCTGTACAATTTACTTCAATATGTGCAATATCTTTACTTTCTGGAATGAAAATCATTAAAAAAAAGCTCATCGTCATCACACTAAGTAAAGACATAAATACAAATTTCCTTTTCTCTTGAAAATAGTCCAATATAAACCCGAAAATAGGTTTCAAAGCAAAGAACAAAACCGGAATAGATGCATTTATAGTTCCTATTACAACTTCAGATACGCCAAGATGCTTTCCGAATATTGGTAGAAAAGGCTGGATAGGACCCAAGGCTAAAAAAAGATAAATAGGCATATTACTGCAAAATAAAGGCTTATGAAATATAATAATAAAATAAATTAGGCCTTTATTCTAACCTCCTAAGAAAAAAAAATAATGGGCCTTAACAGGAAAAAGTTTGTAGTTTATCTTCACCATCTTGAAGACTTATATAACACCTTAAAAAAAAAAAATAATTAATTAATAATATATAATATAATATCCATATATTATACATAATATAATATCTGTTCCCCAGGTTGTAGCTTTTAGTTAAGTTGCAGTAAGAGTTAACTTTTTATTTGTTTCATTTTTAATCTTTTCCAAAAATACAACTTATCATAAACTTATAAATAAAGGATGTAAAAAAGGAAAAGTGTATGGAAAAAAGGATGTAATTATAGGTAATGCGTAGATTTTGGTAATCATTCGATCTAAAAATAAAAGTTTCATCTAGCATTTCGAACTATAGATGATACAGGTTTGTTGTTACGTTTATTTCTCGATAAAGTGATTACCGAAGTATACACATTACCCATGATTACATTATTTTTTCCGTACTAAATCTCATCATAACTTGTATTTTTGGAAAAGATTAAAAGAGAACGGATGAACAGTTAAAACTTGTAGTAACTCAACTCAAAACGACAACCTGTGGAATAATTATCCAAAAACGTTTTTGCAAACAACTTTCGTAAAGGATTAGCATAAAAGTTCAAAATAAAAAGAATGAAAAGGAACTCAATAAATTAACTTAATTGAAATGTTTCATCAAACTAATGATAATAAAGTTTACAATAAAATATTCATATATAAATTAATATCAAGTTGAAGTTCTCAGATATAAGTTGTTGCAACTTTTTTTTTATAATCTTATTTTTTAGAGATGACAAAAAAAAATGAACCTATCAAACTGATATTTGAAATATGTATAACACCATGGACATTTCCCACGTTTAAATGAGAATATTTTTATTGAAAACTTATCTTACAAATGTTTTTTATCATGAAGCCCATGATAAGAAGTGTAACAAGAACTTTTTCAAAATAGAACTGCACAGTTATTTAAGAAACTTGGATCACATAATAATAATAATAATAAAATATTAATAACACATATATTTTAATGAATACCTCTGAAATCCATATAGTTAATAATCCTCCAGTAAGTAACAACCAAATTTGATCCTGTCAAACGATTCTCGAACCACAAACTAAATAATTATCTCTACAAAATAATTATCTGTACAGAAATAGAAACTAAACAATCCAATTGGAAGATCGGCAATGAATCAATTAAAGAACTAAGCACAGAAATAACTGCCAGCTATCATGACAGAAGAATTATTTGACCTTCATCCAATCAGCTCTTATGAGAACCACACGGACCTGTCTTCAATTTATGACTAACATGCAAACTGTATCATTATATATTACAAAGCACCACTCGGAGAAAACATAAGAACTAAAATGTTTTTTAACTAAAGTTAGGTCAACGACTGCAATCTTTATGGAGACAGTCAAGGTTGACAAAAGAAAAAAAAAAAGAATAAAGCTCAACCCACTGTTTACATTATGGGTACTGCTTAGATAATGATAAATGTTCACTTAAAAAAAAAAGAAAGACTATTAATAATTTTATCTAAAAGTTAATCTCACAATATCATTTATCAAAATGATAAAAAAAAAAAAAAGATTATCTTTTGATAATTATCTTCACCATCTTGAAGACTTATATCACACCTTAAAAAAAAAAAAATAAACATACCGCATACCTTTACATAAAGTACATTTATGAATTACATTATACAATTTAGGAAATAATAATTATTATATACATTTAATTGAAATTTATTTATTAACTATGTTATTTATTCAAAATAATTAAGACATTTAAAATATCAATCAAAGAAAATTAATTTGTGAATCATATAAAGAAATATTTTATAAAAAAAGGTTTGTAATATATAATAGATAATAAATAAGATACAATACTATTTAATATGATTTAACACATTTATTCATGACTATTTTTTAATGATAATTATTAAATACATTAAAATAATTTTATATTGGTGATAATTGTTGACCTATGATAATGTATGTTGAAGAAATTGGTCCGGGTAGAGGTCACGGAATGAAATTCTCAAGTAATTTGAGAAAATTTTTTATTGATAGCCAACGTTTCGACCTACGCTGTAGGTCTTCTTCAGGGCTATATGCAAAATACAGACAATATAAGAAAACGGTACAAATATATTAAAACATTTTAAATATAGATGAGAATTTCATTCAGCGACCTCTACCCGGACCAATTTCTTCAACATAAAATAATTTTACTTTATTTATCTTCAGATCAATTTTCAAGAATATTTCAATATTAATAAAACAATTAATTACCATCCCTATGCAATACATCACAATGGATTTATTCCATAATATAAAGTAGAAATAAAGTATACTCAATAATTTAAAATCAATTCTTTAAGAAATAATAAAAAAATTTTAATAAAAATATAATCAATAAAATATTCATTAAAATTATTGGTAATATTCAACATTTTTAAGTGAATTGCTAAATTTGTAAAGATAGGAGTTACATAATATGTTAATTTAACTGGTTTCAAATGTCTGCTGTTCAATTCAGATTTTAAATGTTAAAATTTAAATAATAAATTCAAAATTTTGTAAGGTGTAAATTTTAAAAAATAAATTTAATTTTCAAAAAAATTATTCTTTTTCACCAGTTCAGGGAAAAATATATTTGATATTATTTGTAAATCTAATACTAATTTTAGATTAATTCATTAAAATATAAAATCCAAATAATTTTGTTGATGCATTGATAGATTGTAAAAAAAAAAATTGCTGATAAAAATATGATTTAGATTTTTTTTGGATTATAAATAAAAACATTCAAAGAGATAAAGCAGAATCTGGAATTATAATACCATTAATAAATTAAATTTAAAATAAGTTTGTAAAGTACCATACTAAATGTAAATAAATAAAATAAAATTTACTAATTTATTAATAGGATTTAATAAATTATAAGCCAAAAACTTAAAAACATAAAAACAATAATTTTTTTTTCAAAATTGTATTATTAATTAAGATTATATTTATAAAATTATGCTCACCTATTAAATGATTTATTATAAATGAAATTATTTTTTATTTAAATAAAATCGAGAAATCCCCTCCTAATATATCTCTGACAAACAAATTTTGTATTTTGTATTAGCTGTTTATGCCGATAAGCACAGAGCATTAATTAAATAATAATGAGAAAACTGAATAATAAAACCACTAGCATTTGTTCCAATTTTTTAGATAGAAAAAAAGTTCTAAACTTTTTTGGAAGAATACAAATAATTATCAATCCACAAGTACTAGAAATCACCAACCTTATACATCAGCCATGCCTGGTTACAAATGATTATATTTTGAAGCAGACAGTAGCTTTAACTTTAAATTTTAGGGGAAATTCCATAGCGCAAATGATAATAGTTCATGATTAATTCATGCCAAGAAACAACCACGCATATGACAAATTTCGAACTCGCTTAAAAATAAAATGTAAGAACCAACCTGAAGCCTCATATAGTTATGTCTGTATTCCCATAAAACAAAGTATTTAGAAAAAGTTTTATATTTAACACAAATGTAAAGATATCGAAAAAAATAACTAAGGAACAATTAAAACGATGCAAATAATTTTAAGTATTAGCATTCATTCCCAGGTCATAAAAAATAAGACAATCATGACTGGATTAGTCAAATGCAAATCAGATAAATTTAAAATATATATCTCATAATCAAAAAATGGAATTAAAAATATTTTTAGCTTTATAACATTACTTTTTTGTGAGAAGAGAATTAACTTCTGTATAAAGCTGCCATTTGTACTACAAACATAATTTAATGTAATGACTAGTTATGTTCAATAAACAGCATCCTATCTCTAAAGTTCAATGTTCTCAAGAACCAAAACATTGAAACTGACAATATTGTCAATTTTATATCTCATTCAAAAGTAGCAAAGAGCTAGATGCAGCCAACTTTGAGGTTCTTTTGTTGGAACAAACATGAAGAGGCTCAAATTGAAAATAATGTGAAAACAAATCAAGAAATGAGATGATAAACAAAGCAATAATAATGAAGTTTAAGAATAAATAATAGAGAGAGCAAAAAAAGGTAATGATTCCGCAGATTGTCACAAGCGTTTTAACTTTTCATTCGTATCCCTTTAAATATTTTCCAAAATTACAACATATTATGAGCTTTAATATTGAAAAGAGAATGTAAATATGGGAATTGTGTATACTTCGGTAATCATTTCATCAAGAAATAAAAGTGTCAACTCACATTTCTAACGAAGTACAGATGGTGTATGTTTGTTAAAATGTTTATTTCTAGATGAAATAATTACCGAATACTACTTATTACTCAAAATTAAATTCTCTTTTCCATACTGAATCTCACGATAACTTATATTTTTGTAAGATATTAAAAGGGAAATAAATGAAAAGTTAAAACTTCTTGTAATTCAACTCGAAGCGATAATCTGCGGAACGGAAAACCAAAAAGGTGAGATAGTACAAGGAAATAGTTTAGACAAATCTGCGACCCAGGAAAGGTTGCATAAAATGAGGAGAGCAAATAGTATAACAAATTACCTCAACAATAAAAAATGTCTATCCAAAAAGGCAAAAATAAGGCATTATAAAACAATAGTGAAGCCAAAATGTTTATCTGCCAAAGAATATTTGGCATCCAACAGTAATTTAACAATTTGGAAATAATAGAAATGCCAATTGTAGGGAAAATATTAAGACTAAAAAACACAGCATAAGGCTGGAAATTATGAATTAATGTCGAAAGATGTAATGTATAATATAGAAAATTTGTAATAAAAAAAAGAGAATCGTGTTTTTTTGACATCTATATCGAATGGAGGACAGTAGATTGACCAATAAGGTTTTCAAATATTTGTGGAATAAGAAGACAACGACAGGCTGGGTTAACGAAATGGAAAAAGGTTTAGAGAGAAATAAAATGAATACAGAAGAAGATTTGAGTTGCAACAAGTTTATGTAACTTTTCATTTGTTTCCCATTTATTATTTTACAAGATACATGTTATCGTGAGCTTTAATATGGAAAAGAGAATGAAATTATGGACAATGAGTAGATTTCGGTAATCATTTCTTCAATAAATAATAGTTTCAACAAACATTTCGAAGTATAAATGATGCATGTTTGGTGGAACATTCATTTCTATTGGTTTGTCACACATGAAATGTCCGATTTTTTAAATCTTAATCTTTAAAGAGGTTTAAAGCGTTGCCTGTTGATTCCTATCAAAATATTTACTATCTATAATAAGCACTTTTAAATCCTCTATTTGCAAACTATGTTTGTTTTTTTCCCAAGTCATACAGATTTTAGTATAATTTTAACCGTGGCCATGGAAACACGCGATTTCCGAACGATTTTTTTTTATGAGTACAAACTCGGTCACTCCGCTGCCCAGGCAGCAAGAAATATTAATCATGCGTTTGGTGAAGGAAGTGCTAATGAAAGAACCAACCGTCGTTGGTTTACAAAATTTTCCTCAGGAGATACGACATTAGAAAATCTGCCCCGTGGAAGGCCTCAAACATAAATAGAGGACGAAGATCTTCAGAATGCTGTGGAAGAAGACCCTCATAAAACAGTCAGAGAATATGCGTCAGAGCTAGGCACAAGTCGTAAGACAGTTTCCAGGCATTTAAAATTGATCGAAAAGGCAAAAAAGCTCGATTCCTGGGTCCCACACGAGCTCAACGAACGTAAGCAGTTGAAACGTCTAGAGACGTGTTTTTCTTTGCTTGCTCGTCAAAGAAAAGAACCATTTCTCGGCCGCTTAATAGCTTGTGAGGAAAAGTGGATCATGTATGACAATCGACGCCAATCTGGTCAATGGTTAGATGCCGATCAGCCTCCTGGGCACATGCCAAAACAGAATCTCCATCCGAAAAATTTAATGGTTATATGTATGGTTACTGTAATGGACTATGGCCAGGGTCATTCATTTTTCATTTCTAACAAAGGGAAAAACAATTGATTCAACATCATACTGCCAAGAAATTGACCAACTGCATCAAAATTTGATCAAGCAACAGCCGATACTAGTAAACAGGAAAAGACCTATTCTCCTTCATGATAACGCCCGACTTCATGTTTCAATACAGACAGTGAATAAATTAAAGGAGTTGGGCTATGAAGTCTTACCACACCCTCCATATTTCCCTGATTTTTCCCTTAGAGGCCAATTTCTTCGGAGTTTGGACATCTTTCTGCGAGGAAAATTGTTTACCAACGATTTATACATAAAAAATGCAGTTTTTTAATTTCTTTCATCACGTGACTCAAGGTTTTTCAAATCTGGGATAGAAAACTTGGTAAGCCGTTGGCAGAAGTGTATCGAAAATGATAGTAAATACTTTGAATAAAAAATATGTTAGATTTTATCTCAAATTTTTATTTTCTTCCTGGTTCTAAAAACGGTCATTTCATGTGTGACAACCCAATAGATGAAATGATTACAGAAGTAAACACATTTCCCATAATTACATTCTCTTTTCCATTCTAAAGCTGAAGATAATTTGTATTTTTGCAAATTTTTAAAAGGGAAAGGAATGAAAAGTTAAAACTTAATGTGACTCAACTCGAAGCAACAACCTGCGGAATAATCACTGAAATGAATGACAGCGAAGCATTTCGGAAAGAGACATTGAAAATGGAAGAATGGAAGAAAAGCAAAACACAGGTTCAGAGTGATCTTAGGATAGGTGGAGGAAGCATGGTTAACGTAAGAAGGCACATTGGAAAAGAAGGAAAGAATGAGAAATTGAACTTGAAACTTGGTCCATAGATGACATATTAGAGGAGACAAAAGATCATACATGTTTCAATAAATAGTTGGTTCATAAGAATAATTCCCATGGGGAATTAACAATTAGAAACCGTTTGTGATGTAAAGGCATTGATTTGCGCCAATGAATATTTATTTTAACGTTTCATTAACGCTTTGACTGTGCCATGTGAGTAGAAAATGTAAGGTTGAAAAAGAAAAGAGTGTTAAGTTATAAGTAATAGAAATGGGTTTTAAGTTATAAGTAATAGAATGAAAATTAATTCATAAAAGTGTAGCTTTAACATTCCAAAATCTGGAATTTAAGAAGATACATCAATGGGACAAAACATGACCATAGAAATGAAGGAAAATAATATACAAGATATCTGAAACTGCAAGAACATATGGAACATAAGCATGGAATATCAATAATAGAAAACCTTTATCAGATAAAATGGATTTCTTGAAGTGGAAGAAAATTAGTGACTAAAACCGATACACATCTGATTCAAGTAATAAAACAGAAACAGCTCACATGTTTTGGACACACACACAAAGAATGGAAGAATATAGATGGCCTCGACGAATACTAGAATAGGTGCCACAAAAAAAAATCGAGAGATCAGGAAGAAAACATGTGTTTAGACCAAAAGAATTGCCAAACTGGGAACGGAAAGGCCGTAAAATAACATTTTGTTCCAATACAAGAATTTCATATTTTAACTTGTTACCGTGCTATATTTGTTAGTTGTTTTTATTTTCGACGATTTCAGACCACAATGTAAAAAATTAGGTAACACCGTTTCATCATCAAACAGAGATACAACCTTTATTTTTATTCAAAATATTCCTCTTGTCCCAATTATACATTTTATAAAAAATCGACACTTTATGATTCCGATTTAATTTTTAAGCAATAAATTGACGATTACCGCCTTCAACTTTACAGTTTATCTTTGAATTTGCCAATTCCACATCGGTTAAATCCATTATTTCATTGACGAGCATGGAAATCCTATAATCCGCCTTTAATAACTCGTCACTGGAAGCCATCTAACTGCTTGGTATTAGTTACACAGGTTGTCGCTTCGAGTTAAAGTCACAAGTCTTAATAATTCATTCGTTTTCTTTTTAATATTCTCCAAAAGAAAACTAGTTTTATTACTGACTGTATATAGTAACTAAAAATAACTTTATTTGGATTAAAGAACCGAATTACACATACTATCTAGGTTCTGTCGTGTCACCTATACTTCGAAATGTTTGTTGAAAAGTTCATTTCTTGATGAAATGGTTACCGAAATAAACAAATTTCATTCTTTTTTCATGGTAAAACTCACGATTATTTCTGTTTTCGAGAATATTAAAAAGGAAATAGAAGAAAAGTAATACTTGTTGCACAACTCGAAGCGACAACCAGCGGAACTGACACCATATAGTTTAAGTCCTTACATGTGATAACCTTTCTTACAATAACCTCCTCAACTTGTATTATTGTACATCGGCATATTAATCCAATCTATTTCTATACAATTAATTTTGAGTTTAGGAACTTAGTCCTTCTGAAGTAAAAAAAGAATAACAATAACAATATGAATCTTATATGTAAAAATATGAATTTTATTTCCAAGACCCATGCCTCTCTTTCCTTCATTTTCAATATTAAACTAATGAATGTCTTCTATGCAATAGGTTCTACAACCTCATAGCGCCTCTAATTACTAGAAGGTTTATTATTAGTTGAAGAGGGTACTATGGAGTGTATTTATAGTTTGTTGTTTTGTGTTTGTGGCTCCAAGGTCTATCCTTACCTAGGCATTCAGAATGGCTTTATTTCTATGCCATTTGAAAAGAAAATAGTTAACTCAGTTGCCATACACAAAAGTCATTTTGTTATGGCAAATAACCTAGAAGTACTCTTTTCATATTTCTCAACTACAGCAATTTTTATATTGTTTTTTGGAAGGAGGAAATTTTGTTTTTGTATTAAATGAGTGAAATACATGAATTGTTATATTATGCAGTCTTAAATGGAAATCTTGAAGAAGTTCGTCTCCTTTTCTCTGAGGGTGGTGATATCAATATAAGATTAGGATGGAAACTTGAAAGTTTTCTCCATATTGCGACTCATGTGCCTATCATCGAAGAACTTCTACAGCAAGGAGCAGATGTGAATGCAGTTAATCTTTCTGGAGAGTCACCCCTGCTTCGAGCTGTAGTTGATGGAAAAGGATCACAGGTGGTTAGTTTGCTGCTTAATGCAAATGCTGATGTAAAACGCAAATATTATGGTGCCACATTGCTGCATTATGCTTCTGATGTTGAAGTTATTAGGATGTTATTGTCGCGTGGTTTAGATGTTAATTCAACGAATATTCAGGGGCGTACACCATTACATTATGCTGCAGTATCTCGCGGTGCTTTGCCTAGGGTTAGAGAATTATTACAATATGGAGCCAATGTTAATGTAGTCGATAACGATGGGGAAACTCCATTGCTTAGTGCTGTATCTACTTTAGCTTCTAAGATCGAAGATGGGAAAGTTCATGGTGTTAGAGATCATTATAGTTATCGAAATGCCATAGAAGTTGTTCAAGAGCTGTTAGATTATGGGGCAGACATTAATATAAGTAATAAAGAGGAAGAATGTGATCCTTATTCTACTCCTTTAGGGCTTGCAATGAATTGTGGGCATTTGCCTTTGATCACAGTACTTATTAAATTAACATTAATCAACCATTCTGGTACTGAATATCACAACATAGTAAATTTGATTCCTTTTATAGAGGAAGATAATTACAATTTACTGACAAATTATTTAGATGAATGCATTTATGAAATTGTCAAGATGAAAACAGAAAATGTTTCTGGTAACTATACTTTATACGATTTTGTTGGGTTTATTACAAAAAGAAATATAAAACCATTATATATTTATAATGTTGAAGAAGAACATTTAAGAGAGAATTATCCCAATTATTGTGATACAATTCTTTCCAGATTACAAGTCAACATAGAGAGAGCAAATTTGTTAGAGAAACTAAGAGATTTTCGTATGTATTCAGAATTTGAATCAAGTGGAAAAACAATTGTTGTAATTTCTGATTGTTTGCGTAAAATTGGTGAATACTTGTCGAGTGATGACTTGAAACATTTTATGGCAG
The DNA here is from genome assembly GCA_037127475.1 of Arma custos. Lineage (NCBI taxonomy): Eukaryota > Metazoa > Arthropoda > Insecta > Hemiptera > Pentatomidae > Arma > Arma custos. The sequence continues at coordinate 13,555,602 of CM073760.1, read as the reverse complement.
CGTTGGATCCACAGTACTGATGTACAGAGTAAATATCAAATAATATTATTTGTCTTTCCATTCAAGTTTCTTTTTTTTTTTTTGTTCATTTCAACTGTATATTAAAGAACTCAACAGAATTTTTACTTTTATTTTATCTACCTTCCAAAATTTGTCGTTATTTTTTTCTTGAGATATTAAAAATATAGAGTATAATTTAATGATAATTATGAAAAAAAAAGAATAGATTGTTATATGATTCACTTTCTTAGGTAGTAAAGAAAACTTTATCATGAAAACTGGAGCGGAGTGGCTCAGTGGTAGAGCACTGGGTTGCCATGCCGGAAATCCTGGTTTAAATCCCGCTTCAGGCAGTACTTTTATATAGTCTGTTTGCAGCAGGAGATGGATAATATGGGATCTAGAACCCTCCTGGGGCGCACCCAGCCTCTATAAAATATTATAAAAATAAGGATCCCAAAATAAGGGGGAAAATCTGGCGGTTGAGCGTGCCCTAGGACAAGTCACTTACTTGCCGAACCGTTGTCCATAAAATAGTACAGTCTCTACCATGTACTGAACCTCCCATGGTCATCATCATATCAGACCCATTTACTAGTTGTTGTGGTACAGGTTTTTTTTTTTTTTTTTTATCATCAAAACTATTCTCTAAACTTCAGAGTTCCTCAAAATGGATCTTATTAATGAAATCAAATTGTATTATTTATAATTATTGTTAAAAATAAAAGAATATAGAGAAATAGTATTACTCATTCATACCAAACTTTAGATTTCTTAAAAATTTAGTTAATCAATCTAATTTTTTAGCTGTTATACATCATAGAACCTGTCCTACTAATATTAATATATTAATATTAATTAAAATAAAACTTTTATTTAACTAAAGAGTTGTAGTAAAAAAAACATATTTGGCTTCATAAAATCTTTTTTTTTCTTTATTTTTTTTTTAGAATAAATAAATAGGACAATATACTCCATATAGATTTATGAAGAAGACATCAATGGTTGCCTTTGTACAGTACTAAACAATGCCTATATTGTTTTATTGAAAAAATTTCAATTATAAAAAGCTCTGTAACTGATCAAATAATTATTTTTATTATTCATTATATTGGTGATTGTGTGAAACAGAAGAGCAACATAACAATAAAACGTAAAATAATTGATATTAATACTATGTCACAAATTTCATGAGACTGCAGAATACAGGCATGTTTGTCAGAAAAAATAAAAGACACACATGCAAAACAATTACCGCATATCTCGTAATCAGGCTTATAAGGCATCTAAAAGCATACTGTCATTGATTTAAATGAAAATTATAAGCTTCTTAGATTTTTGTTTTATCGTCAACCTATTATGCTCACACCGCACAGCTCTAGAAGAGAGAAAGATTATAATGATGACAGAACCTATTAAATGAAATAAATAGGGTAGTATTTATTAGAAAGAAATCAACCCATTAAAATAAAAATTAATCAAAAATAAGTTTACTTAAAATAAAAATAAGTATAAAAAGGAGTTTGAATGGTCTTACTCCTGACTATTTCAACAGAAAAGCACAATCAGTTAGTTATGCAGGCTTCCTTTATGGAAAATCAAAGATAAAAATATTGGAAGTAGAATGTGTCGTTTCTATTTCATGAACATAAATCAAACTGTTATATTTTCTTTTGAACAAATTACATTGTTTTATGTTAAAAAAAACACCTGCACTACTATAACAACCCATGATGGGTCTTGGGCTCAATATATGGTAGAGACTATCCTGTCTCATTGGACGAAGGTTGTGCAGGGAGGTGATTTCTTCCAAGATCACACTCAACCGTCAGGTATTTAGCCCAATTAAGGGGTTCCCTTTATAGAGGCTGTGTGAGCCAAAGGAGGGTCACCAAATTTAGTTTTCTTCCAGGTCTTTTTTTATTTTTATTTAATAGTTGTTTTGATTAACTGAGCGAAATGGCTCAGTGGTAGAGCACTGAGTTGCCATGAAATCCTGGTTCAAATCCAGGCCAAGGCTTTTATTTAGTCTGTTTGCAGCGGGAGATGGATCACATAGGATCTAGGACCCTCCTGTAGCTCGCTCAGCCTCTATAAAATGTTATAAAAATAGGGTACCCAAAATAAGGGGGCAAATCTGGCAGTTGAGAGTGACCTAGGACAAGTCACCTCCTTGCAGAACCGATGTCCATGAAACACTACAGTCTCTACCATCTACTGAACCCCAGACCCGTTCATGGGTTGCAGTGGTACAGGTTTTTTTTAATTAACTAAAAAATTAATTACATATGTAAGTTTAAATACTAAGAAAATATATTATAATGAAAAAGTATAAGGTTTCAGACCTCATACTGAATACCTCTGCAATTTATTTCTATTATATAGCATGAGTTATAGTTTCATGATTTATTCTTTTTGTATTATACACCCTGTGACTCATCTTGTAACTATTCCAAAAACAGTTTTTCACAAGTCATATTCTGTAAAAACAAAGTTTGAATTAAACAGAAATACCAGCACAAGTAGAAATTATTTTGAATTTGTTATAGCGGCTACATTTAACATATAAACCCTTATTCTATGTTCTTAACTTTGTCTAATGAGTTAATGTAGATATATTAAAACATATCTGCAAATGAAAACGACGAAGTGTCATCACGACACAAAAAATATTGAGTGCCTTCGCATCTTTTAAGTGTTTCGGGTTAATATTAAAAAAAATATCAATAATACCTACCATAAAATTAATGACAAATATCAGAATATTTTACCTAATTCCAACTCTTTAATATTTTGACTTGCTTTTAGTTGTTTTTTCTAAAAACCTGAATATTTCGAAATCTGTCTTTCTTTAAGGCCTTAGATAAAGTTATACGTAATATTTTAATCATAATTTCATGTAATTATTTCATGAAAAACAGACAGAAATTAAAAAACGTATATATGTGTTCATAGCACTTCTTCATTACATAGAGGTATAAATATATGATGTTAAGCTAAAATTGTTATTATACCACAAAATCATCCTTATTCCACTCATATTTAATATTCAATTATTAATATATCATATCAAAGCAAAAATAATGCGAATATAGATAAATTTGAATAAAGGTAGGTATGATGTAAGAATCAGTGTGTTGAACTACGAGCGATCAACTGTTAAATGGCGTTGACTCTGGAGGCAAATTGACGTGCGGTTTGAGTTATTTATGATTTTACGTATTGTTACATTAAACTTCACGTTTTGGAATTAATGAAATCGTTCACATGATGGTATTCTCTGCTTACTTCAAGTATATGTGAGTACAATATCATATCTCATACTTAAAAGGTTACTGTGCTGGTGTTGTTTATTTTTGTTATCAGCTCTGGGGTTTATTTGAAAACTTAATTTAAATAAAATTGATCATTTTATTGGCCTTACACTTTTTTAATGGAATTTAATACTTTTATATATCATACTTATAAACTTACTATGTTTCATTTCATGCCATCTGTACAAATAATGCTCTAATTGACATATTTTAAATTTTTTGATTCATTGCTAAAAGTACTTTTTGATGATTTAATTCTACTGAAGTACTAATGTTATATTTGTTTGTCACCTAAATGAGCATTATAAACAATATATTTTAACTTTAGAGAAGCTAGGAATCAGCAACGTTTCAATTTTTAATTAATTTAGTTTTAAAATGCTGGAAACTTTTCTTGATAAACAAATATGAAGTTATTTTCTTATGAGTTTCACTTGGTTCAAAATTCTCTTAAGTTTTTTGCGAAATTACAGTGATATAATTTTATTTTAATAAAAGGATAGATCTTTAGATTTTTCAATATATACTCACTAGACTTATGAATAGATAAAATTAATCCACTGCCAAGTTTGTTCCTTTCTATCCTCACAAATATATTCAGTTTTGACATTCAATAATTATTAGTTAATTATTGTTATTTAATTTTATGGTATGAGTTGAGTTACAACAAGCTTATTCATAAACAGTTAATTCATTCCATTTTTAACATACTTCAAAAAAATAAATTGTAATGAGCTTTAGTATGGAAAAGGGAATGTAATTATGGGTAATGAGTAGCTTTGAGTAATCATTTCATCAAGAAATAAAAGTTTCAACTAACATTTCGAAGTATCGATGATATATGATTTTTGAAACATTCGCTTGTTGAAATCATTACTGAATCGATACACAGTTCCCATAATTACATTCTCTTTTTCATAATAAGCCCATGATAACTTGTATTTTTGGAAAATATTACAAAGGAAACAAATGAAAAGTTAAAACTTGTGACTCAACTCGAAGTGACAACCAGCACAATAATTACCAAAAGAATTTATACAACTATATTTATTGAAGTAAGGATTGTGCCATGTTTCCTGAAAGATATTTCAAGTAGTTAGCTTATGTTAAGTATTTTCACTGTTAATTTTGCTTATTTTAAGATTTTAATAAAAATTCTATTATAAAGTAATTCTAATTTGTTTTAGGTATAAAGAGTGTTATAATGACCAAGTTTGAGACTGAATATCGTGGTACAGTTATGCCATGGATCCTGTGGGATCCTGGCCAGCGTATGCTGTCTCTTACAACAGACTAGCTAATGCTAGTGGTTTCCAGAATCCTCCAAGCAGTGACCTTCATCACCATATGGGAAATGGCGTTCAGGCTGCTCCTGCGACCACGACCCAACTACTTGCTGCACATGCTACCTCTAGTCTTGCCAGCTCTGCTGCCTCTCCTTTCAATCCTACCGGATTTTTATCCCCTCCACCTGTCGCTTATGATGCTGTCTTCCCTCCCTTGTTCCACCAAAAGGCGCATTATGGCATTCAACACAGGCCTCTGAAGCAGCCAGAAGCAGATGCTTATAATCAAATGGCTCCGAATAATTTCTTCGAACAAAGTAATACACCTGCCCTTGCGTGGTCACAGAATAATGCCCAGTTACCAAGTCCCTTTGGCATTCTGCCACACGAAAGTGTAGTTCCTAATCCTGGTGTATCTGCCAAAACTTATGAAAATTTCAATGCCCATTTTGCTGCTGCTCAGTTCAATTCACAAATTTCCGATTATAAAAATGCACCTTTCATTGACCCGAAAAAGCGACCTTTATCACCGATACCCAGAACTCCAGTTTCGACACCTTTTTATCAGCAGACCTTTCCGCCAACAGACCCGAATCTTAATTACAGACAAAGCGATTATTCTGTAAGAAATTTTCAAAATGGAAATTTGCAGCAAGCCTGTGGTGTACCACCATCCGTTCCTCAAGGTAAAGAACACAGGATTCCTCAGCCCGTCAGAGCACAATTCACACCTCAGAGAAATGAAAAACTCAATTTTACTCCTCCAAAACAGAGTATTCAGAAAGTTCCTAATAAGGTTTATGAAAGTGAAAAGAGAGTCGAACATGACAGTCAGTCATCTCCCATCAGCTTTGCGATGATAGATGCTCAAAGAAATATTCTCATTACTAAGCATAGGAATCAGCAATTTCAAAATATTCCCAATCAACAAAATTATAGGTTTCCGATGACACCCGAATCGGATTATCAGCGAAGCAAGTCGACAGAAAGTTTTGGTAGTACATCAAGTAATCCGGACTGTACCATTGGATTACCTCGTCGTCCAAGTCCTTTGCAAGCACACACTAGTCCAAACAATGCTCCGAGTCCTGTTTATCCAATGTACAATAGCCCGTTAACAACCATTTCATCTCCTTCTCCTGTTCAACATGAAACTTGTTTTAATAAGCACAGCGATATTACCCCTCCTCTCGACGTTTCTGTTTCTAGAAGTAGTGCTCTGTACAATTCGGTAATAACTAGAAATGATGTCAGATTCAATAGGCAAGATTACAATAGACAATCTTGGGATGATAGGCAGCGGAAGAATTCAGGTTATGAAAACACCAATGGGCAAAACAGACAGCAGTACTACGATCCGTCTCCTCAGGTGAATTTGCAAGATTTAAGTAGCTGTCGTGGTGATCCGATGAGCCTAGTAAAAACACTTCAACAGCAGCAACCGGAAAAAGTTTCTGAAGACAAGTCTAAGAAAAAACAAAAAAGTTCTGAAAAATTGTCAGATGCCGACTATTTTCCCAGAGTTCCCCCTCCTGCGCATCACAATGCTAATCAACCTAATCAGAATGGTTATTTCGATTCAGAAAGGTGGAATTTAGCTCCTCCTGCTTCGAAAATATTCCCATCGTCTCCAGTTTCCTTCGGCTCTCAACCTCCGATTAGCTCGAACCTTTCAAATCAGCACCAATCGCTGATGGTGCCTCATCCTGCACTTCCTCTCCCATATTTCCCTTCCCTCCCTTATGTTCCTCAGTCACAGCCTGCAGAAGAAACAGCGAGCGCTGAAATAGAAACAGAGCAACCTAAAGTAATCGTGCCTAATATAGAAGAAGAGCTAAGGTGTCTCACGGAAATAGATTGTGAAAAGGAAGAAATAACACCTAATAAAAAGTTGTCTTTAAATCCGGGCAAAAGTTTTATGTCGAGTTTTGTCAAATATATTCACGGTGAGAAAGAATCTTCCCCTCCTCTAAATTTAAGACCTGTAAGGAGAATGGCGAAGCCAAAGATTTTCCAGCAAACTGAAATTCATGGAAATGAAGTTACTAACTGTGCTCTGGCCAACGTTCAAGAGTTTCCCTCTGATCCCCAAGATGATCCCAGGTACTTTCCACTTCCTAAGTCCTCCGATAAAAGAAGTTTCGATTCGAGTGACTCCGATGCCGATAATAGTTTTTCATTTAATTCTAAAGTTGACAAAAAAGTTGAAACCCCTCCTCCATCTCCTCCAGTTTCTAAGGAAGATCTGATCACAAAATCAGCAAGATCGAAGAAAAAAAAGAAAAAGAAAGATAAACTGAAAAAAAATGAAAACAAGGAAGGTTTGTGTATAATTGTTTTTTCAGTTTATTAGAAAAATGCTGAGTTCTTACTATTTGCTTTTTCATCTTCTTAGTGTTATTTATTTATTTCTACTGTTTCCTTTTTTTTTTTTTTTAGTTCATCATGAACTATCTCTACCAAAGAGAGAAACATCAAAACGAAAAGCTAAAGAATTGTCTGTACCGTTGATCAGTGAACTGGAAAACAACAGTTCTGATATGTCTGATTCAGACGCCGATCCAGTGTGGATTCCTGCTGAAAAAGTGACTTTGTTAAATTAATTAATTATATGTTATTATTAGTTATATTTTGGACATTTATTGCTGTGCACAAATAAGATTTAAATAAACATTTAATAATGTTACCTTAAATAAAAGAAACCCATTAAAACTGATGTGGTTTTTATAGGAGATAGTTTATTTTTATTGATCATATCCAAGCCAGACAAATCTGTTCTCTTCACCGATTCTATATCCCCGTGTTCTCGCAATTTTTGCGATGTATACACGGGGATAGTTTATGTTTGAGGAAAAATGGTTAGGATGGAGGTAAAAAAAAATATATATATTAAATTGCAAGCAAATATTTATTTTTTTAAAATGTATACAATTCAAGAATTTATTTTTCACTTCCACCTGTACCATTTTCTTTTCCATGATATTTATGTCGTCAACTAATAACAATTCAAGTTAATTGATCTTTGTAGGGAATCGTAAATACAAACTTTGTTTATTTCAGATTATAATATGAAAGTGATTCATCATAACTTTTAATAGCTTACATTCAGTCATAATTGTTTACAATTTAATTTATATAGTTTTTTGCTCACTCTCCCATTTTAACATATTATTTCATGTTTTACCTTTTGTTATTACCTGTACCACTACAACCCGTAAACAGTTCTGGGGTTTAGTACATGGTAGAGACTGTACTGTTTAATGGACAACGGTTGTGCAGAGAGGTGATTTTTCCTAGATCATGCTCGACCGCCAGATTTTTCCTCCTTATTTTGGATACCCACTTTATAGAGGCTGGGTGGTTGATCCCATATAATCCATCTCTGGCCACAGGATTTTGGGCATGGCAACTCACTGCTCTACCTCTGAGCCACTCCACTCCCCATTTCATGTTTTAATAATTCATAATAACAAATTAAAAATTTCACTTGCTCGCTATTTTTTCCAATATTTTCAATAATGAAAAAGTGAATAACTATTCTTTGTGGGCTATCTGTGGTCTAGTGGTTAGCATAACTACAAAGCTCAAGACCGTGGGTATTCGTAACCTGGCATTGGATATTCATGCACTAGGATTTTTTAAAGGGAGTAAAAAATAAAAATGCTTGGTTATGCCATTCTTTGGAATTTACGTTAGACGGGGATCCTGAGGCTGTACGATGTCCACTTCTGGATAGAAATCGCTATCTTAATTAAACCTGCATAAATTTAGGGCTTCTACTGTTGCGTCATCCGATTAGCCATAGCAGCATAAAGCGATCCTTGATAAATAAACAACTGTTCTTTGTATGAAAAGAGTCAGGCTCTTTGTTTTTCTATGAATGGGGGCTGCTTTTAAATTAATAGAATAGAAAACAAACTTTGTTCTGGGATCAAGTCCCTTTAGGATAACAAACATTAATAATTCAAATAAATAAATAATTAATAAACATTAATAATATAAATAAATAAATAAACATTAATAATATATTATTATTATATTATATTATATTATTGAAATAATAGGCAATGTTGTTCAGTTTTACAGTTGTGATGTTTATTGTTACAAATTATTAGTGTATTAAAACAGTGTCAAGTTTTGAAACATTATATTTTTTTCCCCCTGCTTGAAAACTATGTTTTCACTCTCATTCACAAATTTTCTCCCTTTATTCCCCCATTGACATATTTTTTATTACCCACACTTACTCTTCACTCTCTCATTTTAATATATTTTTCATAATTTGTTTAAACCATAATTAAAAGTAGTATGGTGTGGCCACTATGTGAAATGCGGAGGTACTATGCCACTAAGTAGGTATCAATTTTTGCAGATCAAAATATAGGAAATGAAATCAGATAATGACCCATAAGTAAATATTGAGCACCATATCTATTTTGTTGCAAGTCGATGGACTAACCACCAAAAAACTTTAGAAAATTCCAAGTTTTTTCTCTTCTCTTAAACTCTGGTTTATTTGAAAATTGTAAAATTATCCAAGAAAATTAGATGAAATTTCTGTTGAAACTAAATTTTAACTTTAAAATTAATTTTGAGTAATGAGATAAGTGAAAGTTGTGTACTATAATTTTTTTTATAATTATTTTTTAGTCTACTAATGACAAGAAAAAGTTAAAGAAATCTAGACTGCCGAGAAAACAATCGGCTAAGAGCATTTCTAGTGAATCATCTGACGAAGATGATGTCCCTCTAGCGGAAAGAACTGTTAGGAAAAAGAAGAAAAAAAACAACAGTAAGTGTTGTATTAATATTAATCGTAATAATAAATAAAAATAATTGCTTGCTTATGTGGTTTTAATTTCTTTTATTCTTTATTGTTATACACCTAAATAATTATTTAGGTTAGAGTTGTAATTTTTTTTACATTTGTATTGACTCGCTTTGGACTGCGAATTGATAATCAGTATCATTTTCCATGTTCTCCACAAGCTTTTATCTGCCAGTATCTCTTCAACCCATTTCTCAGTGCCTTTTTCTGTTTTTCTGACAGAGGCCTCCTTGGGATTTTACTCATTACAATAGACACAGCATACAATGATAAAACCAGCTTTACACTCATAATTTACTTACCGTAAAACAGGGCTACTTTGGCCCAATTTTTTAAAAATTTTTGATCATCCTTAAATTTTTTTTGTAACTTTCCTATATCTAAGCTCTGGTAACATTTGTTACACAACTAGACTACCCTAAATTTAATTTCTAATGAGTTTAACAAAAAAAATTAAGTTTTTCTTTATTTTTTTTTTATTTTTTACTTGGGCCAATGTTACCCTCATGTTTGGGTTACTTTGGCCCAATGATATTTTACCTACTTTAAAGCATTGTGGAATTAGGTTGGGTCAAAGAAAGACTAGGGTTAGTAAGAAAATTCATTTATAAGACAGAAAAATACATTTAAACATTCTTGTTTTCATAAAAAGGTACAAAAAACTAACAATTTAAAAAATACACATTTATCTTATGTCTCACTAATTGCTGACAAGGAAGAGTCATCTTTTCATCCAGTTTTGGAGGGTCGATTATCTTCTTTTTAGCAGCCCATTCTTAAACAAAGTTTCCTTTACTGCTGGCCACTTCCAAAATTTGTTAGTGCGTCCCATGCACTCAACATCAGCACATTCACAGTTATCCCAGGAAACTCTAGCCCATTCCATTGCACAACAACAAAATTCCCTTCTTTTAAATTTTCTTTAGGAGTACTTTCTGGAGGTGTATTGGTGTTTTCTTCTGGAGATTCGTTACTATCTTGAGGATTATTGCCATTTTGGGAAGTAGGTGGTACAACTGAATCGACCAATTCCTTTTCATCATCACTTGAAAAAACGAGGTCGCTATGGCCTGAAGAAATGAGGCTGTAGTTATCACTATCTTCTTCTGTTGATGAGATATCATGTTTTCTTGTAGTCTTCCTCTTCAGGAATTTACCATTTACTTTCTTTTTTTCAATTCTCTCTGTTGTATTTTTTCAAGTTTTTGTTTTTCTCTTAACTGTTGTTTTTGATTTTTTTCATGTCTCTTTCTCTTTTCTGTTGTTCTTTCTGATACTTTTGCATTTCTTGATATTGAATATCTTGGACTGTAATGCTCTTACCAGCAGCAACTTCCAGTTTTTGTCTTTTTATTGTGAACAACCTCTTTCTTTTTTGTTTCAAATGGTGAATGAAAGTTTTTCCAACCAGAACCAAATTAACAGACACATCCTTAGAAGGTACCGTTTTAAATCTACTTCTTTATTAATAGGATGTATTCCAGCCTTCTTAAATCCAGACTTAAAATTTCTTCGGCTCCGTCTTCCGCTTCCTCCTAGCTCCTGGGGATCTGTTTAGAGAGTCCCTTTCTAGTGAGTCTTCGACCCCCACCTTTAGTTAATTCTTCAGTCACCTTGACCATAAGGGGACCATAGGGGACACCCTTCTACTTGCGTGACCTACTTCTCGTAAACCAACATTGTTCTTTGTGCAAAACAAATTTACTTTCATGATGCCGCCCCCTCTCCCCCCGTAATGCATAGCAATACCTACAAAAATAAGTTTTCAAAAGCACGACTTACTTTGGCCCACAAAACAGGTGGGCCAAAGTAGGTCGTACTTTTGAGGTTACTAGAGCTGTTGTTATTTTATATTTTTTTACCAAAAACCTAAACCATAATGACAAATACAACTATACCACTGCCTACCGTACTAAGCAAATTAGTTAATTAGGTACTTACCAAAGTTGTAACATACGTGGAACGGTTTCGAAAGTTGAAAGTTTGAGAGTAAATAAAACACGTGTTTTCACAAGGTTAAGGAATCCACAGGTCCTGATACTAGCAGACAATTATTGAACTATTTCGTGTACATCAGTGCTGACTTGGGGCTTCAGCCTAGCAGAAACTGCAGTAACTAGTTGAACAACTACTACTTTAAAGTATTTAGAGAACATTTTATCTTTTCCTACATTTGGGCCAAAGAAGGACCCTAGGGCCAAAGTAGCCTGGTATTACGGTACCATAAACATTTATTGTTAAACTAGGGGATAGTAACATCGGTTATAATGGCACTACAGTTATAAACAGGAAAAGAAGTTTACTCAAAATGAATGTAACAATGTAGTAATGTAAACAAAATCCTTAAATATTTTCGAAGAAGAAGATGATAAACAAGTGCTTTGAATGGTTTTGGCTCAATTCAATTGGCGATTTATGAAAACTCTTCGTTTAGGAAATATTCACACATAAAGATTTTCATTGCTATGAATTATTATATTACTTAACGTCGGCACACAATAAATAAGTATTCACTTATTTGGTGTTTCATTTGACTGTACCCCCAACTATCTCTATCCTTACATTAGAAGTTCCAGTCAACTAATTTCTTCTCTAATATTATATTACTTATAAATAGAAATTAATAAAACTTATTTTATTTGTTCCAAATACTTTATTCATTAAATGTTGTTCAAAGTGATTAAGACAGGCTCGACATCTTTATTCAACAGCTGCTGTGTCTTACTGTTTCACGAAATTCAAAATCCTACTTTGTAAAGAACTAAGGCCATTGACTGGCCTTGTATAGACTTTTTGATTAATGTGCTACCCCAAACAAAAAAATCCAGTATTGTTAGGTCTGGAGTGCCATTCAACATATCCAGAATTCCGTAAATGAACTCCATATTATAAACAATGACTTAGAGCATTTGTGAATTCAGCCAGGCTACCAATGCTTATCCCTTTGTTAGTAGATTTTAATAAACTGTTCTATTAAAGATTAAATGGCATAATTACTATCGATAAGTTTTCTAAATCGGTCCAGGCGTTCTTGAGTTCGGTCATTAACTAACGCCACTCTCTTTTATATATATAGATGAAAGTTAATGTTAACATTTAATGAGTAAGTATTTGGAACAAATAAATTAATTTTTATTTATTTCTATAAATAATATGTTCATTCATGACAATAAAAATCTTTAGTTGTGCATATCTCCCAAACTAAGTGTTTGTGGACATACCTTCATAGGAAATTTTTTTCTTGTTTTGAGGCCCTTAGTACAGATTTACAGTTTGGCTACTTAACCCTAAAACACTCTTGTATAAAATTTTTCTTTTGTAGTGCAAACACTGGACATTACAAATAAAATAAAAAAAAGCTCCTTCAAGGTTGTTATAGATGATATCCAATTTAATTAGGAAATAAGTTTCTTTATTTTGATAAAATTCTGTATTATAGTGAATACAATACACTCGAAGAGTTTCCATTTTGTTTTTTATTAAAATACAATACACCTGATTTCTTATTAAAAATAAAATAATTTCACATTAATGTTTTAATGGACATTAGCAAAATAAATATATTACATTAGAAGTAAGAAAAAATAAATAAACTTCAAAATGACAATGCGATGCAATCAATAGATAGGTTTATATTATTTTTGTTATGGTATGCTTATTAGTGATAAATACTTTTATTGCTTAGCATTGCTCAATGAATTAATTGATAAAAATAAATCAATTAAGAAATTTAAAAAAAATTAGGAAGTAATACTTGCCATCTTATGACACCATAGGTGTTGAAAGGGAATGTGTCATGCCATTTACTGATAAGCACTATTTAGATAAAGTTTCTTAAGAGCATTTGTCATCACCATCACAAATCAGTTTCTGATATGATTAATACTCTCCGATTACTTCGTAAAGATTCTAGCTTATAATTTCATGTTTCATATATTGTTCTTCCGGAACTGTTACATTCCTTGCAGAGTTCTTCATATTTCTCTTAATTAATATCTCTTAATTTTTCTTTTATTCATATCAAACTGAGCCAGAAATATATTCGATCTAACTTATTTTTGTTAATTTATAATTGTTTCATTTTATTGACACTGACAATGTTGAGGACAAAAATTATGAAACGTAAGTAAATGATGAGTCTCATAATTGAGGCATTGACACTGAAAAGGAGGTAAGTTCCAAAATTGCCAAAATTTTGTTTTCACTGAAACATAATTATCACAGAATTATCAGTCATTCTGTTGCGACCAGCGGCATCTTGTGACATCGCTCAAACCTAAACGAGAGTTGATAGGAACTTACCTCCTTTTCAATGCTATTGGCCTTGGAACATAGAATCGTTTTAGTGAAAAAAATAAATTTTTGGCAATTTTGGCACTTACCTCCTTTTCAATGTCAACGCCTCAATTGTTTTAAATAACATTTAAATTCTTAATTAGGACTATATTTCTGCAGCTCTGGTGAATAAGTGGTTAAGCCAAATTTTTTTCAGAAAGAGTTGATTGAATTGAGGGAAGCTGAATTGTGTGATTATCATAGTTTCTGGCTTGAAATTGAGTAAGCCAATGCCTGACTTATCCACTTATGCACTAGGAGAGTAACATGATCCCTGTCCCCCAAGTACAAGAAACTCATTTTGGACAAAATTAGACATAACCAGTTATTGTTTCATTGTTTTTTTTTTTTAAAGATGGCTGTAATTATAATTGGAGTGTAAGATAAATAAAAAAAAGTGCCAACATGAAACTAAATTAGATTTTTAAATTATTATAGGATTAATAACTTTTAAAATTATGAGTTACTAGCTTATGCCCACGGCTTCGTTCGCGTGGAATTTGGTCTGCCACATAAAGTTTCGTGAAAGATAATTTTAAATAAATAATTATTTTTTTAAAATATAAGTTACTCATCCATCCAAAATATCAGATGTCTATACAACCTTTGAATCCCTATTATATTAAAGGGGAAACCCTTGGGGTGGAATTATCCAAATTTCTTTCTTAAGCTATACAAAGAACCTAACTACAAATTTCAAGATGCTAAGTTCCTGATTTGCCTTTAATTATGTACTATAACGGGGGGGGGGGGGCACATGCCCCCACATAAATCTGCCCTTGCTGTAGCCTATGATGTATAACCTATTTTACTCAATAAGTTTCATCCAAAAACTAGTCAGTAGTGAAAGAGAGACAAACATATAAACTTTCACATTTATAATATTAGTAAGATTAGTAGGATACAAAAACAAATAGTTTCACTCATGTTATTTTAACAACTATGATCATGCGATTTGCCTTTAATTATGTACAATCATGGATTCTTCACAGTACCTAAAAAACTGTCGGGGGGAGACGTGCCCCCGTGCACCCCCTCCCCCTTAAATCCGCGCTTGCTATGTGGCCTATGTGTTATTCTGATGTATAACCAATATTACTGTTAAGTTTCATCCAAATCCGTCCAGTAGTATTTGCGTGAAAGAGAGACAAACATACAAACTTTCACATTTATAATATTAGTAAGATTACTTTCCATTATATGTTAACCTTTTTTTATTTTTACAGTTATTGTTTTTATAGTAATTTTCCCATTATTTTTTTTCAACTGAAACAAAATGGAATGAATAAATAAATATATTTTTTTTATGTGATTGAAACTGCCACTTCGCCAACTTTTCTTCTCATTTCATTATCGACAGAGTTTTGCCAACTGCTTATCACCATCAATTTTCTTCAGATTCTGAAACTATGTCTCTGTACCCACAATTTGCTTTTTATGCTTTGCACTATTTATTATATTTCTACAGCCCCGGTGAGTGGTCAAGTCAGATTTTCTCCGAAATGATTTTGTTGTGCTAAGAGAAGTGGATTCGTGTTATTTTCGTAGTAAATAAGGAACGAAATAAGGCATTAGCTAGAAAAGGAGTTGCTTACATTTCAACTCTATTTCGTGCCAAAAATTACAAATATGACACCATCCTGCTACTCTGAATACAGTTAACTGGTGCTGGACAAAATTTTACTTAGCCACTTATTCACCGGGGTTGTTGATTTATTGAATACACAAAAGCCAAGCCTAAAATTGAAAACTATATTACTGAATGTGAGAACAAATGTTGTAGTATAATGTAATTATGTAAATATTATGGAACATAATGTAATTGTCACTTTCCAGGAAGCATTTTGTCTCTTCTTTTTTTTTTTCCAGTTCTGGGCCGCTTAATCCATAGTAAAACCAGACCCAATATTAAAAATATATGTTAAAACAGAACCTAATTAATCATATTAAATTCTATGGCTGTTATTTCTGCATCCTCATATTTTAATTAATCAATTCATTTTTTTCTTTTATTTTTAAGGTCAGAAAAAAAATATACAGTCTACCAAAAAAGTATTACCTCAGATTATAACAGCGACGAGACCTGTAAATCATTCTAGTTCAAAATCTTATCAGTTACCTTTTAATGTAAGTTGTCATCTAATTATTTTATTATATGACAAATTAAGTTATTCTAATAGATTTTTATTATTATTATTTTTAAAATTTATTTTATTAGGTAGGAGATTTTGTTGTCTTGAAAACGGATCTTGCCTTGTGTCATCCGCCTCTGTGGAGGGTCAAGGAGAAAACAATATTACAAAAGTATCAGCATTTCGTGAAAAACGGATTACCACTGTACAAAAATCAATCATTTGTATGTAATTCAAAATATATATTTTATAATTATCTTGTCATTATATTTTATTATAACTAGGATCACCAAGTGATTGAAATCGGACCATATACATATTATTTCAGATTGGTCATTTTGTTATAAAAGTTAAAATTCTTATTTTATTTTATTATAATTGACAGCTTTTTATTTATAGAGTGGGGTAAAGTAGTTGCAAAGCACTGAGTTGCTTTTGCTAATGGCTCAGGATTCAAATCCCGCTTAGGCAGATGAATTAATTAATCTGGTGACCCTCCTGGGGGAGAAAACATGGAGGTTGGCTGTGATCTAGAACATATCACTTCCCTGCACAATCGTCGTCCTTGAAACATTACAGTCTCAGTGGTAGAGTGCAGAGTTGCTATGCCCATAGCAACGCTGCACTCTAGTGGGTAGTGGGTAGTGGGTAGTAGGCTGTTCGTTAACAGATTGAATAAATTATCAGCCATAGCTCATAGGTCCAAGGATCAAATGCTGCTTTGGCTGATAATTTATTCAATCTGTTAACGAACAGCCGGGATAGACTGTGTGGGATCTGGAGACTGTTCTGGGGCTCTAGTGAGCATCTTTGGGAGATGATCATGATCATAATTTGGGAGAAAAACCTGGTGATCGGGCACGCTTCAGGACATATCGCCTCCCTGCACAACTGTTCTCTTAGAAACAGTATGGTCTCTACCACATACTGAACCGAAGACCCTTCATAGGTTGTAGTGGAACAGGTCTTTCTTTTTTTATCGGTATGACAATAAAGCATTATTGCACCGTTTTATTTCCGCACAGCCTAGCTTATTTCATAAAATCACCTGGTTTCCATGGTTTTCATTCCTACAATATTTTGCCACTAAAGTATTTCTAAATAATAATAAAATAATGTTTTTGGTAACACACAAATTTATTTTATTCATCATTTTCGTTTCCTACTTTTTTTAAAGGATGAATTATTTATGTTACTTTATGAGTAGTTAAAATGATCTGGGTAAGGTTTATCAAAATCATTAGAGCTGTTTCGGTTCCGTAATCTTTATTAAATATATTTTATTAATTGTCCGATTTAGATATATTTTATTTTTACACTGTAATTTATATCTGTTTTTTAACTTATTTGCGCCAATATTGTTATTATGTTTGTGAGGTATTGGTAATACATTTTTTTGAGGTATTAGATGTGATTTATCGTGCTGAACATTGTTCAGAAAACTCAAGGTTTGAATATTATATCCTATATATTCTTTATAAGCTTCTTGTTAGTAATTAATAATATTCTTTCTTTGTAATCAATATTGTTCATAAACTAATATTTTTGTTTAGTTTACTGGTTGGAGCCCAGAGAGCAAACATGTTTACGAAGGTGTTACTGTTAAGGTTATATCAATGGTAAAACATGATATGGTTGTTCAATTACTTTCAAGTGATATTCAAGAGTTTACTCTTGATGAAAAGTACGTTTTGGGTCATTTACTTTAAACATTTTGCTATTTTTTTTCGTTTTCTGTTGATTGTTATACCTTTTTTTATTTTATTTTTTAGGGCTGTTATTGAATCTATTATAGAATCGACACTTAGATATCAAGATTATTTTGAAGTTTATGTGCAGACATTATTTTCTCAAGCTCTTGATTCAAATTTTCTTATTGAAATATTTCAAGAAAATGGTAAAGCTCATTATATTTTTGTTTGATGTTATATAACATGTTTATATGGAAATATTATTTATTATCATTGTTAATTTTTTTTTTTAGATGAATATTTCTTGTCAAATGTGAGAACTGTGGACGATCATGTGAAAGAACTAGAAAAGAGGCTCGTATCTGTTCTTGATTGGAATGATAAGTTGATATCAGCAGTTGAGCAGTACCCTTCATATCGCTCGCATCCCAGAAGCGGCACGATTTGCCAGTGCGGTGCTTCGGGATCGTGCCAGATTATACTTTCCGGCATACCTTATGACAAAGATACATTACAGAATTCAAATGAAGCTGAATCTTCTGTTGTTAGTATATGTTTCTTTACTATAGTAGATTAAGGATATCAAATTACACGCAGGTTTTTTTTTTTCTAAAATATCAAAGATTGGATGATTTTCTCTTATTTTCAGAGTATATCAAAAGAGAATGATCTATTTAGCTTGACTATTTATCAGTACGTAACGATTATTTGTGATTGTGGCTCAATCGTTCATCGATAATCCAAGTTAAAATTCTAATTTTGCTAACCTGGATTTTCTGTTTCTTACCCTTCAATACTTAATATTTTTATTTCTAAATATGTTTATATATTACATTTAGTAAACATACAGTAAAAAAGAGAGGATAAAAGAGTGCTGGGGGGGTACATCAAACAAATGAAGGAAGAAACTGAGAGACTGGAAATAAGAGACAAAGACTGTTTCGATAGGGATGACTGTGGGAAAAGGCTAAAAGAAATTAAGATCCTTGTTGGAAAGAGAGATGCGAGAAAAGGAATAGCGTGGACTGAGGAAAGAAGGAAAGAACAATCGGAAAGAATGAGGAAAAGGTGGGAAGAAAGAAGGGAAGGGAAGGGGTATGAGAAGAAGTGAAAATAATGATATTTGCGTGGTCTCTAAGGCCGTTCTGTGGAGAAAAAAATACAGTTTTGTATTTTAATTTGTAATATAAAATTTTTTTGCTTAGCATTGACAGTATTATTTTTATAAATTTTTTCAAAGAATATTTTCATTCTTTATCAAGACAGAAGTGTTTCAACTGAAGAGGACAAAAACTAATTTATAGTTATTATTAATTTTTATTATTATAAATTATACTATTATAAATAAAAGGGAAATTTCTATTTCTATTCTTCTATTTATATTTATCTTTACTAACAAAATGGTTACTGTCGTGCCAATTCTTTCCATAGGTCCTTCCTTATCTTTCCAGTTTTCACTTTGGATCCTCTTTGCTGTAATTTCTTCTTCCAATTCTATTTACCATGTCCTGTCATCCTAGATGCCCTCTTTTTCTTCTTTTTTCACTAGTCTTATCCCTTACTTTTTCGACTATTGAACAGGAGTCATATACCGGACAAGAAAATACCATTAACGTAATAGTAAAAATAATTTTGTCTACTTTTGATATTCTTGACATACTCATGCTTCTTTACATATTAAGATGTATTAATAATAACTATGTATTTTGTTTTTCCTGTATTTATTTTGACACTTAATTCTTTTTCCGCATCTATCACATAAATAAAAAAAAATGAACTATATAATCTAATCACTGACTAAATATTTTAGCCATGGTTGTAGTGTTGCAATAATTTCTTTCCATTTTCAGGAATCTGTCCTTTGCAGAAATTGCCTGTCTAAAGTTGAAGTTCTCCATAAATTGTGCCATTTCAAATGTTGTTTGTACGCCGTGTGTAACGAAAAAGTGAAGGAAAAGAGGGCGGCCGAACCAACAAAAGATACTACAGTCTTATTGAACGATCTGCTTGCTGATGACGTTTGGCTCAATCAGGTTATTTTTATTATTAATATATTTTTTATTTGTTGTTGAAAATGATTAATGCTGAGCTACGGAGGTAAAGGACACCATGTCCTCAAAATAGGTAATATTTCAGGTAAATTGTCACAAATAGATAATATGATCATAACTTTCAATTAGTTGTCAATGCCAATAACAATGTACCGACGAAGCGAGAACGTCAAGAAGACAACCTTCAAAAATTGCAAATGGAACTGTTTCCTATGCCGAAATGTCAGGTGGTCAGCCGAAAAGTCTCGGGGCCACGCTGCAACCCGAACCCTCCAAACACATCCCTGTACCACAAATCAATCCTATACAAGCACAAAACCAGCCCCAGCAACCACAATATTCCATGAATAAAATTCCTATTACCCCACATATACCTCCTCCTTCAAATGCTACTGATCTCACGACACTTCTCACATCATTCCTCTCTGAATTCAAATCAATGGTCACACCATTAATATCACTCCTAACAAATCTTGTTTCCCATCTCTTTCCTGTCCCACAACATCCTTAAATGACATCCACCCTATCTATTCTCCTTTGGAATGCGAATGGTATTCGAAACCACACTGATGAACTGACATCTTTACTGTATGACAAAAAAATTAATGTAGCCTTAATTACAGAAACTCGACTTACCAGTAAACGGCAGCTCAACATAACACAGTACCAAACCTACCGGACTGACCATCCTGATGGAAAAGCTCACGGTGGTACTGCTGTCATAGTCCATCAATCCCTTTCCCAACAGTCATTTCCCCTACCTTCAAACGATCTCCTTCAGGCTACAGCTGTTTCAATCAAAACCTTTTCCTTTCCTATCACATTAGCATCGGTGTACTGTCCTCCTAACAAATCCATCTCCGATTCCCAATTCAGCTCTCTCCTCGATTCCCTAGGGATCCATTTCCTTTTAGGTGCAGACTTTAATGCGAAACATCAACAGTGGGGATCAAGAACTACTAATTCCCGAGGCCGCATGCTACTGTCTGCACTTAATTCCCACAACTCCAGTTTTATTTCTCCCGGCACTCCTACATATTGGCCCAATGATCCAAACAGAAATCCTGATCTCCTCGACTTTTTTATCCATGCTGGCTTAGGTCCCCTAAACTATTCCATAGAACGCCTTGATGAACTTTCCTCAGATCACAGTCCTTTGATCCTTACCCTTTCTGTATCTCCAATACCCAAACTTCCACCACCATCATTTATTAGGGGACCAGTTGACTGGAACCTTTTTCATCAGCTTGTATCCGACACCATTGACCTCAGAGTTTCCCTAAAAACACCTCAAGAGTTAGATGATGCAGTCGATTTCTTTACCAATTTGATCCAGCAAGCAGTTTGGACTGCATCTTCAACTCGTCCTTCCTTCAAACCCCGCAAGAAAAATCCATTACCACAAGATCTTAGGGATCTTATCCTTACCAAACGCCGTTACCGATCCCTTTGGCAAAGAACTAGGCATCCTCACGATCGGAGACTATATAACTACCTCACCAAACTAGTTAAAAAGAACCTGACAACCTATAGATCTGAAACCTACAATGCCTATCTTTCCACACTATCCGTTTCTGATAATTCCCTTTGGAATGCTACCAAAAAGATCCTTAAATACCACCCTATTTCCCATCCCCTCTGCCGTGAAGACGGTTCTTGGGCTGCATCAGATGAGAACAAAGCAGAAGAATTTGCCAAACACCTTTCAAATACATTTATTCCACATCCTGAAACCAACCCTACGCACGTTTCCAATATTCATGAATTCCTCTCTTCACCCATTCCACTATCCTTACCTCCTAACGCTGTAAGCCCCTCTGAGGTCAAATTCCTGTTACAAAAATTAAAAGTCCGCAAATCTCCTGGACATGACCTTCTAACCACCCAGATCCTTCAACATCTTCCCCAAAAAGCGATTATTTTCCTTACCTATCTATACAACTGTATCCTTCGCACAACTCACTTCCCTTTGTTGTGGAAACACTCCATCATCATTCAATTCCCTAAACCTGGTAAACCACCAAATGACACTTCATCATACCGACCCATCAGCCTGCTTCCTATTCTTTCCAAAATTTTTGAAAAGATCCTCCTGAAACGAATCCTACCCATAATCGAATCCAATATTCCTTTACATCAGTTTGGATTCCGTCCCAGGCACTCGACGGTCCAGCAGGGTCTCCGAGTTGTCGATCACATATCCTCTGCTCTTGAAAGCAAACAGTACTGCACAGGCGCATTTCTGGACGTAGCACAAGCTTTCGACCGGGTATGGCATGCCGGTTTGCTGTTCAAGCTCAAAACACAGTTACCTCAATCCTTATTCCTAGTCCTTCGATCCTACCTCTCTGATCGCTATTTCCAAGTGCGCTATGGTAACGAATACTCCAATCTTTACCCAATTCAAGCTGGAGTCCCCCAGGGCAGCGTCCTGGGTCCTATCCTGTACATACTGTACACCGCTGATATCCCAACTACTCCTGAAACCTTCCTTGCAACGTTCGCAGACAACACAGCCATCCTATCATCTCATCCAGATCCTGAAATGGCTTCCTCGAACCTCCAAAGGAACCTTTCACTCATTGAAATCTGGTGTAACCAATGGCGGATCAAAGTCAACGAGGAAAAATGCAAACACGTGACTTTTACACTTCGCCGGGGAACATGTCCTTCTGTCCAATTCAACGAAACCATCCTGCCTATTTCCGACACAGTACGATACCTTGGCTTCTTCCTAGACAAAAGACTTACATGGAATCCTCATACCAGACTCAAAAGACAAGAACTTAACAGACGTTTCAGCCAACTATACAGATTACTATGTAGGGCCTCCCATCTTTCAATAGACAATAAACTACTAATATACAAGACGATCATCAAACCTATCTGGACCTATGGACTGGAACTGTGGGGGACCGCAAAAAAATCGAATATCAGACGCATTCAATCCTTTCAATCCAAAGTCCTGAGAACTATTGTCAACGCTCCTTATTATGTCTCCAACAAAACCCTCCATAATGATCTCAACATTCCTTTTGTCCTCGACCTCATCCCTACTAAATTCTCAAACTTTCACCAAAACCTTGTCTGTCATCCCAATCCCCTGGCTCAGTCATTATCCAGTTCCACACATCCATACAATCCACCCCGCCGCCTAAACCGGCAATGGCCTCGAGACTTGTTAAAATAATGCTATTTGGAGTACTGGCACTGGCCAGATTCTCCACTCACGACCTGTGTGTGTGTGTGTGAAGCGCCCTTAACCAGCTTCCATTGGCGTTTAATGCCAGTGACGCGGCTGGGAAAGGGAGCTGGGGCCTCCCGGACTCCTGCTTTGCCCTCATTTATGAGGAAGAAGCTCAGTTCGGGGACCCCAGGCAAATTGTAAATAGAGTATGAATGTGTACAGTATATTTCTTTTATGTTTTATTTATTAATATTATATTTTTTTTTATTATATATATATATTTTATTTTACTTTATTTTTGTATATATTTTTTCGCTTGTATATATTTATTTATGCATTTATTTCGTTTATATTATTGATTTTTTATGGAATGATTGTAGCTACATAGCACCATTACTTATTGCCCACAGCAGGCAGATTGTAATGCTTCAATAAAGTGTTTTCAAAAAAAAAAAAATAACAATGTGAACAATTTTCTATAAGAAGTATTTTTAAAAGAAATAAATTTTAATAGTTCAAGGTTATGGGGAATTGGCTCTCCTGAATAAAATTGGGTTTGGGTAGTGGCCTGTGGACAGCAATTAGTAAGCAGAGATTGGTGGTATCGACATCGAGCCTTTGGGTTCGCTAACATGTAAAGTTATTCTTCTTATCATGAGCAAACTGTTTTAATCTAATTATCATTTAGTTAATATTTAATAAAATTTATTACTGAAGGGTATTTATCATTGTTTGTTTTCCTGTATTGACTATATAGTCCAAGATCCATGGTTCATTTTTGCACTTGATTACTATCAAGCTGAATCTTCGTGAATAGCTTTGTTTCGATAAGACGTTCGACAATTTCCTGTGCGAAAATTCTCGATTGTGGTAGCTAACAGTGGTAGCTAGGATAAAATATGTCGATTTGAAGATTCTCAAAAATTTATTATTAACTGGGTTTTTTTTTGTTAAATCTCAAGATAATTATCTAAATTATTTGAAAAAATATTTGTCCTACAAAGTGTATGGTTTGATCAAAGAGTCCCCTCCTTCCAACATGTATCGATAACGAGGTGATCAGAAATGATTACTAACCACCTGATTTTTTTTTACTTAGTTAATATTTATATAATTTATCAGTCATATTGTCCTACAAATTGCATGGTACGCTATCCCGGTACTATCCTCAAAAGTAGTAGTACAGATCCTAATAAATAAATAGAAAAAGAAAAAAAAACCGGTGGTTAGTAATAATTTTTAATGACTTCGTTATCGATACACATTGGAAGGAGGGGACTCTTTTATCAAACCATACATTTTGTAGGACAAATATTTTATCAAATAATTTAGATAATTATCTGAGATTTGACAAAAAAAACCCAGTTAGTAATAAATTTTTGAGAATCATCAAATCAACATATTTTATCCTTGCTACCTCTGTTAGCTACCACAATCGAGAATTTTCGCACAGGAAATTGTCGAACGTCTTATCGAAACAAAGCTATTCATGAAGATTCAGCTTGATAGTAATCAAGTGCAAAAATGGAGCATGGATCCTGGACTAATATTCTGTGGGCATTGACTTTGTTCTCAACAATGTTTATTATCTTTAATTGTTTGTATTAGATTTTTGAGCTTAATATATGTCTGAACAGTCTGTATTTAAGTATAATTATTCTGTCTTTTCATTATAATATATAATATTTTTAATATTAATTTAACATTATGTTATAATAATCATTTAGTATAATTAATTATTATTGATATTTTTTTCCCTTTAGATCTTCAGAAGTACACAGAAAGAATGGGGATTTGCTGAGCTAATGATCGTAAAGCTGGCAAAAATTTTACTGTAAAATTAATTTTAAGTTTTATATTTTTAAAATCAAAAATATCAGTATTTTTTTTCAGCTTTGAGTTAATGTAAGATTTTTTTTTCTTTTAGTTATACTTCATCAATATAAGAAGTAGTGCGACTTCTATCATTTTTAATTTCTACAAATATCTGTTATTCTCATAAGTACCAATCACTTGTTAAATACCTTCTTATTGAAAGAAATAATTGAGAATTATTAAAATTGAATTTATATTAGCAGATAATATTCAAAGTTCCTTAAATTTAAAAAAAAAATTATAATAAAATATAATTAATTAATGCAATTTAATACTAATGAGACTATATTTAAAAGTTTATTCTCAACAGGAATTTTCCTTAAATGTTAATGAGACTTTTTTTTTTTTAAATGTTTCATGTCAATCTTGAGAAAGTTCTAGGTCAATCGATGATTTATCTATTTTAAAAGGATTACATTGGGCCATGATTTAGATTATTATTTGAAAAATATTGCAGCTTCTAGTTTGAATAAAAAATTATATAAAAATAAGTATTGAAATAACATAGTATTCTTAACCCTTGTTTAATTGGACACTATTAGTTACAATAGAGGTTGGGTCTGTTAGATTTTATGGTATCTTCTTTCATCAATTAATTAATTTATAACTATTTTTGGTTCTGTAATGTTATAGGAAAAATTAGAATAAATATAAATTCTCCTGCGCTTTTATAAGTGTTTTTAAAAATATCAGTAGTAGTTATAGTTATTTTATTCAACTAAAAAAAGTATAACCCGATTTGATTAAAAAGTTTTAATTTTTTGACGTTGGGACCAACAATTTTATGTGTAAAAAAATTAATCAGTTATTACAAAAAGTAATATAGGTTGTGAAACAGTTATAAATACAATCATTGATCAGTATTTATATATTAAAAATATTTTTCATTTTTATTTTTAATGGGCATCAATGTGAGGCGTTTGTTTTAGTTGACAAAAATTATATATTTATATACATACATGTATATATATATATATATATATATATATATATATATATATATATATATATATATATATACATACATGTATATATATATATATATATATATATATATATATATATATATATATATATATATATATAAACACACATATATATACATATATAGAATAAGGAGTTTGGAAAAAAAACTGAGTAATTTTAGATATTGGTCCTTATTATTCTACGTTTCCAATTATTTTTTAATTTTCTATTAGTCAAAAGTATACTTATGAAATGTTCAAATAGTTTACTTACTGTCTCATTTATTCATGACTTATTGAAAATAATTTAAATAGATCTGTGTATTTTTTAATTGCAACACTTATCGT
Source organism: Arma custos (assembly GCA_037127475.1). Lineage (NCBI taxonomy): Eukaryota > Metazoa > Arthropoda > Insecta > Hemiptera > Pentatomidae > Arma > Arma custos. The sequence goes on along the minus strand of CM073760.1, from coordinate 13,529,590 downwards.
AATATAAAGTATCGTAATCTGCGTTCTTTTAATTCTATTTATTATTATGTAACTCATAAACGTATAAAGTGAGCTAAAAATTAAATTAAATGGTGTCATATAACTATTTCATCAATTTTTTATTTATTAATTATTTTAGAAAGTTTAAAGGAATTTAAAATATTTTAGATTCAAATGGTAGTATTAGATTGTATCATCTATAATCAAATGGTAGATTATCATTTTTTATTGTTACCAGTTAGATTTTATTTAATTCAGAACAAACATAACAATAGAAAAATCAATAAACACTTATATTTGTTTTTTAACTACAAATATAAATTGATATTTTATGTTTAAAATTTGATTTCCTCTGTACTTAAAATTCAATATTTATAACACTTTTAGGATATCTCTCTCGCATCCTTAACATTTTTTTAAAATATAATTTTATTTCTATTTTTATTTTTAGCTTTAATTATAGTCTCATTATTTAATTGTGATTAATTTTTTTCATATTGTGCATTTTTAGGATTTAAAATAATTTAATTTTGCATTTCATATTTCCATATTATTTTTTTAATGATTTTTATTTTACATTTATTTTTTTGTTTGTTTCGTGTCCACTTCAGTTTGAAATATTTATTAAGTTCTATTTTAACAAAGTGCTTCCTTTTTAAAGACTTAGGTTCTATATTTTGTTATAATTAAAATTAAAAAATAGTTCATAATCATTACATATATTATTCAACCTTATAAGGCTTAAAATTATTTTGTTTTATAGTTACTTGACCAGTTCTGTTGTAATATCTGAAAAAATATGGGACGATTAGCCAGTCTTACATTCAAGATCAATTTTGTTTGTATTATTTACTTTTATTCAAACGTTTTTGTACATGTTTAAAGATTTTTTTTTTCTATTATTTTATTTTAATCAAAGGCAAGTAATCAGTAAATATTTTGCCTCATACACTTCTATTGTTTATACTTGATAACTAATTGGAAAAGTATAATTTTATTTATTCACTAAAGTAATATTAATACTGACCTTTTCTTGAACTTCTTTATAATGATTGAAATATAATATTAATTAAACAGTTTTAATATAAATTATGAACATATTTTTTTGGGCACATAATATCAATTTTTTTAAAAACTAATTCTTCTTTGCTAAATGTGAATCGTATGTTCTTTGATGATTAGATACTAAAATCGTTCTGAGCGGTGTTCCCTATTTTCATGTCCTACAATCCTCAATTATCTTTGTCGTTTTAACTTGTGTTACTTATTCAATATTTTTCACTTAAAAAATATGTTTATAAATATATTTTATGTTGAAGAGAAAAGATTTGTCCTGGCTGGTATTCGAACCCGCAGGTCCGCAACTCTAGCGTGGTACTTTACCAACTAAGCAACCAGGCTCGTAATCAGGCCAGGCAAATCCATTGGATTTAGCAAATTCAATGGATTTGCCTGGCCTGGTCGAATTCCGGCCAGGACAAATCTTTTCTCATCAAAATGAAATATTTAAATAATAAGTTTATAAATATAATTTGTTATAAACATACCTTGCATAAGGTAATATAAAGTTTTCATTTTAATATCTAATGTTAATGACATATATTTGAATTTACACACTTTATCAGAGCAAAAGTTTAGTTTTTATTTAAACTACTCGTGAAATAATGGCATTAATTATTCATTTTGGATCAATTGTTTTGAGTTGGTTCTAATTTTATTTTAAAAAATTGGAATAATATTGGTTAGGATAATTACCAGCTTGGTTAATTGACGTCCGGATTACCAGATACCATTTTGAATTACGTAATTCAAATAAATAATATCTTTTATATCAATTCGGTTTAGTGCATTACAAATGTTTACTCTTGGCAGTCTCATTTTTTATTTGATTGATGGTTTATTTGTATTTTATTATCGCATCGCAAATATTGTATATACATATATATAAAAAAAACAATTTTCCTATAAAAAAGTATCTATATTAAAAATCAAAATATTTTATTTTTGTAATATTAATTATTTTTAAGTTATTTTTCTTTAATTTTCCGTCCGTAATGTGTTTATGATTTTCATTTATAGTTAATCATTTATCCATTGACATAATGTGATGCTTAATTTGTTTTAGCCATTATTATGTGATATCTGCCAAGTATACACTTATTTTAAAGTATATTTGATGTATCATTTTTGTTCATATGTTATCATAGATTGTTTATATTAGATATGTTTATGTATAGTTTTATTTTATAAACAATAGAAAATTTTTAAAACATTTAACATTTTAGTGCCTTGTATCAGTTTCGAAATAGTCACATTCCTTTGTCAGTAGTGGCATCAATGTGATTTTGATATATATTTTGTTCTTTGAATTTATATAGTAATTTTTTCTTTTTTGTAATTGTTTTTAACATTTTATCGTTACATATCTGTTTAAAAATTTATTTCAGATTATATGTTAAAGTATCAAAAGTTTATTCAGTAGCACCTTTCTGTGGTGTCACAATTAACATATTTTCTGTAAAGAAATTGTAAATAATTTTTATATTAAAATATATGAATAACAGCATTTCTTTTTTTTTTTTCTTTTCTATTTATTATCAACTGCTATTTATGTGTTTTTTTTATTATTCAACTAGCGACCCACCCCAGCTTTGCTCAGGTAATAAGGCATATTATGCCTACATAATTTGTCTGTGTAATATATATTTTTTTTATCACATACCTGCCACTATGGACCACGCTATTATCATTTGGTTAGGGTTCTTTGGGAGTCTTGATTTTCTCTCTTCCCATCTCAGCTAATGTACTTTATTATAAAAATAAAAACAAAACCAAATATTTCTTTATATACGAATTTATTATATTGCAAGTTAGATAATTGCACGGGATTAGGCAGCGTCTACTTATATATGAATTTATTTTCTTGCGCGCTAAGTTTTTGCGATAACTCAAAAGATACTCATTTCAATCAATGGTATAAAATATTCTAATAATGTCCATGAAATCCTTAAGGTATACAAGTTGATAAGGATTAATACTGTCCTCATCTAAATAGCTTTCCAAATACTGCATTGTACGTGATCAATTTTTTTAGAAGCTTTCCTTAATATATAGATATATGCTATCATCGACTTTTTTGTAGATCAATAAAAGAGGAATATTCCACCATGCATTGTTTAGCTATATGACAAAGGCAATAGGCTGCGTCTTCGAAACGTCCCAGGAGGATATACTTTTTCCAACAGTTATCGTTATATTCCAACCCATTTACACAAAACCTCGACAAATTATGTACTTAAACCTTCCTGGTGAATCACTCTATCTATTGGTGAAAACCGCAGGAAAATCCATGCAGTAGTTATTGATTTTACTACGAACAAAAGTGGCCGAAGACTTTGTTTTATAATATGTATAGATTATAATACTATTCATGATTTACAAAACTTGATGTTCCTGCATATCAAAAAGAAAAAAAACAAACACTTAGTTAAATTATTGACTGCACCCCCCCCCCCCCCCCCCCTCAACCAACTATCTCCATTCTCCATTATATCATCCAGTCAACTGATTTCCTCTCTAGCAATTTTTTAATTCTTAATTGTCTGTATTTTGCATAGTTAGCCCTGAAGAAGACCTGCAAAGTAGGACGAAACGTTGGCATACATAAAATTTAAGTCTTGACTTATTTGGTGTTTTCTTGACTGCTCCCCCCAACTGTCTCCATTCTCCATTAATATTATTAGATATTTAAATATCTAATATTATTATATTGGATATAAAATAGTATTAGAAATTTTAATTTTATCTATCAGATGCTTAGAGGAAGCCACCATATTTTCGATTTTGAAGTAAGATCCTGTTTTATTTTAGTCAAATTTGAAAAAGAAAAAAAAGAGGAGTAGATCACATTTATGTAGTTTATTTATTTAATGCAATTATATGTTACTATGGTTAATAAGACAAATCTACAGTAAGATTTTTAAATTTGGCCTAACCAGTTATATTTTGATAAGGATATTTAATGAGTACTTGAGACACTGCACAGGTTCCGGACTGCCATTATGTCTCCTCCATAGGACGGGCACAACCAAGGTCTTTACTCCATTTTTAATAATCCGTAAGCCACGTTTTTAATAATTTGCCAGGCTGCCAACTCAAGAGGCTAGGAATAGAAGGTTATTATGCAATTGTTTAGTGTCAAGTGTGACCCTACTATAATAGCCCTGAAGAAGACCTGCATTGTGGGTCGAAATGCTGGCTTCAAAATAAACATTTCTCCCTATTTAAGAGAATTTTTTTACCTGTAACTGGACCATTTTCTTCCTCTGGTATGCTATATGCATTACTACTAGTGACTACTATACTCTTATAGTAGTAACTAGCTATATGCATAAGAACACTAGTGACCTCTGTGTAGTTATTGTTTATTAGTCTTTCAACAATGATAATTAAAAAAAAAATTAATTTCCAATCATTCTCATTAATTGTTACCATCACAGAATTCTTCAGACAGATTTAGTTTACCTGGTTTTTAAAATCTAACTTCATCATATAGATTCAAGAACTGAAACATTATTTTTAAGTAAAGTTAACATATTTTTATATTTTTTCCATAGAACGGCCTTAGAGACCACGCGAATATCATAATTTTCACTTCATTCTCTACTTCCTTCTTTCCTCGGTCCACGCTATTCATTTTCTTTCTTTTCTACAAGGACCTTAATTTCTTTGATTCTCTTCCCATATTATCCCTGTTGAAACGGTCTTAGTCTGTTTTTTCAATCCCTCAATTTCTTCCTTCCGTTTGATGTACTCCTCCAGCACTCTTGTATCCTCTCATTTTGTAGAAGATTTATCTATTTAATCTCTTTGAATGCTTCCTCACCATATGCCCGTTGAACCTTAACCTTCTTATTCTTATGCCTGTTTCCAAATCATTCACTTCTTTGTATATTTCCTAATTAGATCTCAACCTATAGCCTTCCTGTGTCTTCTTTGGGTAAATTCTTTTTAGTATGTTTCTTTCTATCCCTAACATTTTTCTTAGGCTGGGGAAGAAAGCGGTTTCTATTCTGTACAATATCACCCGTTTGACGACCGTATTGTAGTGTTTTATCTACACATTTGCTGACAGGCTCCTTTTATTATATAAATTGCTTGTCGCAAAGCTCAGCCTTTCCAATTTAGTTATTTTCTCTTTTATGCTTTCCTTATCCGACCCATATATAACATATAGGGTTTAAAGGTTTAACTGCTCCACTGCTTCGCTTTCAGTCTCCGCCATTAAGGTGAGATTGTCTGTATATACCAGGCATCTTTCTTTGATGTTCTTGTTTTTAGTCCCTATGCTTGCACCAGCATCATTACTCTTCCACATTTCCTTCGTGATTTTGTCCAGGATTACGTTAAACAGTACCGGGGAGAGGCTATCCCCTTGTCTGAGTCCTGTACTTATTTGGTCGGGTTTACTGATGGATCCCTGAAACTTTACCCTTGATTCCATGTCCGTTATTATCAGTTCTATCAGTCTTCTTGTCTTCCCATCCACTCCATACTCCTCCAACACTTCCAGCAGTGCTTTTCTGTCTGCTGAGTCGTATGCTTTTATTTTTGCTTTTGTTGACTTATATTCATTTGATTACATGAAAGTACTGTACTGTCTCTAGGAAAATGGTTGTACAGAGAGGTGATTTGTCCATAATCACATTAAATTGCCAGGCTTTTCTCCTAGTGAAGGGCACCCACATACAAGAGACTAGGCGAGCCCCAATAGAGCCCACAGGTTCCACCTGTAATACACATATATACTATCAGTATCGAGGTACTATAAAACTATACGTTGAAAAAAACAAACAAAACTGTACCAACATTACCCATGAAGAGTTTTGAGCTCAATACATGCTAGAAATGTACAGTTTCCAAGTATATGGTTGTATAGGGTATGATTTGGTCGAGTGACACTTGACGGCAAGATTTTTCTTCAGCATTATGGAGACCTAGGACTCCATCTGGACAAATGTCTCACTTGGAATCCTCATACAAGACTGAAAAGACAAGAAACAAGAAACGTTTTCGCCTACTTCAACATATACTGAACAAACGCTCTAAGCTCCCAATTAATTGCAAATGACTCGTTTACATGACAGTTATCAGACTTATTTGGGCATACGGAGTTGAGCTTTGGGCTCTACTAAACCATCCAATTCATCTCCCATCCAATCCTTACAATCCAAAATCCTTCGTAAAATCCTCAATGCTCTTTATTATGTCACAAATAAACTCATCCATCATGATCTTAATATCCCATATGTTGCTGATTTGTCCCAAACTAGATACCTATCCTTCCATGACAAGCCCTTTACACACTTGAATCCGCTATTCTCTCAACTTGCTTCCCATACTATTCCTGATAACCCTTCGAGGTGTCTGAAAAGAAGATGGCGGACGAGACCTTCTACTATAGAACTTTATTGGAGTGCTACCAATGGGTAGTTTCTCCACAACTGGTTTTTTTTTTCATGTCCTTTATTCACATAGCAGATTTACTTGTTGTAATATTGTTACAGTTGTAAATATCAATAAATTAATCTAAAAATAAAGAAGCTTTATAGAGGCTGGGTGATTCCAAGGAGTGTCTGCAGGTCCCACTGAGTTTATCTGAAACACACATATATATATATATATATATATATATATATATATATATATATATATATATATATATATAAACTATCAATGTCGAGCTACAATATAACTTCAACTTAAAACAAACAAAAACTGTATCAATACCAGGAAGAGTTTTGTGCTTAGTACATGGTAGAGACTGTAATGTTTCCAAGTCTATGTTTGTACACGGGATGATTTGATTATCACACTTAACCATGTGATGAAACTTGAAGTCGCTTACCAAGTTCTGTTCAGACCACATGAATCTATTCAGTCCATAAAAGCTCTGTATCGTGATCACTTTCGATGTAGCTCCGTCATCAAGATTTGATTCGAAGATATCAGCTTCTTCTTTCATTAATTCGTCTAACAAGAGGCGAAATTTATCATAAGACCTCGGACAATCATTCCAAACATCTATATTTGATGTGCAAGGTTGGGGTTCCATATTTGTAACATGATTAAAAATTAATGTCTAAATTCGAAAAGAAATAGAAAAAAATTTTATATTTTCATAATATTTATAAATTTAAAAGTATCATTGATTGATATTAACTAATAAATATAAAACATTAAATGAAAGTTAACCTTGAAAAAATCAGAGTCTCACAAGTACAGAGCTTTGGTGCCGTGAGGTCCCAGGGACCATGCCTCAGTAATTTAGGGTTAATATTTAATTTTTCCTATAGAAAATTCCTCCATTCAGTAAAAAAAAAGTTTTTCTTCTGGTTTCTAATGATATATTCGAAATTTTTCGTTACTATAAATATACCATCGATACACTACGCCCAACATTAAAAAACGTTTTGTATTTTATAAGAAAAAATTGTTTTGCGACTCCTGATTGTTATAAAACCTTGTAAATGGTTATTTACCCCGAGACTCGGTGTCCTTCCAGAACACTAAAGTTCGGCTTTTTTCCTCAAATTTTTTTACGTTTCGTGTTGTTCTCGGATAATAAAAATAGAAATCGATTACCAGTTTGTTTTTTAAATGACGATTAATCGCTCAGTTAAAAAAAAACAACAAACAATATTTAAAATCTGCTTTTTTTATCTATAATTCTCTATTTAAAAGCTGTCATTAAGAGTGAGCTTTAATTTTCGCCATTGGAAGTAGAAAAAAGACCAGACTATTAAGAGGACCTTGGCGCACCCTAAAATCAGTTAATTTATTCTCTCCAGAAAAAGATGAAATGGTGGTATCTGGTCCTCAAGGAGCAGTGTAAACAGTTGGACGGGAAAAGAAGCTGGTCTGGAGAGCAGGTGTGAGGGGCACGCGACCTGGTGAAACTGTTATGAATTATAGCTTCATCGAACATTTTCGAATTCTGTTAATTAATCAGGTTCGTAAGGAGCAGTGGCTTATAATTTTTTTTAAAACTTCTTTTGCCGGTTAGGTGACTTTTAGTAGAGGAAAAACAAGAGTTAGAGTCATTAACATGAGCGACATGCTTGTAACATATTGTGAGAGACTGGCGACGCATTACGGTCTGTGTATGAGTTATACGATTTGTTTAAATCAACGGTATTTGTGTATTGGCCGGTCTGCACCGACTCACAGTGGAACGAGCGTTAAGGAGGACTGAACATTCATTAATATCTCCGCTTCTAGTTCTTCTAGAATAAGGCTATTGGTACTGTTTTAAAGCTTTATGAATGGACTATTTAATTATATGATGAACAGGATCAGATCCTTTAGGGGAAACGTAAAAATTCTCGATTTGATATTTCGATGTTAGATAATTTATTATCTATCATTGTACCATTTATTGTACCTATATACTACGAGAATAGGTACAATACAGTATTCTATGAAAAGACAGATACATAGGTATTAAATAAAGTTATACAAAGGAAAAACTAACAAATCAAAAAATTTAACCATTGAACAAAATTAATATAATAATTGATAATTACTTTTGTTAGTCAATATACTAGATATAATTGATGCATAAAATTATAATAAATGTAGGTGCCTATATAAAATTGTTCTATTTAAATAACGATCACAATTAAACCAAAATTAACAACTTAATTTTAATTAGGATTTGTTTTTCTATATTCTAAGTAACAATAAGTGATTGTGCTTCTGGTAATAAATCACGTTTAATGTTTATTATTATCGGTCTAAGAGTATAAATTAAAGGATCCGAATTTTCATCAGTTTTGAATCTTTTTTTCTTTATAAAAGCGAACAAATCAAACATTTTCTAAAACTTTCCGTTTGTCTCAGTCTTTGTCAATCGGATAATTGTTTGAATGACTGAGAACGAGATGGTATACTTGCGGCTGTTGATGATGACGATGAAGGTAGGTCCTGGCTAACATCTTCAGGAACAATGAAATCCAAATTCAACCAGTTTTCATGCTTCCCCAGGAAATGATTGATATTCCTGTGGGACGAAATCCAGCGAGAGTACAAGCTACCACTGAATTTTTTTAATTTTTCCCGTAAGCAGAACTTTGCAGTATTTGAAATTTGTTCCAGTCCAAACGAATTAATCCATGCTTCCAATGCCAGGTCATAATCTTTAAAACTTATATGATTAAATTGAAAAACTTGACGATTTGTTGTAGGAACCATTGCACCTATATCGTTCAAATACCCCACACAAACTGAGTTTCATTGTTAATACTATTATGTATATAATGATAAGGATTATTCGGATAATTGAGTGTAAACAAACATTGGTAAACAAAAGAAAACTTGCGTAAAGTAGACGCCAATATCTACAGAAATTTTTAAAAATTAATTCTTAAGGCCCAGAAAAGGAAAGAAAAAATCATTTTCTCGGAAAATAGCACCTAGTAGCAAAATCCGACTAATGGAAAAAAAACTTCAAACATTCTAGTTATTTACTGTGAAGGTAGTTTTTTGGGCGATTTTAAGCGATTTACGCAATTAATTTTTTTAGTTTTATCCCCCAATTTTTACCAAAAATCCCAGACGTTTGAAATAATCCCAAGTTTTATTTGCCTAAAATATCTTATTATGGGTGAGTTGTTTTCCAGTAAGTGCACGATTAATTTAAGACATTACCTCAAACAGTGGATTGCTTTAAAAATATGAGAATTTTTAGAAAAATTTATATTTCAATTCAGATTTGTTCATTTGATTTGATTTCACAAATAATTTATCTATGGGTTTTGTTGAGAAGAAGTATAAAGTATAATTTAAGATCAAAAGAAAGGACAAATTTAGTTATTAGAGAATTGGTCCAATGTCCAACGAATGCGTTGATTCGTTCCACTGTGCGACTGTTCTCCGCCATTGTTAATAACCTGAACGCTGATAATTCTGATAACACCTACCTTCTGTTGTTTGTTCATTTAACGTCACTTTATGCTGCTATGGCTTATCGGACGATGCTACTGTGGGACCTCTAAATTTTGCCTATCCAGGTTTTATTAAGAAAGGGATTTTTAACGAGTACCTCACATCTTACAGGCTAGGGACCCCCGTTTAACTTCTCTTCCGAAGGACGGCATTGCCAAGGATTTTTTACTCCCTTTAAAAGATCATAGGGCCTCCTGCCGGCTACGGACTCGCGATCTTGGAACACCTACCTTCTTATTCATATTAAATGCTTATTCATAATAAAATGCTAATTCTAGAGTCCTTCTGATCACGTTCCTCTTCTTGTATAAATGTTTTCCCAACACTTTAGACGAAGACATCTGCATTTCTATCCTTGTCAAAATCCATTTGATGATCTTTTTCACGTAATTTTACTTGGAATTGTTCCGAAATTCTGTGATCAAATGTACGCTTTAATCTTTTATGTTTCTTACCTCTTTGGTGGTTTTATTGTGTGCTTTTACTTTTTTCCAGAATTTCTTTATATTCTCCTTATAGTCACTGTCCAGGCTTTTTCCAAATTCTTCCCACATCTTTTTTAACCCCGCAATAGTTAATTGTTGTGCCCAATTAACGGGGTTTTACGTACCCCCGGGTATCCGAGTACAGAACATCGCACACACCTCACACCATAACAGTACATTTTACATATATGCTGACATCAAGGACATTATCATTACACACTCTAGGGTTACCTCCCCTAGGAGATAGGGATTGGTCATTCTGCCGGCCAAGGACACACCAGCGGACCTGCTGTCCTAGGAATTAGGACCTTCCTGCTGGGCCAGTCACCCGTACGGAAGTACCAAAGAAGCCGCGGAACTGGACTGACACAACGGAAACAACGCGGCATGGAAAAGGACTTAAGGATGGGTACATTGGATATAAAAAACATCTTAGGAAAGGAACTTGAACTCGTGGAAGAGATCATAAGGTTCAGGATAGACATTCTGTTATACCCTTATCCAGGGGTATACTCTCATTTACTCTGGGGTCTCAAAAGGTGAACATGCTAGGGAAGGAGAGTGCTTTGTTACCAAGGAGGAATTAAACAAGAAAATGGAAGAATGGGAGGCTGTCTCGTCTAGAATAATAACAAACCAAAAACACAAAATTAAATTTTGTGTTTTAGAACTAAATCAACTTTAGTTTAATGGTTAGAATTCCATTGATATAAGAATTATAATATTTAAGAAAGAATCAGGGTCTTTTTCGTTTAATCCCCGCATTTCTAATTTATGGTTAGAAATAGCACATGCTATGCAAAAAATAACTAAATTTAATAATAGTTATTCTAAAGACCAAGATGATACTTAATTCTTCTATACAAAATAGGTGGCTGTATATTTTTTAGTCCAAGCATAAATGAATGTCTAAGTCGCATTTAATTCGACTTTGTAACCAATGGGTCTATTTTGTTTAATCCCAATATAAAAAACGAAGTTATACAAGAGTATGAACACAAAAAAAAAGAATGCTTCACTAACGGTAATGCTGAACAAGAATGAAAACACACTATTAGCATGCATTAAAGAATGCATTCATCCCAAAAAATTATCATGTCTGACTTATGGAAGGCCTACTCAAAAATAGAAAAAATAGTGGGATATGAGTACAGACATTATCAGTAAACCGCTCAGAAAATTTTGTGGATCCGTCAACTGGAGTGCTCTCGCAGTCAATTGAGTCGCTATGGGCTGCAGCCAAAAGAAGAAATAAGGCAGAGGCAGGAACTAAAAGATCCTGGACTCGTATTTGTGTGGATTTACGGAGCATTACTTAAAACATAAATAATTGGTTGATCTTTTCTAAATATTTTATTTGTAATAATTAAATGTCTTGTTTTATGAAATGATTGAAAGAACAATTGATCTAAGTATTGTTGAACTTATCGATTATAATAATGCTAAAAACGAAAATAAAAATACAAGATATAAATCTATACATATAAAATGCTTTGACTGACTGAGGGATCAACATACAACCTAAACTGCTGGTCGTAGAGACCTGAAACTTGGAGGGTGTGTTCTTTGTATGACGTAGGCATCCGATAAGAAAGGATTTTCCGAAATTCTACCCCTAAGGGGGTGAAAAAGGGGGGCAAAGTTTGTATGCTTGCTCACGTGTTTCCTGTGACAAGTGAAACCGTTATACTAAGTAATATTTTTCAATAAATTCGATAGCATTACATACTAATCCTTTACTGACCCGAACAACAGTAAACGAAAGTAACTTCTGTCCGTCCAGTTTGTTAATCAGTCTCAATGTATGTTTCACGGCTGTGCTGATCAGTTTGTGATGAAATTTGATATGGATAATCTCAAACCTGGGGAAGGACACAGACTACATTTTATCAACACACCAGACAGGCGATGTTAATATAAAAGCTAGTATAACTGTATAATAATTATTATTTTAATTAAATTATTGTAATTTTGTATTGAGTTGTACAGTCCATAATATATTGTTATTAATAAATAAACAAAATTATTGTTCACATTGACACATATTGTTGTCAATATGTGAAAACTAGACTAATTTATTCGATATAGAAAAATAACCGAGTTATTCTAAAGTCCTGAATTTTCACTTCTGTCGGCAGTTCTCTTGGCTGCCTATTTACAAATTTTTTTACTTATTTAGATTAATTTACGGGCCTTTTCACGGTATTAAAACAAATAAAAAAATAATTATTAATAAAAAAAAATCCCACCAGTCTCGTTATGTCAATGTTCCCTTCGAATATATCATCCGGATCGTGCCTGCCGCGAAAGCGGTAATTAAGAAGAAATCAGAAGCGTGCCCGGCACACGCCCTTTTCTGTTTCACTTCCAACAACTTTAATCCGACAACCTATTAATACAGTATCTGAAATTCTAATAAGAAAGAGAAAAAAAATTCAGGAACCAACAGAAAACAGGAATCACTGGTTTCTGGATATTAAAAAAAATATATTTCGGTTCAAGATTATTTTATTTTATTTTTTTAATGAACAACATAACCTTAGAACTTGTAGAAAGGTTATACGAGGCGTTCATACTCAAAATCGGATAACATCAAATTCAAAAATGACTTTTTTTACATATATCGTTCGTTTTATTAACACTAGAACTACGAAGATTTACCATACACCTATTTCTACCTGGTGATAACCGGTTTGTTTGTAATTAAACAAAATAGTAGAATTCAAGAAATAAAACTATAAATTCATAAGATAATTTAATTTTCAAGAAAATAGAATATATTTCATTCAAATAATGTAATTACATAGCATAAATAGTAGTGCGTGTTGCAACTTGCAACTCGGCAAACAAGAATAATAAATTATACTATTACATATACACAAATTTACGCATAATAAATTGAAAATTTAGACTTTTTGAATTATGGGAATTTCCCGGAATTATAGATGTATAGAAATTCCGGGAATACACAACATGTATTCATGATATTTTCATGACCAGTTCGTATATTTAGGTATAACACATAGATATCTCTCAAGAACGAAATAATTTATAATATTATTGTATACACAAATTTAATAAAAATCATGACACTATCGTAAAATATTAAATAAGACTTAAAGAGGAAACGTTATAAATAAATGTCTTTTATTTTATTGTTAGATGTTATAATTTTTTAAATATTTTATTTGAAAAGAAAAGATATGACCAGGACCGGGACTCGAACCCGGAAACTAAAAGTTTACAAAACGTGTAGTGTGAATTATTCGCTGAAGTGTAATTGTAGTTGTAATTACAACTACAACTACTAGTTGGTATTCGCCGTCGTACCTACTTTTTCCAACTACTGTAGTTGTAGTTCAAAACTGCAACTACATAACTGGTAGTTGACAAGTAGTAGTTGCGCGCTGCCAACTACCAACTACTGAAAGTAGTTGTAGTTGCAACTACTTAAAGTTATTTTCTTAAGTAGTTGTATGAGTAGTTAATTACAAAGGTAGTTAACTTTTGCCCAACTCTGACCCTACGGACTGTGCTATCCCAATTCCCATTTGACTGTAGGTATTTTTTATTTCCATTTTTACTAAGTTCGTTATTGTTCTTAAAACGTATATTTTTTGTCGGATTTGTTGGAATTTTTCACTTTCCCTTAATATATTGGAGTAAGTGAAATTAAAAAACGAAATTAAAGATGGAATACGGGCGAGGTTCCATAAGGAATTCTGCAGAGGCTCTCGAAATAGAATTTCTATATTTAGAAAGTTATTCGAAATTCCACCCCAAAAAAAAGTACGAAAGAAGGGCATTTTCGTTTTTTTAATTGTTTCTGCCTTGCTATAAATAATCCATAAAGTATTTATAGAAGATACAAGCGAAGCGAGAAGTAAAGTAAAATCAATGCCTGTGGAAGAAAATCCGGGTGGAGGTCAATAAATTTCTCTTGTATATGGAGAAATATCTATTAAGTAGCCAACGTTTCGACCTACTTTGCAGGTCTTCTTCATGGCTAAATATGCAAAATACGGACAATTGAAAATTAAAAAATTGGTAAACATGGAAATATTAAGGTTAAAATGTATGAGTGTTAATAATAACCGAATAATAATAACCAATTGACAGGAAAGTAGTAAAAAAAAAAACGTAATAAAGAATAAAATAAGTAATAAAAAAAAAGTGTTAAACATTAAAGAATAAGGTAATAAAGATAAAAATTAAAAATTACTTTAATTAGATAAGTATCAGGTATCTGAGTGGTGGACAATAAATATGGGGGAGAGAACATGAGATATATATCAATAAAGGGCCAGCAGGATGATCATTGTGGAGCATTAATAACCATAAAAATAAAAAATAAATAAAAACTACAGTAAGTAATAAAACGTTGGCTACTGAATAAACATTTCTCCATATCTAAGAGAAATTTATTGATCTCTACCCGGACCATTTTCTTGCACATATATTATCAAGGTCAAATATTATCATTAAAGATAAAATCAATACCCTTGCGAGAACCGTGTCAGTTATCTTCTCGTGTATATATATATATATATATATATATATATATATATATATATATATATATATATATATATATACCTCTCGATCTCTGTCAAATAAAATAAAGAGCATCATGTAACTTATACCTTACAATGATGATAACAGAAAATGAGGAATGATTGTGGTGGTACATTTGTGATCTTAACATGTTGGTATTGCATCCTAATTTGTGGTTGCTGGATTCCTCCTTACCCTACTAATATTTTTATAATATTTTATAGAGGCTGGGTGAGCCCCAGGAGGGTCCTAGAACTTATGTGATCCATCGCCGGCTGTAAACAGACTAAATAAAAGTCTTGCCTGCAGTGGGATTTGAACCAGGATTTCCGGTCTGGCAACTCAGTGCTCTACCACTGAGCCACTCCGCTCCCAATCTTAAACTGCAATATAAACAGAAAAAATCGAATTTGTTGGAAATACAGGACACTATTTATTCTTCAGTTCTCAGAACGAGTTCTCTTAGCTTTTCTGACAGAAAAAAACAATCAGAATAATCTATTTGCTACGGTTGGATTACGGAAGCAAGTCCATCTTGATCTAGAAAGAAGAATACCAGCTTCTGGAAGCGCACAAAAAAAACGAAGGCCACCCTAAAGACCAGGAGGTGAATGAATGAGCTGGAGTAACTTAACAAGTTTATTAGCAACGTTAACACGAATACATAACCTGCGCAATACGTATGTTAATGTTGCCGAAAGAGAAGAAAGGGTGCATGAATAAACAAGTACAGCTGATTTAATTGCGGTAATAACAACATCGGATTTGTAACATTTCTTCGTTACTTATTTTAATAGCAGCAACAAACATCGGATGAATATTGGTCCGGAGTAGAAGGAAGAGTGTTGAGAGTGTCTTGTTACCTACATCTGCTAATTGATGAACGCGATTGGTTATTAGAAAATAAGGAACTGAGAAGCTACTATTGAGGAATAGTTAATGCATTAACCAAAAGGAGTACCGTTACTCTGTTATGCCTGGTAACTGAAGACTACTAGGCAGATCTGAAACTTCTCAAGTTTCAACTGTTGTCTAAACTTGAGAAAGCTAAATAAAAAGCCAGTTCCAAGACGAATGCTTTAGTTTAAGAATGATTACAAGGAGGATTTACGTAGCACTCGAGTTATTTGTGGATGTAAAATCAAGAATTGAATACTGAGTTACCATTAAACGGGTCAAAGTACGGGAATGGGTGCAGAGGAAAATGAATGGGGGATAAAGTAGACGAAAGGATGAAGTGGGAAGAGATTTGAGGAATCTAGGTCTTTTTCAATAGGGAAAGAAATGAACAGGACAGGAAGAAATCGAAGAAGCGTACTGAGAAGTATAAGGGTCACCTTGAACTGATTCCAAAATTAACTCTAGGCGTAAAATGGTTAGAGTATGGTAGGATGTACCAGGAGTCTTTGAAAGCTGGACAAAGGTGTTGGGTTTGGTCAGAAAGGATGATCAAAGTGCCGATCAAGTTTACTTGCGATTAGCGAATGATATTCGCAATAGAAGCCATTAGTGGAGAATATTTTCCTCCGGACAAAGTGAGGAAATCTGCATTAATTGCATAGAGGCCGGCACAGAGGATGCCAGAAAAGGATGATTCTATGTCAGAGGAAGATTACGTAAAGGAACATGAAGGATGAACAGAGGAAATGAGAGAGAGATATATAATACCAGGTCCAAAATATAATGGAGATATTATTGATATGTTAGGTGATCCAAATCAGTTTGTAATTTAAAGTTTGTTTTGAAATATTGTTCTAGACAACACTGGATCTTTCAACTTTTCCAATGCATAACAATTTTATTATTCCATTTAACTCTCCCTAAATATGGTTTGGATTGATTTAAAATTTTCTGCTATGTCCATATCTTCACCACTTAAGGCGAAAAGTTCAAAATAAATGACGTTTGTATGCAAATGTTTCTTTACAAATATCAATCCGATTAATGCTGTTTTTTACTTCCTCGTTTGGCGTGAAATATCATAACTAAATAATAAATATCATGGTCGTTACGAACGATATCCTGTGGTATATCAGAATATTTCCATTCCTGTGGGTAAAGTACGAAAATAAAAAAATACAATTCATGAATAATTTCCATGGACATTATTGCTTCCAAGCTTCCTCAATGTCTTGTTCAATTTATCTTGTCTGACCATAGCAGGTGTGGAAAATTATTGTTCCATATGAGAAATGATAGAGGAAATCGGTTGAACAAGGTATTTGAAGAGGTAATTTCAAGAGAAAAAAATAATAAAACAGTTAGTCTGTTTTAAAGACTTTGGGCAGAAGAGAATAGAGCAATGTCTGTAGGCTAAGTAAGTCTCGAGGCCATTCTAAACTATTCTATTTTTATTGAACATTTATTTACTTGTACCACTACAACATATGGAAGCTATTTACTTTACAGTCTATTACTTACAACCTCATAATTTTTTGACAAATTTATCAAGCTATCAGCATTCGGCTTCGGGCTGTTACCAAGGAACGAGCTTTCGATTGTCATAAAATTATCTCGTCTATTATCAATGTCCTTTACGGCCACCTATGGTCTAGTGATTAGCGTAACAAACTACTAAGGCCAAGATCGCGGATTCGTAGCCCGGCAGCTGGCCCTAGGATTTTTTTAAGGGAGTAAAAATCGGAAGGGACGTAAAACGGGGGTCCCAAGCCTGTACGATCCCTATCCTAATTAAACCTATATAGGCAAAATTTAGAGCTCCCACTTTAGCATCGTCCGATTAGGCATAGCAGCATAAAGTGACGTTAATGAACAAACAACAACAATGTCCTAGAGATATTACTACTGAAAATATTTAGGTGTGAATATTTCCTAAACGAAGCATTTGCTGACATACTTCCATGGGAATTTTTTTTCTTCTTTTGATGTCCTTAGTACCAATTTTCAGTTTGGTTACTTAACTTTGGTTAATTAACCCCGCCAGACCCTGTAGAAAGCTAAATTACTATGCTGAAGGTTCCGATTGAAAATCCAGTTGTGACAGATAAATTATTTAATTTGTAAACAAAGACGAACCCAGTGAGATCTACATTCACTCATCTGCATCTACCTACCCTCCTGGGACTCACCCAGCCTCTGTAAACTGGGTACTATAAATCTGATCTTGAACAAATCACTCCCTTGCACAACCATTGTCCAAGAACTGCAGTTTCTACCATATACTGAACCAAGACCCTATATGAGTTGTACAGGTACAGGGTATTTTTTATATGTAGTAACAAGAATATATATCACATTCTTTAATTATATTAAACTCTAGCTTAGTGGCAAACCAGGCAGCGGAGTGGCTCAGTGGTAGAACACTGAGTTGCCATGAAATCCTGAATCGTTGCCATGAAATCGGAAATCCTGGTTCAAATCCCGCTGCGGGAAAGACATTTATTTAGTCTGTTTGCAGCCGGAGATGGATCATATAGGATCTAGGACCCTCCTGTGGTTCACCCAGCCTCTATAAAATATTATAAAAATAGATTACCCAAAATATAGGGGAAAATCTGGCGATGAGCGTGACCTTGGACAAGGCACCTTGCAGCACCGTTGTCCATGAAACACTACAGTCTCTACCATGTACTGAACCCCAGACACGTTTATGGGTTTTTAGTGGTACAGGTTTTAGTAAAAAACTACCTTCATCCTATGAAGCCTTTAATTGCTTGAAGATGGAATTTGAATTTCTTATTCCAATTCTCGATTTTCCTTGTTACTCTACCACGTTGATCTAAAGGTCGATAAAAAAATAGATTTTCGCTTTTTTGGAAGTAAGCAACTGGTTTCCTTTTTGCCATGGCTATATAAGAATATGACGTCATTGATATTCAACCTTGAGGTTCAACAACCTGTCTTGCTGATTGTAACAGAATATGTCTGAAGCATTTTTCTTTTTTCATGGAGCATTATTATTTTTTATGTCATTTTTTTCCTGAAGCATTACTCAATTTAAATGAAGTGTTAGGATCTTTTCTAGGCTATTTTATATATGTTAAACGATCTTAGCAGAAATTTCGGAACCACAATTTCACGTCCCCTCCGAAGGACCGCCTAACCAAGTATGTATTACTCCCTTTAAAAAATCCTTTTAATCCTTTACGAATATGAAATGAGGCCGCTAACTCAGAAGGATGAACAACGACCTTGTTGACCTTGATAATATATGTGTAATATATGTATGATAATAATAGTATATATGTATGTATCCGACAATATATGTATAAACGTTGGCTAACCAATAAAGTTTTTCTCCAATTCTACGAGAAATTTATTGTGACCTCTACCCGGACCACTTTCTTCCACGAGAATTTAGGAGATTACACAATGCGGAATTGCGAAGCATGCACTCGGTTAGTATTGGCTTAAAAAAAAAAAAAATATTTATTTAAAATGATCTGACACGAAACTTTATGTGGCAGACCAAATTCCACGCGAGCGAAGCCGTGGGCAAAAGCTATTATTATAATAAATAAATAATCATCAGTCACAAGATGAGGCATTGTTTTACCTTTTTAGTTATATTTTGTATGAGCACCCATCATATTCTCTGCAGGACTCAACATCAAGACAATCAAAGAAATGAGTTGATGTATCAATTCTTCGATTTTTATCTATTTTTGAGAATCGACCACGTTACATAATACAATGAGATGTTTGCCTCGATATCCAATTATATGAGGATCAGGTAGTCCTTGTTCGATTACCGCAGGATGAGGACTTTTTCTCCTGCTGCTCTGCAGCCTCCGAGGGTTGCATCCTGATCAAACGCCATTCGACGCGAATACAAAGTCAGCGAGAATTAATTGGGACTTGCTCTCTCTTTCTCCTTTTCGATGCATTATTTATTACAGAGTTCTCTTTTAGGCCTTTTTCTTCGCTGAGGTAATTGGGCCCCGGATCTAAGTCGTTTCTTAATTATTGGTCGAAGTTCAAAATATATTATATGACTTCTTGCAAGACGTTGAAGGGCAGTTTTGAAGTCTTGTGATTTGCATATGAAGGTTCGATAGTTGAAGTCACTGGAGTTCCCTTAAGGCAATATGGATCAACACGTTAAAACATTATTTGTAAAAGATTTTTCGATTTAACGTTTGTAGCATAAAATAGTCATAAACAAAACATCAAGTTCGCATCGTTCAAATTACAAAGTACAACCCATGAATGGTCCGGGATACAGAACCCGGTAAAGATTGTACTGTTTCTAAATCAACGGTTCTACAAGGAGGTAATTTAGCTGAGACCAGCCATAAGTACCCACTTTAAAAAGGCAAAGGGGAGTCCCAGAATAATATCTTGCTTTTCGTGAACTACATACATTCAAGATGGTACAACTTCTAATCAGAATTTACAAGAAAATAATTTTCATTCATAGGCACATCAGCTCATTCCATCATTTAACTCTATCGGTGGAATTAGAATTATCTTTGGATTATGAAATAAATACGATTATCAAATAAAATGAGAAAAAAATAAAAATATATCAAAGAAAACATAGTATAATGAAATTTGAACACATAAAACAAAGCCTTAAATTTCGGACTTAACAGAAAAATGTTTTGCATCAATGAAGATGTATTGTAGTGATCAACATGTAATAAGAGTATTTGATTGAACGTCTTGGAGTAAGATTGCTGTCTCTGATCTATGAATCTGTTTGGGCTGTTGATGTGAGATGTATAGCATCTGATCTTCATTCATGTGATTTATTTTGATGTATGTACCGATAATGCCTGAAATGGCACTACTTTCTCTGGCTTGTATCTCCTATTTTTAGAGACTTAAGGATTTGTTTTTTTTTAATTTTATTTTTGCATTATTATAAATGTGATTCTTGCCTGTCTTATGTCTTATTTGAAACGTTATCAGTCGTTTTGCGTTCCATTTCTAAGCACTGACTCCTGTATAATCAGTACCAGCTGAAAGCTTCATTCCTTCGTCCTAATCGCTTCATCAGATCCCGGATCGTATAATGTCTTCCCGGCACCCGGGTCGGACGAAAGTGCCAAAACCAGTCGACTGGCGACTATTAATGGATCTTAGAGTGGGTGAGTGACCTCAGTTCTGACGGCTTTATTGCTCCATTGAAATTTAGTCGTTGGTCATTGATGTCCTCAGGAGCGATGTCAGCGCACTCTGCAGATCTCGGAAACTAATCTATGCAAATGCCATGCAAATCATAGCGGCAGCGCTCTCTTTGCTAAATTGCTCTAAGTGTTTCGGAGTCTACAAACTTAATTGACGACTAGAGAGCCACTTCGTCGAGTGTCGACTCAAGGTTTGTAGAACCAAGTGCGTAATTATGACCAGGCTTTCGAATTTTAACTATATAATTATGACGTTAGTGTTGACCGTCTGATATGCCATAAAAAAGGATATCTGTTGGTTATTTTAAATATGTTTATTTAAAATTTTAATATACAAATAGTTTTTTTTTTTTACTAGGTTTTAAGGAAAACAAACTGCTGATAATAATTATTGCTCTCATAACTACAGAAAAAACGTTAAATTACTTTATTCCATCTTTTTATTCTACAATCATGTACTGTATAATTATATTATACTTTAGCCATTATATACATATATATTGCCTTTATTCAGAATGTTTACATATATATATATATTTATATATATATATATATATATATATATATATATATATATATATATATATATATATATATATATTTTTTTTTTTTTTTTCTGTTGGCTCTACAGACCTTGTAGATCTTTGGCCGCCTTTACCAGCCTTCTCCACCTCTGTCTATCCTGGTTATATATACATATATATATATATATATATATAAGTTAGTTGTTCGTGATTTAATGCAAATCACCTCTTCGCACACGTGCGCTCTCTAACACGTGCTAAACCCAAGACCCTCCATGAGTCGCAGTGGTACAAGTTGGTTTTTTATTTATACTTGTATACCCATTTCACAAGTTATACAACTATTCATTTAATTGCACTCCAGTAAGTAATTAATGTTTTAGTTGAGGAATCCCAATATTATTCTAGATTTGAAGTTTAGTTTAGTATTACTTTATATTCACATATGAGTTTCCTCTTAGTAGTGCTTTGAGATATTGAGTATATTGCATTAAATAAAATAATGAAAATTTTAATTTATTTTATATTTGTTTTATGCATAAAAAAAATTATTGTTTCTGAAAAGATTATTAATCTTAGAGAAGTCAGGAATGGTGGATTTGTCATTTGCCAAATTTTTAAAATAATTAATTGATTTAGCACTACAAAAGACTAGAAAGAAAAATTAGCTCCTTGATCCTTCCAACAGTTCCCGATGAATTTCTATTTGTTTTAAGTTATTTGCTAACAAAAGACGAATCACAGACCGCACCTCACTACTAGGGGGATTTTGGATTGCAGTACACATTTTAAATTTGAATATAAAAAAGGGATAGCGCGGTGATATTCCCGTTGTCACAGCTGGACCCCGACTGAGGTGCCGAGCACGAGCACACCAATGCTATGCCAATATACGCTGTTGGCGCGCGCCTGGCGGCATCAGGTTGAAACCTTCCTTACTTTCTGAATAATCCTTGTATAACGTAATGCCGTTATATAATTGCATTAGAATTTTCGAATTGCAGTTTTAATTAAAAAATACTTAAAATTTGATTGTACTAAATCATTTCAATCATAACCAACGCTACGTCAAACCTTGACAAAATAGATCGAAGATTGGTAAAAGTTCATATTTTAAAATCGAAAATTTTAGCAATTACAATAGTTCCTTTTCTATACACAAGAAAGTACAAACATAGAGAACTTCAGGGCTTTTAGAGGATTATCGGGACATTAAAAAAAAAATGATGTGACGTTCTAGATCTAACTTTACAGGAGTGGCAAAAGATTACAAACCTCCCCAAAAAGGTTAAACGATTTGACGGGACCGCTGACGTATTGTGTCAGTTCATTCTCTCAATTAATCGTCTTATAATTTTATCTAAATCCTAGCGATTGACTATAATACTACCTTTCGAACTGTTTTCAGATATTTCATTATATTCACTGACAAGCCTTCTTAAAAAGGCATTGGAATTATACCTTATAAACTGATATGTAACAGAACAGACAAGTCAATTAACGCCTTCAAGTTTATACTTATAGAGAGACAGAACAATGATGTATTATTATATAACATATGTTATACGTTAATCGAGGAAGCCGTGAATCCAACTCGTGGATCAAGGTCGCATTACTCACGATTGTCCTAGTTGTCAAATTAGATAATAGATTTTTAAATATGTTAAACACACCAGATTTCAATAAGTTGGAATTATAACCTAATTGTGACATGTAACACAGCGAGACTATTAAATTTTTGCCATATTACTTTATTACATCTATTAATCGAGAAAGCCGTAAATCATATAGCTGATCAAGGTTACGTCGTTCACGATTGTCCTGTTTGACAAATTAAATAATCGATTTTCAATAAGTAAATAATCGAGATTTCAAGAAGTTGAATCTTTTGTTGACATTAAGACGACAGACAAGTCAATTTACAAGGATTGAAGTTTATACTATGAGAGATAGAACAATGTTATATTATTTTACAACATATGTCAGATGTTAATCGAAGAAGAAACCACATCGTAAATCAATGTTGCGTCGTTCACGATTGTCGTATTAGTCAAATTAGATAATCGATTTTCTATATGATTAATAACCGAGATTTCAATAAGATTGAATTATATCTGAAGTAACACGTTATAAAAATCATACATACATATATTATATGTCAATTGTGGAAGCAGCATATACACATCGGGAATCAAGGGAATCAAAACGATTTTTCAATAAGTTAAACAAACCAGATTTCAATAAGTTGGAATTATAACCTCTTTGTGACTGGTAACTCAGCGAGACAAGTTAATTTATGTCTTGTAGTTTTTACTTAGAGAGACCAAACAACGTTATATTATTATTTGACATATGTCATATGTTAATCGAGACAGCTTTGAATCTCCATCGTGTGTCAAGATCGCATCGTTCATGATAGTTCCATTCGTCAATGCAAATAATCGATTTTTCAAAAGTTAAAGAAACCAGATTTAAATATGTTGGAATTATAACCTCATGTCACATGTACCAAAGCGAGACAAGTCAATTTACATCTTGTAGATCATACTTTGAATGACTGAAATATGTTATACGTATTACTGTATGAATGCATATGTATGTTATATGTTAATCGAGGAAGCAGCGAATCCACGATCAAGGTCGCATCGTTCGTAATTGCCCTATTCGTCAAATTGAATAATCGATAAACAAACATAATTAAATATCGATTGTATGTTCCGATTGATATTTTCTTCTCCCGTCCTTCTTTTCTAATTTACATACAAATCCATTCAGAGCTTATTTACATAATTTGCTACTGAAAAATCGTATAATTACCTGCGGATTCGCTTAGTATTTCAGGACTAATTCCTAAACTTGATATTTTTTATAAGTTATGGATTCTGTAACTGGGATAAATTGATTTCTCCCTGGAGTTACACCGTTTGATTTGAATTTTAATTGCAGTACGTAGGTGGCCTTTGAAGTCCTTTCATCCTTATTTACGATTATTTAATTTGACAAATAAACATTGAGAAGAGGACTTGTAAATGTGTAATGTATGATGTATAAAATGCCAAGGGTTCGAATCTCGTCCTGTTTTATAAATTTATGTTGAGATCCTGTTACTACAAACTTTCAAATCAGTATAAATCTGCAAGTCTATATAAAACAATAAAAACAAACTTGTACCTCAACAACCCATGAAGGGTATTGTACTGTTTCAAG
Source organism: Arma custos (assembly GCA_037127475.1). Classification (NCBI taxonomy): domain Eukaryota; kingdom Metazoa; phylum Arthropoda; class Insecta; order Hemiptera; family Pentatomidae; genus Arma; species Arma custos. The sequence goes on along the minus strand of CM073760.1, from coordinate 13,504,723 downwards.
GACTATGGCTGAACCGAGAGATGATTTGCCTGATACCACGCTCCATCGCTATGTTTCCCTCCATTTTGGGTAACTTCTTTTAGAGGCTGGGTGAACCCGAGGAGGATCTGTAGATCCCACAAGGTCCATTGTCCAAGGGAACAATTATTATTTAATTGATCATTGATTTAACGTCACTTTATTCCACCATAGCAAATCGGACGATGCTACACTGTATATCGTACTGGCTCGAAAAAATCATTTTAATTCCCTTCCGAAGGACGGGATAACAGAGGATTTAGTAATCGTTTTACAAACCTCATAAGGACCACCTGCCAGGATGCATCGATTTTGGGCATAGAAGGTTGTTATGTTAACCTAACCGTAACGGTTGTGGTTTATTTTTAAACCAACGGTTTTACAAGTCAGTGATTTAGCCAAGATTACATTTAACCATCAAGGTTTACCAGGTATAAAGGGTACTTACTTTCGTACGATGCTACAGTAGGAGTTATAAATTTTGCCTATCCAGGTATAATTAGGAGAGGATTCTTTAACGCCTACCTGACATAGTAACAGCTCGATACTGCCATTTTACGTCCCTTCCGGAGGACGGCATAACCAAGGATTTATTAATCCTTTTAAAAACTCCTAGGGTTATCTGCTGGACCATGAGCCCTGGCTTTGTAGGTTGATATGAAGGAAGGTCCGCAGATGAACAGGGTATTACTGTTAAAAGATTAAATAATTTATCCTTCACAGGATTTTAATCAAGGATCTTCAGCATGGTCACTTAGCTAACCTGTTCTAAAAACGCTTGGTAACCTAAAAAGAAGAAATTTATAAAGTTCACTATTCAAAATCGGCCATTTTTTCAACAAAAATGCCTTACTTTTAAGCAATGACCCACATGCATATATTTAGTATTTAAGATTAATAGTCGTCCCTATTATCAGAATACAGAAACTAAAAAAAAAAAGAAGCAATTTTTCAATCGATTACACATAATTAAATTTAACAATTAATAATTTATTAGTCAATTTTTAGTGATAAATAATGGACTTATCTGGATTGATTAATTACCTAAGAACCTATTACTTACTAATCGATTAGTTATTGATCGATCACTTTCACCTGTGACAGATCAATCAAGTTTAATAATCAACTGAGCTTAATAATAATCTGCATGCTAACTAGATAGCTAACTAGTATTATGAAGATATTCTCTTGAGGCACTCCTGTTGACCAACTCGGTACCTATTGCTATGCGCATGCGGGTAGTTTCACGGGCACCCAAGCACCTACTATTTAATCAGCTCCACATTTTGAAGCCCAAAGAAATTTTTTTATTTAGTTTTTGTACAAAAATTAAATCATAATTCTTTTTATAGGATACTCTTTAAGTAGTTGAAGGAATCTCTAATAATATAATTTTTATTAAAAATCCTCCTAGTCCACATGATAATTAAAACCCAGACATGAGCTAAGCCTAATATTATCTAGAAGGCATATCATTCATAACTTGTGTTTGGATTAGGTATAAGAAATTTAAAACACTTTATTTTTCATGATTATTAATTTTATTAATCGATGCTTTCCATTTTTCCATTAAAATTTAAAAACAATGCTATATCTCCTGTTATAGTTTACAAATTCAGGAACAGTGACTGTGATTGGCCAATTTTAATAATGTTTATAAAATCGAGACACGATAGATATGTATCGCTGGGTACTGTTCTTCTTCATGCTTCTCGTGTCATTTTTTGTCATTTTACTACCAGCCAATCTGCTGATTGTCAATTATTTGTATAGGTGTAGATACAAATATAAACAAAATACAAAAGACTGAAGATAAGTAGTTCCTCTATCTGTTGCTAGGCAACGCCGATAAAATATTGCTTTTATATAATAATGCTTTTACATCTTATTGTTTTATATAACAGAGAGATAATTATTGCTATCTCATCAAATTTATATATTTAAAATTTATATCTTCTATTTTTTTAAAATTTAATCTTATTTCATTTGCGTTAGGAGTTTTGTTCCAGAATAAATGCAGATTTCCATTATTAATAAAGGGTGTTCTTTATTTATTTACTTCGTTGTGCAATAAACTTACTACTATGAATGCGAGATAATTCAATGTATTTAAAGAAAAAAACCTTTAGTTGCGGTTATCGATACAGATTATAGAGCGTGATATCGAACAAATCATCGTATTGCACAACAGTTGTGTTAGAAACAGTACAGTTCTACTACGTACTGAACTCAAAATTCTTCATGGGTTGTAGCGGTATTCAAGCTCATTGGCATAGAGCTGAGCTGCCGTGCCTATGGTCCTGGGTTCAAATCCCGCGGTGGCAGATTTTATTTAACCTTGCGACTCACAAAGCCTCTATAAAGTGCGTTCCCAAAATAAGGACAAAAATTTGTGATTGAGAGTAATCTTGGATAAATAACCTCCCTAAGCAACCTTTGTATTAGAAGATTCATCATGGGTTGTATTGGTACAAGTTATATATATATTTTGTATATATATATATATATATATATATATATATATATATATACAAAATAATTCCAAACCAGAAAAGATATATTAATTTAAAATCATAATTAACTTTTTTAGATTCTGTCAATTTTTTTTATACACAGCAATCTTTGGAATCTAGTAAGTAAATCGTTTAGCTAATCGTTTTGGTATTTAAGTAAAAAGGATTACAACGTTTTAGTTAATCTTAAACGGTTGGACAAACCCTATCTTTTGGGATTGAGCCATGCGTGTATCACGGACGCTTGTCATTAACCAATCCGCAGCCAGTCCCGGGATAGGCATATCTCGCCTGTCAGGGATCGGTCCGGGAGAAAACTGGAACTCCCGAATCCTGGAGACTCAAGCTTTCTCCGGAATAAATCAAGGAGTCGAGAGCCTTCTGGAAGGTTGGTAATTGGTGTTTACTTATATTACAACGGTAATTATTTACATTACAACTTATCAAGTCTTGATACCGATAATCGTTCAAGAACTTGAATATAAATTTTCCGTTGATTATATATATAATTATAAGTAGAGAATGGCGAGTTATTGCACATCGCTTAAGTTTATTTATCAAGTTTTACAAATTACAAAATATGTTAGGGCGAGCTGTGGTGTAGTAGTTAGCATAACAACCTATTGCCAAGATCGCGGGTTCGTAGCCCGGCAGGTCTTTTCAAAGGCCTTAGGATTTTTAAAGGGGGTTAAAAAATCCTTGGTTATGCCGTCCTTCTGAAGGGGCGTAAAACAGAAGTTCCGAACCTGTTCGATGTCAGGTACTCGTTAAAGGTCCTTATACTACTTATACCTGAATAGGCTAAATTTTGGACTCCCACTGTCCACTGTCTGAATAATCTTATCAGCTAAAATTTACATTAAATGATTAAACAAACAATTACGTTAGAAGTATTACAAATTCTTGTCCGTACAAATCTAAAATACTCCCGCCTTATCAATGCACGACGCCGCATAAGTGCTTTCTAGCAGAACTCGTAGTAACTGACTACTTTTACATAATCATTGGAATTATATACATTACTAGCTTATGCCCGCGGCTTCGCTCGCGTGGAATTTGGTCTGCCATATAAAGTCTCGTGAAAGATCATTTAAAATAGTAATTTAATTATTTTTTAAAAATATAAGTTACTCGTACATCCAAAATTTCAGATGTTTAACTTCAAAACTGTATTCTATACAACCTTTGAACCCCAATTATATTAAAGAGGAAACCCTTGGGCTGGAAATATCCAAATTTCTTTCTTAAACTATACAAATAACCTATCTACAAATTTCAAGATGCTAAGTTCCTGATTTGCCTATAATTATGTACATTAACGGGGGCCACATGCCCCCGTGCCCCCACATAAATCTGCCCTTGCTGCAGCCTATGATGTATAACATATTTTACTCATTAATTTTCATCCAAATCCGTCCAGTAGTTGTTGCGTGAAAGAGAGACAAACATATAAACATTCACATTTATAATATTAGTAAGATTACTGCTTTAGCCGTTCTGGGGAAGTTGTGTCTTAAGCAATAACAATTTAAAAAACAGTAAAGCTCCGCATAGGAGACGGTGGTGATGTGTAGAGCGATGAGTTACTGAGTTGTAAATCACAGTTTCGAATCTCGCTGTGATAAATTAATTAATTTTTTAAGCACCTGTGGGAGTTCAGATCCCACTGTGATTGACTCGCCCTTTCTAAAGTGGGTGGAGTTTGTTGAGGGAAAACTTGGCGGTTGAACGTGATCTTCGTACTAAACCCAAGGCCTGGAAGTCTTGGAAGGCCGATTTCAGGGCATTTTCGTTGTCAATTTTTTTATTTCTTAAAAAATTATCCAAACAACGGAAAAAGTAAAAACAGTTGGAGGAAGGTCCGGAGAATATAGTTGGTGAGACCCAAGACTTCGCTTCTTCCTTGACACCTAATTTCTACAGAGCGGGGATAGAAATGCTTGTTTCACGTTGGGAGAAGTGTATTGAAAGTGAAGCATCCTATTTTGATTAATAAAAGTATTGTTTAATATTTAGTTTGCTATTAATTTAAATTTACACTTTCACTGACATTTCATATGTTACAACCCAATGGTTTAACCGTATTTTTTTTAATAGTTACAGCCTCAACTGTGTATAAAGTTGGCATCACTGGTCGAAAAAATATAAATTATGGATTATGGCATTATATATTGTGGTGAAGTAGAACTTAGACCAGTAATATTTTTTAAAAAAAAATTATTTATTGATATTTACAACTGTATTACAATAATACAACAAGTAAATAGGATACGTGACATATAATGACATGAGAATGACAAGTAGAGAAACTACCCACTGGTAGTGCTCAAATCAAAGTTCAACTAAGAAGGTCACGTGGCCATCTTCTTTTCAGACGCCTCGGAGGATTATCGGGAATTGAAGAGGAAGCTAGCATTGAAACTAGAGGGTTTGAGTGGGAATGAAGTTTGCTATGAAAGGATAGATACCGGGTTCGGGCCAAATCAGCAACAAAAGGGATATTAAGGTCGTTATGGGTGACTTTATTCTTAACAAAATAAGGAGCATTGAGGTTTTTACGAAGGATTTTGGATTGTAAGGATTGGATACGAGAGGAATTTGATGGCTTAGTTGAGCCCCAAAGCTCTACAGCATAAGTCCAAATAGGTCGTATGATGGTCATGTAGATGAGTCTTTTGTAGTTAATTGGGAGCTTAGAGCGTTTGTCTAGTAAGTGTTGAAGTAATAATATTAATTGCGAAAATAATTGAATTTTATTCGAAAGATGGAGTTAAAATAGTTTTTTTAAGTGGAAAATATTAGACTGGATAATTCTAAGAGTGGTAAGGAATGGTCAGGGAGTGCAGTCGATGATTACGCAAAGTAAGAATGACTTATTTTATCGTGCCTACGTCTAAGATGCAAAGAGTCAAATTCAGTTCAAATTTCGTCGAACGCAATAACTCATTAGATTTCAATCCTCTGATATACCTTAATATATTTACTTTTTTATTCAATAATTTAGTTAATTATTTACAATCTGCAGATCCTCTGAAGGATCAGGTACCCACTTTACGGTCTCATGCCTAGACTGAACCAGACAGTGGTTTGCAGCTGACGACTAATACAGTTAGCGATTGATATCACCGTCGCCGTTAAGTCCTCTTCTATTTTCTTTTATTTACTTATTATGTAAATGTTCTTCAGGAGATAATATAAGGTTGGCCGGACTGATCTAATTCCAGCTGGAAGAGCACCTGCCGGGCACAAGCCAACATCATCAACCAGTTTATTGAGGCATTTTAGACTTTTTCTCTATTTTTCCTGAAAGGACCGGATTTGAGCGTTTTCCTTTTTCAGTCAGATATTTAAATGGGTTACTATGAGCTTCCTTCCTCAACCTCGGGTCCAGTTTGACGTTTGTTTTCTCAAGAACATAATTCAGGGTGTTGTCCGATTCTGAAATCAATGTCTTAACTAGTTGAAAAAAAAAAAAAAATAACTTTATTTTAATTTGAAATTTATAACTGTATTATAACTATACAGCAAGTAAATGGCAAGAATGGTACATATATGCATGAATAAAGACGAATAGAGAAAATTTCCAGTGGTAGTACTCAAATAACAAATTCAACTTAGGTCACGAGGCCATCTTCTTTTCAGACGCCTAGGGGGATTATCAGGAATTGAAGAGGTTGCTAGGTTTGGAACTAGTGGGTTTGAAAGGGTATAAAGTTTGTGATGAAAATATTGATATCGGATTCAGGCCAAATCAGCAACATATTGGACATTACGGTCGTTATGGATTACTTTGTTCATTACCAAGTAAGGAGCATTGAGGATTTTACGAAGGATTTTGGATTGTAAGGCTTCGATGGCTTAGTGGAGCCTCAAAGCTCCAAAAAATATTTTTTTAAAAACCTGAAGTGTATTGTATTCAAGAACGAGGTATGGACTGTAGTGTTTATACAACGGCCGAGATCAGGTTCAACCACAAACCCTCAAAGGGTCTCTAGATCCCAAAAGGCCGATTCATGACTATCAATAACTCCAAATATTAGTTAATTCCCACTTAAAAATATAATATAATTTAAAAAAAACTACAATATTTTTATAGTTTATATATAGGAATATAGTGAATAACTGCCGTTGTTGAAAACCACTGTCAATTGTTTATTTAACGTCACTTTATACTACTATGGCTAATCGGACGATGCTACTGCGGAAGTCATAACTTCAGCCTATTCAGGTGTGTTTAGTAGGATAGGGATCACTAAAGAGCACCTGAAAAAGCACATGCTCTGAACGTCCCCACCGAAGGATGGCATAAATAAGGAATTATTACTCTTTTTAAAAAATCCTAAGGCAACCTGTCGGGCTGCGAACGCGAGACCTTGGGCATAGGTTTTAAACGCTACACATCAGGTGACCCCCTATACGGTACCACTACAAACTGTGAAGGCTCTTGAGTTTAGTACATGATAGAGACTTGCTCTATGCCAAAGGTTCTGCAAGGAGGTGATTTGGCCGAGATTTTACTCAACAGTCAGGTTTTTCCTTCAATTATGGGTTCCTACTGAATACAGGCTAGGTGAGGACAGGCAGATACTGCAGATTCCACGCGGTCGAACCACAGTTTGTAAGAGAATAAATATTTTATCTGTAACAACCGGCTTCGGAACCGAGACCCTCAGCTCAGTAATTCACTCCTCTACTTACTAAGCTACCTGAAAGTAATAAACTAAAATATTTGTGCAGATTATTGTTACGTCCTCAGTCTACTAAGTCTAAAACAGTTTATTTTTTTAACCATCTTTTTAAATGAAAGAAACATAGGTGTATTAAATTTTTTATCTAAGACAATTTTGAAACCTGAAGGTTGGTTGTAATATGCTCCTAGGTCTGTCCTAGGGCAATACGGCGGGGTCTTACATTTTGTAAAAAAGATTTTAAATGTAGGATCCAATATTATATACATGATTTGCATTTACAACTTTTGCTTGCACCTTGCAAGCCATGATTTTATTTATTATATTACAGCTTGATCGACTCTAAGATAGTTGCTCGATTATTATTAAATTACTGTACAATTTTTATTACTACTTGCGAAACATATAAAACTCTTGTCCCAGTTACCTACTTTTCAGTTGGAACAATTGTCTGACAGCTTGCTGATTCTAGTTGGAATGAATAAAACTGCACTGCGCATGCGTTAGACTGTACTGCTTACATTGTCCTTTTTTTTGGAAATTTACACGCGGTCTTTTCAGGTAAAGGTTAATTGGTCAAATCGTTGCTTAAAACTTGTGTAATTAATTTTCTGACAGACACATAATTTTTTTGATTAAGATCTCCATATTTTCAAACAATAATATATATGTAAAATATCATTTTACCTTGGTAAGCATTCATTGCTCGTGTTTTGTATTCATGTAGTGCAATCTGTTACCGTTCATTATCTGTAGAACTATATTTCATAATGCAAATATGCATATTTACGTTTTAACCTTTACATCTACGAAAAGATATAATGTAAAATGATATAAATCTAAGTTTAAATTAAAAAATAAAATGTGGAAATCCGACCTTCTACATCTCAGATGCAGAATTATTTTCCGCTCGTTTAATTTTTTATTTAGGTAGATTATAAGTGTAAAGCTCAGTGGTAGAGCACTGAGTTGCCATGCCGGAAATCCTGGTTCAAATCCCGCTGCAGGTAAGACTTTTATTTAGTCTGTTTGCAGCCGGAGATGGATCATATAGGATCTAGGACCCTCCTGGGGCTCACCCATCCTCTATAAAATATTACCTAGGACAAGTCACCTCTCTGCAGAATCGTTATCCATGAAACAGTACAGTCTCTACCATGTACTAAACCCCAGACCAGATCACGAGTTGTAGTGGCACAGGTTTAGGTTTTAAAAGTGTAAATGATTTGTAGATTCTACAAATAAATATTTGTCCGAGAAGAAATATATTTAAAAGTCCTTATATTTAAATTTTAAATTACTGGTATTTGCGACGAAGTTTTTTAAAACGAGATCTTCGTAAACGATTTAATTTTGTTATGCAACGCGACCTTGTGGTACGTGCCAGTATCAAATCGAATTCATCAGAAATAATTTTAGAAAATAAAATTTAAAAAACGAATTTTTTTTTCTACCTTGGAAAATTTCACATTTTACTAACCTTCGTTAACCTTCAGAGAGCTAACAAAATAAAAGTCGGGTTTTAATATCCTCTTTCGATATTACATTGGTAAATTATTGTGTTTATCATTCGCTTTTTGATTCCTAATCTGAATAAATTAACTTTAAATTGCCGGAGACACTTTCCTAGTTATGGCCCTGTTGACAGATCTGTATTTTCCTAACTGGTTTGATCAGCATTGTATCCTTCAAGGACACTTCGAGAAGGACGAGCATCCTTTGCTAATATGTTAATCCATTAGAAACACTTTTATTGCAGTAATAAATGGCCGTTCTCTAACTGGATGATAAAAACAGTAGTGATTTATTAGCCTGTTGGGTAATTAGAAAACAGATGTTGATGGAATCCTGACAGTGACGTGTATTGTAATCGAAGATGCAGTAAAAAATGTCACAATATTTAGGTAATAACGCTGATTGGCAATGTTTAAACAAAATTATTTTTTTTCTTTATTATTTTGTGACACCTTAGGTCGTGTGGGACCTACAGACCGTACTGGGTCCACCCAGCCTTTATAGAGTTGATGAGATATCTTGCATCCTAAGGCCTGCACTACTATACGGAGCCCCGCTATTCACTCACCTCAGAGTCGGAACGCAGCGCCAATTACAACTGTTTCAGTACACTATACTCCGAAAAATTGTTCAGTCTACATCGCTGAGGAAGCTAAAACCGGAAGAATTACACGATTTCTTCAACTTACCCACAACATTCAGTCGTTGTAAAATAATAAAACGAAGACACATAAAATTCTTCGACTCCTTCAAATGCACAACAAATGAATTATTTAAAACTCTGACACCTGCTTCAGCTCCAATAAGGTGGCAACAAGTAATGGAAGAAACTCCATAAATACTTTACCATGTATATATGTAAATATATGTAAATAAACTGTAGTATGTAAGATTGTAATTAAAAAAGTAAACACAAAAATTAAGTGTGCCCCGGCACTTAAACAAATAAGAAATACAACAAAAAAAGAAAAAACAACAAAAATTTCTACCACCACAACTCCTTAAAATGTAGTCAAAAAGGAAAAGTAGTAAAAGGAGAAGAAATATAAAAAATGAATGTGCCCATACTAAGAGCACGAAACCCAGTACTACCAATAAACATATTTAGGGGTTATGAAAAAAAAAAAAAAAAAAAATTGCGATTGAGCGATATCTCCGGTCAAATAATTTTCATGCATAACTGTTGGCTTAGAAAGTCGGGTTCAAATCCGGATGTGGCAGATGAATCGTTTAATCAGTTAACAGAAGTGGGTGGACCCTAGACATTAGCGACGCTATCACTTCAATTGTGTTAACCTTGTACATGCTCCGAAATTCATTATTGATACAACCAAGGCGGACCCAGGATTTTTTCTGGAGGGGGAGCACAACGAGCGGACGGGAAAAAAATCAACAATATCTTAGAAATAAACTTGTAGTATTTATTGAAAGATTTCAAAGGTTTATTAAAATATCAAAACAATAGACTCATGACCTTTCTGTGATTTTATTCATATATTTTAACAACTATGATCATGTGATTTGCCTATAAATATGTACAGTAATGGATTCTCCATACTACACAAAAACCGTCTGGGTGGCACGTGCCCTCCCCTCTAAATCCACCCTAGGTGCTAGTGATGGGTTTGTTGGCATTGATGCAGTTGCCGCATCCGAGGATGTACATGGGACACTGCCAAATTTAATCTCCTTCCCTGTATCTGCAACTGCATCGTCGGTTTTCTGTTTGTTTGTTCATTTAACGTCACTTTATGCTCTTTTTTTCTTTCCGTGTCTTTATCACTCATTATAGGCAGTAAAATTACTAGTTACTCGCTAAAATTACACTAAACAAAGTGGGCTACAAAGAGAAGTTTGTTTTATTTTACGTAATAAATACGTAAGCGTATGAAAAAATTACAATGACCTGTCGCGATCTAGTAGCGCTCAGCGCTGAGACAATTCCTGCCCACCGCTCTTTTCCGCCAACGCTAATTATCTATCATCTCTTTCATTTGCAAGTGCTTGAAAGAGACGCTACAAACAAATTTGCAATTCCAGCTAGAAATGGAAACGGACAAGAGTTTCACTAACGTTCTTTCTGTTATTTTATTCATATACTTTAACAACTTTGATCATGTGATTTGCCTATAAGTATGTACTGCAATGGAATCTTCATAGCAGGGAAAAACCCAAAAAAACAAAAAAAAAACCGTCTGGGGAAAAACGTACCCCCGTGCCCCCTTGCCCTCCCCCCAGGTTCCGCCTATGTTTACAACTGTTAGCCTAGTAGATAAAGTCTCTAACCCCTATTTGTTCTAAAATTTTTGAAAAATTACTTTATCACTGATTATTAAAGTTGTTGACTGACAAAAATATAATCCCTCACCACCAATTCGGTTTTCGAAAATCGCACTCGACAACTCAACAATTACACAGAGTAACTGACTACATATCGACAGCACTATAGAAAAAGTTATATGCAACTGGAGTCTTTCTGGATGTTGCTCAAGCGTTCGACAAGGTCTGGCACCAGGGCCTTCTCTTTAAGCTCAAGACTGTACTATCACATACTTATTATTAAATTCTTCAATCATTTCTTGCAGGCAGATTTTTCTCAGTCCGACAGGGCTCAGAGTTATCTTCAATAAGACCGATCTTAGCCGGTGTGCCTCAGGGATCAATACTTGCCCCGCTATTGTACATAACATATACACATGATATTCCACAAAGTCCTGACATACTGAAAGCACTTGAATGATATTAGCCGGGGGCATGCTTCGAAATTCGTCATTGTGTAATATCCCCTGTTCTCCATTGGTCTCATCCATTTTTGGATCGAATATTCAACACCTTATTTTCGAATACTTTAAAACGTTGTTCATCCTTCAGCGTTAGTGGCCCAGTTTCACAACCATGCAGAAGAGTTTGACATTTATGAATAAAATATAATTTTCATACCACCCAGCTAAAGCTGTGTATTATTATAAGTAATACATAAGAAATACAATACTAATACAAATTAATTAAATTGGGTGATTTAAAATTATTTTTTTATATCTTTTTTCCCCCAAATATCTTTGAAAACAATTCAGCTGCTGTGAAAAATATGAGTTGTCATGACAACTTATTAACAGTTATTATTTCTTACCGTTTATGAGTTTTTAATTACAGGTGAGCGGTTGTCAGCATCTGCTAACTGGAATGAATATATAAATAACGATTAGAACGGGAGAGAGAGAGAGAGAGAGAGAGAGAGAGAGAGAGAGAGAGAGAGAGAGAGAGAGAGAGAGAGAGAGAGAGAGAGAGAGAGCGAGAGAGAGTGAGAGCAAAAACTGTTTTGTACAGAATTAATTATAATAGATATTTATTTTATTTTTCCCAAAATTCCAAGACGATTGGACCACCTGACCGTCCTTGTGACATTCTTCTGCAGGTAATTTCGGATAAAAGTTTTTTGTTGCTATTAAGGATCAATAAAAAGATAACGTTTAACAGTATTTATTTTGTTGCCTTATTTTGTCCTGCCGGATATCTTCAAAGAATATTGAGATGTGACGGAGGTAGTGGAAGATTTTGGATATTCGAGAGAAAAAAAATGAAATTGGCTCATAAAGATGTTCTTTAATATTATTTAATTCAAACAAATATGTGTGAAATAAAAGTAACTCAAATAATACCAGAAGTATAAGAATTTGAGAACATATAAAATAGGGTAGCTCAGAGTGTAGATGGCTGACTTACCAAGCTGAAGTGGGTTCAAAAACGGTTATTTAATCAGTGACGGATCCTGATGGAGCGACGGACCCTGTTTGGGCTCACTCAGTCTCTATACAGTGGACACCCTTAATTGGGGGGGAACCTGGGGGATGAGCGTATTCTCTGACAAAGCAGCTCTCTACACAACCGTTGAAATCAAAACAGTCTAGTCTCGACTATTTACTAAATCCAAGAATTTTTATGGGATATGATAGGACAGTTTCTTTTTAAACTTGTTATATGAAAATTTTAATTAAATGATCATTAAAATCAGCAACGTATTATAATCATTGAAACTGGCAATATAATTATTGAAGAGAAAGGTCTCAACCATTTACTACACCCAAGGTCCTATAAGGGTTGTAGTGGCACAGGTTTTTAAGTAATAATAAATATCTATATTAATATATTCATAATTTATAAATATAGATACATCGTACTTTCAAAAGAACAACGTCATAACTAAAAACACCTAATTGTTTAATACAGCTATCTGACAGTTCCATGTGAGTTAAGGAAATAAAAATTTGGATATTTGTAATTCAAAGCATTCCTATTATAATGGTGGTATTGAGATTATTTTATTAACATTTTTAAAAACATAAAACTTTTTATATTTTTTTATAATTATTGGTCAATTTTTTAATTTTTAAATATTTTTATTTTTAAAGAGAAAAGATAGATCCTGGGCCGGGATTCGAACCCAGACCCTATGTCTTTCCGTGACAGTGCCTGCTATTTGAGCCACCAAGGCTGCCTTCCAGTAGAGAACAAATCTTTTCTCTTATCCGATCCCATGTCCTCGTGTTCTCGCAATTTTTGCGACGAATACACTAGAACCCCGGCCGATGGCCTTTTCTTTTTAAAAATAAAAATATTTAAAAATCAAAATATTGACCAATAATTATAAATAGTAATATGACGTAAGTCAATAAGATCCTAAAATTAAATTAATGTTTAAAGAACATTCGTTCTAGTGTATTCATCAGGATTCGGTTCGAATCCCGGCCGAGGGCCTATCTTTTCTATTTAAAAATAAAACTTTTTTAATTTTAACTTAAATCATTATCCGCATAAATCTTTAAGTTCGTACATGATACAACTCAAAATATAACTTCATTAAAAAAAAAAAAAAAATACATACCATGTTTGAAATGGAATATAAGATATGCCGTTCCTGAATTAAAATGCTGCAATAATTACAATTGCTACAGTAGAATTAACTAAAAAATCTTAATTTTTGAGTTATGCTGTTGTTATTTTGAAGGAGCGACCTATTGTTATGGGCTACTGGGTGTGAAAATGAATTAAACTACTCCTAAATTCGAGATTTATTACTAATATTTATTAATTAATTGAAAAAAAAGAATAAAATGAAATTATTTAAAACAATGAATTATTTACTTATATAAATTTACAATGACAATATTCTAAAGATTATAACCTAGGCCTAATTAATTACTAAAATATATAAGATATGGCTAATAATAAACAACTTAACTATTTACAAATATTTGTACAATTACAATAAAATTACACTAGAGTTTATAACTACAAATTAACACCTACAGTTCTCTAATTAAAATCCACCGACCGCAAGACTCTCCAAATATGACAAACTGACACACGGTAATTAACAGAAGCAGATTATTACACTCGCGGACTGTCACAGTTCACTGATCCATAAGTTTACTATTAACTAGTTTATTACCGACTGACTTATCACTGTCCCACTTATTACTGAATCACTCATTACTCACTAGTTCATACCACTGACTGCCTAGTTCGCCGCGAGCGGTATTTATATAGGCAAGGTCGGACGTTCTAGACGCGCAGGAGTGGGGGATCTTCTAGATCCTTCTAATCCGCCTTGATCCCTCCAGTCTTTCTGTGTCTGACCTTAACAATATAAACTGCTATATATATAACTATATAAACAATAAAGCGACCCGCCCTGGCTTTGGACGTGTACTAAGATATTATGCCTACATCTTTTGTTTGTCTAATGTATTGCATTTTGTAGATATTATAAACATTATTTTTTTTTTAGATTAATTTATTGATATTTACAATTATAATAATATTACAACAAGTAAATCTGCTAAGATGAACAATATTTCTTTATATACGAATTTATTTTCGTTAAGTTTTTGCTATAACCCATAAGATACTCATTTAAATTATATGGTATTAAATATTCTAATAATGCATCTGAAATGTTTAAGATAACTAAAGTATTTAAGTTGGTAAGGATTAATATTGTACCCGTCTAAATAGCTTTCCAAATACTCCATTGTACTTTATCAGTTTTTTAGAAGATAAAATAGGTATAGTAAGCTATCCTTAAAAGATAGATATATGCTAACTCTGACTTTTTTGTAGATCTATAAAAGAGGAATATTCCACCATGCATTGTTTCGTTATCTGACAAAGGGATTAGAAAGCGTCTTGGATGAAACCAAGACTCCAAGACCAAGCGTCTTGGAGGCTATACTTTTTCCTACACTTCCAACAATTATCGTTATATTCCAACCAATTTACACAAAACCTTGACGAGTCATATACCAAAACCTTTCTCGTAAATCAATCTATTTATTGGTGAAAACCCATGCAGTAGTTTTCCGCGAACAGATAGACGCGGCAGGGGAGTTTGTTTTATAATACGTATAAATGTTGTTCTAAAAGAATCACAAGAACACGATAATTAAATATAATTTAAAGTAAGTGCTAAGTGAAACGCGAACAACATTTTTTTAAATAGATTTTTTTGCTATAATTTAATAATCAATTAATCGTTTAAGCAGACGTGTAGGTGTAATATGTTAATGTATATGTAATGACCGGGTATAATGTAATTAGTGGCTTGCAACAGCATTGATCCTCTTCCAAGGATTTCTTTCGGAAGAAGCACGCAAGAGATGTCCAGGTAATTCTTAGTCGATCTGACAGAACCAGAATACGTTGTCCACATTTTTTTTTTACGGTAGGCACCGTTCGTGTCGGGTTTAAAGTGTTCTTTTTTTCTTATTATTTTTGTTTTATTTTATTTTTTTTTTAGTGAAGAAGAGCAGAGGCATCTCAAAGTGGACAATGACCCCGCATTGAGCTATCTGATCCATTAAACCAATAACGGGCATTAAGTCGAGAGTGGTCGGGAGTTCGCCTGTCTCCAGATCTTCACTTATCGGACCGTCGAAAACCTTCTTTTAATTACTCGAATAATGTGTAATTATGGAAATTTTATTGCCGTATCACCACACAAGAGATTCCTGTTTTTACAGGGCTATAAAAAACACATACAAACATAGCCCATTCATACCAGAGGACCAGTCATGGAAAAGATGATTATGAATTTTTATTAATTATTATTTTGTTAGTGATTATTTTTAAATATTTTAATTTTGTAGAGAAAAGATTTTCCCTGGCCTGGATTCGAACCCGGGTCTTTTGCATCTCCGGTGCAGTGCTCTAAACCACTGAGCTACCAGGGGTCGTATCCAAGTCAGTGAAATCCGTTCTCTTCATCGATCCTACCTAAAAATAATAGCTATGAAAATAATAATTAATAAAAACAAATTATAAATAATATGTTGACGTAAGTAGACAAGATCATAATTAAAAGTATTGTTCAATGAACATTCTTTCCCGGGTATACATCGCCAAAATTGCGAGAATACAGGGACATAGGATCGGTGAAGAGATTTGCCAGACTTGGATACGACCCCTGGAAGCTCAGTGGTTTAGAGCACTGCGACGGAGACGTAGACGACCCGGGTTCGAATCCCGGCTAGAGGAAACCCATTTCTCTTCAAAACAAATATATTTAAAGATGATTATGAATGTTTATTTTTATAATTACTAGAATACACTTGAGAGTACATTCATATTATTTCTCGATCTTTCTTTCTTATAGAAGATTTATAAGCGATATTGGATAAAGCTGTACCACTGCAACCCGTAAAGGACCTGGTAGAGGCTGCAATTTCTTGGAAAAAGGACGCGCTCTAGATCACGCTCAACCGCCAGATATTTCTCATTTATTTTGGATATGCACTTTACAGAGGCTGGGTGAGCCCCAGGACGGTCCTAGGGGGGCTATTATATTAAGTAAAAGTCTGCTAGTGGATTTGAACACAGGGCCTTCGGTATGGCAATCAGCACTCTAAAACTGAGCCACTCCGCTCTCTGTAAGTCGATGATTAGCTCACCTATATTGAAACAAACACTTCAGTTAAATAATTAAGCAATGCGAATTTTATTATGGGGTCAGGTGTGGTGTAGTAGTTACCACAACAACTTACTTTGGCCAAGTTCATGGGTTTGTAGCCTGGAAGGTGGCCCTAGGGTTTTTAAAAGGTGTAGAAAAACCTCGGTTATGCCGTTTCCATAGAAGTACTAAGTTCCTACTATTAATTTAGAAATTGAAGTTCAGTTTAGTAGTTTTTTATACCTTCATATTTTACACTTATGCTCATACAGATATATTTTAAATATCTCTTTTACGTACCATTTTGTTTTCCGCATATTTTTAATTATCGATTTAAACCTTCTTGATCGGATTTAATTCACATTAATTTCTTATTACTGCCTAATAATACAGTGTTTTTGAGAGTCTATTTTTATTTCGTCAAATTCACAATTTTTTGATATTGTAATATTAAGTGAGGATAGTTCATTATATTTTATTTTATTTATTATTGTTATTGACATTTATAACCGTAAATTGATAATAAATCAATTACGAATGGAAGTTTATCAATTTTGTAACATTATTAAATTCCTTGCAGCCGTGTCATAGGCATTCCCGCATTACACCTAAGTTCCCCACCTAGTTTACAGTATTCTTTTTTTTTCGGAATTCTTTCTAATACCTCAAGTTAATTAAATATAAAATATGTATAACAAAAATATATTAAATTATATTATTACACTGATTGGTTTTTAATTTAATTTAATTATGTTTAACACCTATTAATTACAGAAGACAAAACACTGTCATCTCGTGTTTTAAATCTATTATTTTTTTATCACACGATTTTATTATTCTTTTAATTTTCTTTACAGGAATGGTGGAAGATCCATTTGCCCTAATGCCATAATGACACTTTTAACATTTCATTAAAGGACGAGTCCTTTAATTACTGCTAGGACACCTTCGAAGATATCTTCCAGGACCTTTTTCGTGGGCGACGTTTAATAACAGGATATATTAATAACAGTATAATCGGTTCATTTATAACCATTGGAATTCATAAATCCATTATGCATATTTTTGGTTTTATTTCCTGACAGCTGTAAGATTTGTTTAGCTATAAAATTAATATTCCAAGGACAATGGAGATATTAATTTCTCAAAATGGTTAATTATTAATTTTCATGTCTTAATCGTTTAAATTAATTAATTCCAATTAAAAATAAAATAAAACAATCTTGTTTATTTATTATCTATCGGCTGGAATCATTTATTATGCATATTTTGCATTTAAATGAAGAAATTAAAATTTACATTAAAAAAAACAAGTGACGTACTAAAGCTACCCAGTGAACTGATGTCTTCATATGAAAACCACTTCTAAAAAAAATATGAATATTCCAATTAAACGTTATAAAACCACTATTTTCAATAAACATTCATCGTCTGAAATCACTAATTACATTAACAATTACAATTCTTCTATTTTTAAGCATTGAGTTGCCATGCCGAAAATCCTGGTTCAAATCCCGCTGTAGGCAAGACTTTTATTTAGTCTGTTAGCAGCTGGAGATAGATCATATAGGATCTAGGACCCTCCTGGGACTCACCCAGCCTCTGAAAAGTGGGTACCCAACATAAGGGGATAAAATCTGGCGGTTGAGCGTGGCCTAGGACAAGTCACCTCCCAGCAGAACCGTTGTCCATGAAACAGTACAGTCTCTAACATGTACTGAATCCCAAACCCGTTGACGGGTTCTAGTGGTACAGTTTTTTTCATTGAAGTCTTTTATAGGGGCTGGGTGAGCCCTAGGAGGGTTTGCAGATCCCGTAGGCTCCATTCATGGATGTAGATGTATGCAGTATATTTAGTAGTTTATCTGCCACAGCTGTAGTTGAAATCGGGGACTTTAGTATGGCACCTCAGTATTCTACAAACCGAGCTAAGCCATCCCTTTTACTAATGTTATTTAATTAAATTTTATTTTTCATTAGTCATACAGTTTTAAATGATTATTAGTTAATAATAATAATAACAGCTTTTATTGATACATCCTTTGCAGAGTTAAAAAGGTCTAAGGTATGAGGTATGAGTAAGGTTATAAAAAAGTATGAAAATTTTTGCCAATAATTAAATAAAATGTTATACTTATTTGTTTATTGCAAGTTTTTTACAACTTTGTTCCATGTGTCCTTGTTCCTTGCCAGAGGAGCCCAACAATCTCCTACTCTTTGCACGATCTCATCTCGCCATCTTATAAATGGTCTTCCTTTCCTTCTCTTGTGGTCTCTTGGTATCCATTCTGTTGCAATTTTCGACCATCTTTTCGTATCGAGTCTGGCAACATGTCCGGCCCACCTCCATTTCAGTTGCTCTGCTTCTTGTATTAGGTTTTTAACTTTAATCCTAGCCTGTACGCCTAGCCTTTTCTTCTGATACCCATCATACTTCTTGAAAATTGTATTTGCGTCCTCTCCATTTTTTTGTAATAGCTTTCTGTTGCTGACCATGTCTGCGAGCCATACAATATTACCGGGTAAACACATGATTCCAATATCTTTGCCTTTAATCCTGTAGGTAGTTGACTTTTAAAGGTGTGTTTCAAGCACCAGTATTTTTTCCATCCCAGGTTAATCCTTTTGTTGATTTCATCTTTTCTATCTTTAAATGAAATGGATTGTATTATTGGATTGTATCTTCAAATAATTATATTGCTCAACGAAACTGATTTCATGGTTATTAAGTTTTATTTCTCCTTTCTGTGAATTTATCATTATTTTTGTTTTGTCTGTATTTATGTTCAGCCCCAGGAGTTCACACTGCCCAAGGAGTTGGTTCATCATTTGTTCCGTCTCAGTTAATGAATTGGCAAAAATAACTATATCGCCAGCAAACCTCAAATTTGATAGCTTGTACCCATTTGTACTCATGCCCTTTTCTTCCCAGATTAGCTTATTAAACACATAATTTAGTAGGCAATTAAATAAAATTGGGGATAGTGGACAGCCCAGTTTAACACCT
The DNA here is from genome assembly GCA_037127475.1 of Arma custos. Taxonomy (NCBI): domain Eukaryota; kingdom Metazoa; phylum Arthropoda; class Insecta; order Hemiptera; family Pentatomidae; genus Arma; species Arma custos. The sequence continues at coordinate 13,485,037 of CM073760.1, read as the reverse complement.
CTTCGGACTTCAAATGTTTTATTATTTCCATCAATTTTATTGTTATTAATATTAGTTGACTTTGTATATATGAGGAATAAATGGTCCATGTGGAGGGCTCTTAAGTAGGGATGTTTATTGGAGAGCCTAGACTTGAATATTGCTTCAATGCAGGTCCGATAAATTTTTTTTATCAAGGATTGAAGACTCACATATATGATACTATAAGACCTATTTGGACTTATTGGGTGAAACTTTGGGGCTCCATGTCCCTATTTTTTATAATATTTTATAGAGGCTGGGTGAGCCCCAGGAGGGTCCTAGATCCTATATGATCCATCTCCAGCTGCTAACAGACTAAATAAAAGTCTTGCCTACAGCGGGATTTGAACCAGGAGTTTCGGCATGGCAACTCAATGCTTAAAAATAGAAGAATTGTAATTAATGTAATTAGTGATTTCAGACCATGAATGTTTATTGAAAATAGTGCGATCATCAGCGATCCGAGACTATGTGGTTCTATGGTGTAACGGTTAGCACACTGGACTCTGAATCCAGCGATTCGAGTTCAAATCTCGATGGAACCTGAATTTATTTTGTTAAATAAATTTATTTTATTTATTATATGCATTATATGTAGCTGAATTACATAAAAATATAAATAAAAAAATAATTTCATAAAATTACGGCAAAAAATGTGTTTACATTACTCATTAAATGATTTTAGCTTTAAACTTAAACTACTTTTAGAAAGTTTCAATAATAATGAATTATATGTTTGGGGTTACCTAACGCCGGACCGATCTCCATTTCACAAAATATTCAACTGTTAATTTACTTGCACAACAGTATGTACTAAACACTTTAAGAGAGCAACCCTAGTATTATTCTAGAAATTAAAATTCAGTTTTTATTAGTTTTAAAATTGGGAAGTGGAGTGGCTCAGTGGTAGAGCATGCTGGAAATCCTGGTTCAAATCCCGCTGTAGGCAGTTACTTTTATTTAGTCTGTTGGCGGCGGGAGATGGATCATATGGGATCTAGGACCCTCCTTGGGTACACCCAGCCTCTACGGCCTCTTTTTTTTAAATTACTTTTTACACCCCTTAGTGAGTCCATTAAAATACGTGTACCCTCTTGATATTGTTTTGAGATATTTAGTATTTCGCTTTACATAGAGAAACACTATTTATTTTAATTTTAGTTTTTTTTATAAATAAATAAAAATTTTAAGACCGTGGAAAATTCCAACGAAAAGCCTTAAGTCTCCAAACTAAAACAGAATTATAAATTATCTGTCCAATATTTCGCCCATTCAGGCATCCTCAGGGTAGAAAGAGAATAACAGCGAAACAAAACATGAATAATGCACCCAAGAAACATCCCACCACCTCGAAGGCTCAAATGCAACTAATGAATCATAAGGAAGGTTACTCGACCCCAGCTGGTTAAGGTTAGATAAAAACAGCTGATAGATACTTCAGAAATACAAGATTCAATATACACTCACCAAACTTCAAAAAGCACCAATAAATAATAGCGAACAACACAAAACCTAAGACGAAAGACCATATGAAAAATTGAAAGTAAAAATGCAAGAAAAAAAAATCATTATCAAGAAACCAATGGACCTACGGCTATTCCACAAAATCCTGGGATTCCTGAATGGGCGAAATATTGGACAGATAATTTCTATTTCTGTTTTAGTTTAGAGACTTAAGGCTTTTCGTTGGAATTTTTCCACGGTCTTAACATTTATGTAAGGTCTCTTTTTTACTTTTCAATATTAATTTAGTTTTTATCTTTCAAAGATTTTTTTAAACGTTAAAACAAAGTAATGAGAAGTTGAACGCTTTACAGAGGACTCTGAAAGGAAAATAAAAATGTGAAGGTCCCGGGTTCGATTCCCGGTCCTGGCCATTTCTTCTTTTCAAATAAAATATTTAAAATGAATTCCTCTCGTATCCAATCCGTATAATTAAAAATTCCTCGAAAATTCATAATGCTCCTTACTTTGTTATGAATAAAGTCATCCATAATGACCTTTATTTCCCATTTGTTGATGATTTGCCCTGAACCCAACATCAGTATTTCATGGAAAACTTTATTCCCGCTCAAACCCGCTAGTTTCATTTCCGCATAATCCTCCGAGCCTTTTGAAAAGAAGATGGCATCATGACATTCTAAGTTGAATTTTTATTTGAGTGCAACCAGTAAATAGTTTCAAATTTCATTATGTATCATTCAATCTATTTACTTGCATTACTGAACAGTTGTAAATTTGGATAAATAAATTTTTGAAAAATAAAAAAAAATCGTTTTCACCCTTTAGCTAGTGAAAATAAAATTTTAACTATTCATACTCAGTAAGTTTCAACATTACTTTATCAGATATTTTAAAAATCTGATCTGTTTCGAAACCGATGAACACTAGTAGATGGACCTATCGCAGGATCAGAACAGCGATGGAGCTTCTGATGAACACGAAATATATTCGGTAGAGTCCTCTAGCTCTCTACAATATCGGCCCTGTTCTTTAACAAAAAGAGACAAGAACGGTCCCACGAACTGGCAATAACATAGGGCTATGATAGCCTAGGAGGATGGTACAGATAAGATAGAGTTAGGAGATATAGGGTCCTAGATACCACCTGTAGTCCTGCCGCCCGAAGGACCTTCGTCCTGAATAATATTGGCAGGACATCCAGCTCCTGTTTAAGAGGAATCTATATCTGATCGTGAGGGAGGTATATATTGTTTCTGGAAACAGACCAAAAGCATATGACTTGGTGCATTGAAAAAAAAAAGTTTTCAGGATCAACTTCATATGTACCTACTTTTTTATTTTTTTAAATGAAAAAATCTTTAACCGTGTGAAGCAATTTTCAGTAGGGTAACTTATAGGTTTACGCCACCTAAAACCTCGACATGCTCGTGACGTATTGCGTGAGACTGGCGACGCCAAGCGGCCTTCGAATGAGTTATACAATTTCTTTTAATTAACTTTAGTTTAAAGGTTATAATTCTATTGTTATAAGAATGATAATATTAAAGTAAATGATCGTTTAATGAAATTTTGAAATTCATGATAATGATAACTGAAATCATCAATAACTGGTTGAACTAGCTTCGTTACTAAGAATTTATTTCTCATAGTTAAATGTCTTGTTTATTCATTTAATGTCACTTTATGTTCCTATGATTAATCAGACGATGCTACAGTGAGAGTCCTAAATTTTACCTATCCAGGAATGATTAGAATACGAATCTTTAATGAGTAGATTACATCGTACAGGATCAGGACCCGCATTTTAAGTCCCATCCGAAAGACGGGATAACCAAGGATTTTTTACTCCCATTAAAAATTCATAAGATTATCTGCCGGGATGCGAATCCACGGTCTTGGGCATAGTAGGCTGCTGAGCTAACCACAGATAGAGATAACCACTATACCATAGATGACCCCAAATGTCTTGTTTAAAGTTGTTAATGGATGCAAATACACATGAATTTAGATGATATAAGTAATATAAATGTATAATAATTATTTATTATGTATAATAAAGGAGCGGAGTGGCTCAGTGGTAGAGCACTGAGTTGTCATGCCGGGAATTTTGCTTCATATCCCGCTGCAGGCAAGTCCGTTTGCAGCGGGAGATGGATCATATGGGAAGTAGGACCCTTCTGTGGCTAGCCCAGCCTCTATAAAATATTATAAAAATAGGGAACCCAAAATAAGGGGGAGGATATGGCGGTTGAGCGTGACCTAGGACAAGTCACCTCCTTGCAGAACCGTTGTCCATGAAACAGTACGGTCTCTACCATGTGAACCCAGAAGCGTTCAGGGGTTGTAGTGATAGAAGTTTTTATACTAATTATTATTGAAATTAACTTGTATTGAGTTTGTGCAGTGGATGTGTTTTGATTAATATTTATAATATTTGGAAATATATTATATAATACATATAATATATGATTGTTGCTCGGAGTGCCAATATATGAGAAAACCAGATTTATGTTATAATTTAAAGTTACAAATTACGCCGTTTCAGGCTACTTTGTTACTAACAAAGTAATTCATAACGACCTTAATGTCTCATTTGTTTCTGATTTGGCCAGAATCCGATATCAATCTTTTCATGACAAACTTCATTTCCACTCAAACCCACTAGTTTCAAAGCTAGCAACCTCTTCAACTCCTGATAACTCTCCGAGGCGTCTGAAAAAAAGATGGCCTCGTGATCTACTAGGTTGAACTTGCTATTTGAGTACTACCACTGGGTAGTTTCTCTATTTGCCTTTATCTCGTGTTATTATTTATCTTTCATTATATTTACTGGATTATACAGTTGTAAATTTCAATAAATAATTTTAAAAAAACAAAACAATTAACTAATAAATAATTGATTCAGAAATGAAAAAAAGAACACGGTCATTCCTAAATTTGGATTTTCAATCCAGTCTTCATGACTGAATATTTTTTTTTTTTAACGGAGCACATACCCTTTAGTTTTACAATTTACGTGTTGGTTAACCGATTTTTCTTTTAATATACTTACTTACATGACATATTATTTCGGACTTCCAGAGCTAGCCGCTAGATCGCACTGTAGGAGGATCACCTCTGTAGCCCTCTGCCAATTATATTTCGCACGCTTTCAAACCGCTCTCAAATTATTTCCTGACTATGCTCCAAAGAAATATCTCGTCTGTCTCTGACGATCCAAGGATCAGATAAGACATTACTTCAGATCTGAAACAAAATCTATATTGCTAGGACAATCATGTGCAATGATTAGCAAATTTTGAAATGTTTTTGTGAACAATTCCAACTATAGAAAAAATATCGAAAAACTACTTTTACTTAAAAATTTAAAGAAAAAAAATGTTTATAAATTTAGTTTTAAGGCTTTTGAGTCAAAGGGCTTTTATTTATACTTTAAATTATGATATCTTGAAAAATTGAAATCATAAATTATAAATAATATATTGACGTAAGTCAACAAGATCCTAACTAAGGTGATGTTCAATGAACATTCTTCCCTGTCTGTACATCGCAAAATTGCGAGAACAGGGTGATATGGGATCGGTGAAGGGAAGGGATTTGTCTGATTTGGATACGATGGTAGCTTAGTGGTTTATAGCACTGCAACGGAAATGCAGACGACCCGTTTCGAATCCCGGCCTGGACAGATCTTTTCTCTTCAAAACAAAAATATTTAAAAGTAATCACCATCAAAATAACAATAACAAACTATAGCAATTTGAAACTTGACTATAGCAACAAGAAATCGCTCGACGTTTCAGGCTACTTCAACACTTAATAGACAAACACTTTTAGCTCCCAATTAACTACAAAAGACTTATATACAGTACATGACTATTATATAACCTATTTGGATTTACGGAGTAGAGCTTTGGAGCTCAATAAATGTTTTCCAATTTCACTCGTATCCGATCCTTACGATCCAGAACCATTGGTAAAATCCTTCCTACTTCTTACTTTGTTACGAATAATAAATTTTTTTTCGTGCTTGGTCAGCTAAATTATGAATACTTTTAAAAATTGGCGAATCACAAACCACTTTTCCTGCCTTTTTTTAAGCTGTTATTCAAAATATATCACAGTTAAGGAATTTAAATAGAAAAAATGGAATATATCGATTTAAAAAAAAAATTGCAATACAGAGAATGAAGTTAAATAAGATTACAATATTTCTTATAAACTATCAATTTTTATTTATTTATTTATATTGAAAAGTAAAAAAGAGACCTTACATAAATGTTAAGACGGTGGAAAAATTCCAACGAAAAGCCTTAAGTCTCCAAACTAAAACAGAAATAGAAATTATCTGTCCAATATTTCGCCCATTCAGGCATCCTCAGGGTAGAAAGAGAATAATATCAAAACAAAACATGAATAATGCACCCAAGAAACATCCCACCACCTCCAAGGCTCAAATGCAACTCTAATTTCTATTTCTGTTTTAGTTTGGAGACTTAAGGCTTTTCGTTGGAATTTTTCCACGGTCTTAACATTTATGTAAGGTCTCTTTTTTACTTTTCAATATTAGTATGTTTTGTGGAATAGCCGTAGGTCCATTGGTTTCTTGATAATGATTTTTTTTTCTTGCATTTTTAGTTTCAATTTTTCATGTGGTCTTTCGTCTTAAGTTTTGTGTTGTTCGCTATTATTTATTGGTGCTTTTTGAAGTTTGGTGAGTGTATATCGAATCTTGTATTTCTGAAGAATCTATCAGCTGTTTTTATCTAACCTTAACCAGCCGGGGTCGAGTAACCTTCCTTATGATTCATTAGTTGCATTTGAGCCTTCGAGGTGGTGGGATGTTTCTTGGGTGCATTATTCATGTTTTGTTTCGCTGTTATTCTCTTTCTACCCTGAGAATGCCTGAATGGGCGAAATATTGGACAGATAATTTATATTTCTGTTTTAGTTTGGAGACTTAAGGCTTTTCGTTGGAATTTTTCCACGGTCTTAACATTTATGTAAGGTCTCGTTTTTACTTTTCAATATTAATATATTTTGTGGAGTGGCCGTAGGTCTACTGGTTTCTTGGTAATGATAATTTTTTTCTTGCATTTTTACTTTCATTTTTTTATATGGTCTTTCGTCTTAAGTTTTGTGATGTTTGCTATTATTTATTTTTCCTGTGGTGGCTTTTTGAAATTTGGTGAGTGTATATTGAATCTTGTATTTCTGAAGTATCTATCAGCTGTTTTTATCTAACCTTAACCAGCCGGGGTCGAGTAACCTTCCTTATGATTCATTAGTTGCATTTGAGCCTTCGAGGTGGTGGGATGTTTCTTGGGTGCATTATTCATGTTTTGTTTCGCTGTTATTCTCTTTCTACCCTGAGGATGCCTGAATGGGCGAAATATTGGACAGATAATTTCTATTTCTGTTTTAGTTTGGAAACTTAAGGCTTTTCGTTGGAATTTTTCCACGGTCTTAAAATTTTTATTTATTTATAAAAAAAAAACTAAAATTAAAATAAATAGTGTTTCTCTATGTAAAGCGAAATACTAAATATCTCAAAACAATATCAAGAGGGTACATGTATTTTAATGGACTCACTAAGAGGGTAAAAAATAATTTAAAAAAAAGAGACCGTAGAGGCTGGGTGTGCCCAAGGAGGGTCCTAGATCCCATATGATCCATCTCCCGCCGCAAACAGACTAAATAAAAGTTACTGCCTGCAGCGGGATTTGAACCAGGATTTCCGGCATGGCAACTCAGTGCTCTACCACTGAGCCACTCCACTTACCAATTTAAAAAAATAAAAAATAAATTTTAATTTCTAGAATAATACTAGGGCTGCTCTGTTAAAGTGTTTAGTACATACTGTTGTGCAAGTAAATTAACTGTTGTATATTTTGTGAAATGGAGATCGGTCCGCTGTTAGTTGGGCAGGGGGTAATCCCAAACATATAATTCATTATTATTGAAACTTTCTAAAAGTAGTTTAAGTCTAAAGCTAAAATCATTTAATGAGTAATGTAAACACATTTTTTGCCGTAATTTTATGAAATTATTTTTTTATTTATATTTTTATGTAATTCAGCTATATATAATGCATATAAGAAATAAAATAAATTTAATTAACAAAATAAACTCAGGTTCCACCGAGATTTGAACTCGAATCGCTGGATTCAGAGTCCAGAGAGCTAACCGTTACACCATGGAACCACATAGTCTTCTTAGGACTATTAAATTTATTAACAATTATTGAACCTAATCATACTTATCATACGCAATATTACCACAGTATCCACTCCAATAGTATTATTTTTTTTTTCTGTATTCGTTTCATTTATATGGTACCTACCCCCCTGTATTTAAAAATATATATTTTCTGTAGTTTTCGTGTTATAAAGCGACTTATCCTTAGAATAACGTTATTTTTCTTTTTCTGCCTCAGGACAGAGGAGAGATAAGATTAGTAATTGTTATCTAGATTATTTATTTTTGAGAAGGGAACTCTATATATCACCCGAGCGTGCCAGATTAATAGGAGTTACCTGCTGGTGATTGAGAGCTCAGGTGTGTGTAGAGCCCAGCACTGACAGCTATAACCACCCATAGAGCACGATCTCTGTGTCTGGGCGGGCTATGGGTTGTGATCTGGGATCTCAGGAATGTCGGAGGCTAGGGCATGGAGCTGATCCTGGAGGATTAGTCCCGAAGGACCTTAGGGCTGAACGACTTCAATATCAATAATAATTAACACAAAGGTTAGCAAAAATAAATATATATTTATTATACCTTGGCTAGAAACCTAGTATTAGATATTCACATAGAAGTGCTAAAGACATGAAAGATTTGTTAGAATATGAGTGAAAATGTCTCTAATATAAAAATAAAATAACGTCCGACAATTCAGGTCCTGTTGAGGTATCTTCAGAAAGTGAATAATAGCAAAGTAAATATATATAACAGACCTCAACGTTAAAATTCAGCACGACCACAAACAGGGATTTATTTTAAAGAGAAAAGATAGGCCCTCGACCGAGATTTGAACCCGGAACCTTTGTCTCACCGTGACATCGCTCTGCCAATTGAGCTATCCAAGGCCCCTGCCGGTCGAGGACAAACCTTTTCTCTCATAGATCCTAAAGCCCCAGTGCTCCCGCCATTTTTGCGATGAATACACTAGAACGAAGTTCTTTGAACATTAATTTTAATTTAGGATCTTATTGACTTACGTCATATTATTATTTATAATTTTTATAATAATTGGTCATTTTTTTATGAGTTATAAATATTTTTATTTTTTAAAGAGAAAAGATAGGCCCTCGACCGGGATTTGAACCCGGAACCTTTGTCTCACCGGAGCCTTTGTGTCCTCGACCGGCAGGGGCCTTGGATAGCTCAATTGGCAGAGCGATGTCACGGTGAGACAAAGGTTCCGGATTCAAATCCCGGTCGAGGGCCTATCTTTTCTCTTTAAAAAATAAAAATATTTATAACTCATAAAAAATGACCAATAATTATAAAAAATTATTATTACAATTGTAAGACTTGTGAGGCCTGTGTCGCGTCTTGATGTTTGGTGATCATGGCAGTGTCGTCAGCGTTGGTTGCGATCAGTGTGTTAGGACTTTGTGAAATGTCGTATGTATATGTTATGTACAATAGCGGTGCAAGTATTGATCCCTGAGGCACATCGGCTAAGATGGGCCTTATTGAAGATAGCTCTGAGCCCTGTCGGACTGAGACATATCTGTCTGCAAGGAATGAGAGAAGAATCAGACAATAAGTGTGTGGTAGTACAGTCTTGAGCTTAAAGAGAAGCCCCTTGTGCCAGATCTTGTCGAATGCTTGGGCGACATCCAGAAACACTCCAGTTGCATATAACTTCTGTTCTAGTGCGATATGTAGTCAGTTACTCTGTGTAATTGTTGAGTAATCCAGTGTGATTTTCGGAAACCGAATTGATGGTGAGGGATTGTATTTTTGTCAGTCAGTAACTTTATTAATCGGGGATAAAGCAATCTTTAAAAAAAAATTGTACAAATAGGGAGTAAACTAATAGGTCTGTACGAGGAAGGATTGCTAATATCTCTATCTTGTTGTGTAGGAGCACCTCAGCATTTATTAAAATTAAAAAATTAAAAAAAACAAAGAAAGGAATTTGAAACTTGGCTATAGCAACAAGAAACTGCTCGACATTTTCGCCTACTTCAACGTTTACTATACAAACGCTCTAAACTGCCAATTAATTACAAAAGACTCACTTACATGACAGTTATCAGACCTATTTGGACATACGGAGTTGAGCTTTGGGGCTCTACTAAAACATCCAATTCATCTCGTATCCAATCCTTCAATGCAAAATCCTTCGTAAAATCTTCAATGCTCCTTAATATGTCACAAACAAACTCATCCATCTTGATATCCCATATGTTGCTGATTTGGCCCAAACTAGATAATTATTCTTCCATGACAAGCACACATTTAACTTTTATGAATTTATGTACAAAGATTAAGTAATAATATTGTAAATTAATGAAAGGAAAAAATTAAGGCAAACAGATAATATATATATATATATATATATATATATATATATATATATATATATATATATATATATATATACACTAAAAGGTTACAACATTGCTATATCCTCTACTGGTCTCAATAGTGGCACTCCTCTAACAGAAAAGTTCCGAAACTGTTTGTCCACCGTAAATCATACGTTGTTTACAGATACATTTAGTAGATAATTAAGAAATCAAAGAGAAACAAGATGGCTTTCACTCCAAACACTCACAATCCTGAGAATTGAGTTAATAAGGAGGATATTAAATATCCAAAAAAGGAACTGAAACGTCCAGAGATTCCTCCCCTCTGTACTTGAGGGAGTGTCCGAGTTGGGTCTGGATTCCAAATAAGGCTTTATTTGAGTTCCGAAATAGTTTTCGAGAGAATATGAAATGGGTCGAGGTTCTCCTCATTACATCGGACACAGGGATTGTTTGGTTTTAAGACCAAGAACTGCCTGCGTATTAGAATACAATCTTCAAAAAAACAAATGTGCGTATATATATCTGGCTAAAAAGCAACATAACAAAAGTGAGATGGGTAATTGCATATTCAAATTATATTTCTGTATTTACTACTCAATTATATTTTAATTCGTTTCACGAATCGGCCTTTTAAGATCAACTTCATTACTTTTCCTTTCTCATTTTCGTCCTTCGTTTCTCCCGGTATTTTCTCACTATTTCTGCAAGCCTTTTCTTCCTTTCATTCGACCATGCAGTTACCTTACGTTTTTCTTTATTTTCCACAAGAACATTGATTCCTTTTAATTTTTTTTTTCCGGATAGATCACTATCTATGCTTCCTCTCTCATTTGTGTTACATACCCTCCTATGTTCTTGTACGGATTTGATCAAAGACTTTCTTGTTTAGTCTCCCATGGTCCACTCTTACCGTGTAGAATCTTAGTCTTCTGATTATTTTTTGGTTCTTAGGTCTTTCATCTCCCTGTTGATTTCCTGTTTGGATCTTAACCTTTAGCCTTCCTTTGTTAACTTGGGCCCATATTATATCTTCAAGATCCTTGTCTCTATTTTCAGTAATTTTTCTTGTCTAGGGTGACATCCGAAGGACAGCGTATTGAAGGATTTTTTACTCCCTTTAAAAAATCCTACCACCACCGCCGGACTACGAACCCGCGATCTTGGGCTTATTAGTTTCTTACGCTAACCAATAGACCACTGGTCATATATATATATATATATATATATATATATATATATATATACTAGCTTTTGCCAGCGGCTTCGCTCGCATAGAATTTGGACTACCGCATAAAGTTTCTTGACAGTGCTTTTTAACAATAATTTAAAATAATTAACAATTTAATTATTTAATTTGTTCACTATAGGTTACTCGTACAAAATTTCAGATGTCTTACTTCAAAACTGACGGATTCCATACAACCTTTGAATCCTTATTATAATAAGGGTGGAATTATCCAAACTTCTTTCTTAAATCTTACAAAGGACCTATCTGCAAATTTCAAGATGCTAAATTCCCGATTTGCCTCTAATTATGTACTATAATGGATTCTCCACAGTACCTCTAAAACTGTCGGGGCGGGGAGGGGCTGGTGCCCCCGTGCGCCCCAGTAAATCCGCGCTTGCTATAGCCCATGTGTTATTCTGATGTATAACCTATATTACTGTAAAGTTTCATCCAAATCCGTTCAGTAGTTTTTGCATGAAAGAGAGACAAACATACAAACTTTCACATTTATAATATTAGTAAGATTAGTAGTATATCAAAACAAATTGTTTCACTCTTGTTCTTTCTGATATTTTAACAACTATGATCATGTTATTTTCCTTTAATTATGTACTACAATGGATTCTCCACAGTTCCTATAAAACTGTCGGAGGGGGCGCCTGCCCCCGTGCGCCCCCCTAAATCCGCGCTTGCTCTAGCCCATGTGTTATTCTGATGTATAACCTATATTACTGTAAAGTTTCATCCAAATCCGTTCAGTAGTTTTTGCGTGAAAGAGAGACAAACATACAAGCTTTCACATTTATAATATTAGTAAGATATATATATATATATATATATATATATATATATATATATATATGTGTGTAAAATACTTGCTCTTGGACTCTACATCTCTTTAAATTAAGTAATGTGAAGTGAAACCGGCACCAGCACAACCTATGAAAGGTTTGAGGTTCATTACGAAGTAGAGACCCAGTACAGCCTTGGACAACCTTTGGATAATGATTTATCCTAGATCACGCTCAACCGCCAGGTTTCTTTCCAATTAAGGGTGCATACTTTATAGAGACTGCGTGATCCGCAGTGCGGTCTGCAGGCCCCAATGGCTGTTAACAGATTTCAAAAATAATCTGGACTCGGTGACTTCAGCACAGCAACTCAGCGCTCTCCGAACTGAGCGAGTAGTTTTCTCATTATATTAGTATAATGCTCCGGTAGTATCTTGTGCACCATAGCGTGTAATAAAGGACATGGGTGAAGGGTGTACCACTGTAACTGTAATTGAGACATGCGCTGTAAAAAGGGTTGGGCACCTCTGCACTATGCCATCACATTTGGACACTTCTCTAACTCAGCCTTACACATTTGGAAAAGGTGCAACGGCTCAGTATATCGATTTTGTAATAATAGAGTTGTTACATATAAACTATTAACCAACAAGTCGGCGGGTCGATCAAAGACTGCACAACCGTTGAGAATCAATGTAACAGATACAAGAAGGAATTTATCCAAACCCGAAATTAGTTAATGATACCTGTGCCATCATTAGCGAATATCGTGAAATCGCCAGGTTGATACTGATCTGATTAGGGTCAAATTATTTTTTCGATTCCGGACAAACATCTAGATTCCAGACGTCTAGATTTCAGTCAAACCAGAACTGTTACAGCATACTCTACAATTATTATGAATACTGCTAATCATTTTTTAATACACCGTGACATCCGTGATTTAGCAGACATGTATCCTTGTTGTGAGTGGAAGATTTCCAAGTTTGATTTGATGATGACGATTTAGTATGATTCTGGATATCGCAAAATCGCAAAAGAAAAAAAAAATCTGCATGCATTAGAGCTTAGAAAATGAAAATTAAAAAAATTCTTGGTTGAGATTCGGTCGAGAAAACTGAAAAGTCTTTTGTTTGTACTTCGATGTTTTGAGCTAAGTTTGTCTCTATCAGGACAGTATCATAAAATTGGAATTCTATTCTTCCAGTAATTTAAATTTTAAAAATGTGGGAAATTGGAGTTTTCGGAACCTAATTCAAAATGCACAAATAAATAAGGTAGCGTTGCAGTCGATGAGTTGCTAGAATTCAAATAAGTTATAAATTGATAAATCAGGATGTTTTAGACAAATAAAAACATACAATACGACAGAAATTGTAGAAATTGTGAAATTGCAGAAATTGTATGTATTATGAAATTATAGAAATAGAGAAAATGTACGTAATTGTGAAAATAAGCCAATTGTAATAATTAGGAAAATAGTTTTTTTTAAATTTATTTATTTCTTGTATAATTTGCTACATTTCACAAACTAAAAATGCTGTACCAATAGACCAGTCTCAAATAAAAATAATTGTACAAATTTAAATATATCTGTAGAGAATCATAATTTACAATGAAAGAAAAAATGTATAAAAAACTTCCAACAGTGAGAAAAAAATTAGTAATAATAAAATAAACAAAAATTATAACAATACATTCTTAGTAACTTATATACATATATATAACAATATCAATGAAATGAAAGAAATTGGTATCCTACAATAATAAATGTTTGGTTCGTTTATGTACATACCGCTTTGTACTATTTTTTGTATAGTTCCCAATATTTTTTAAAAGCGGGTTTTTATTGTTTTTACCCTTAAAAAAAATTGTTTACATAGTTTTTTGATAAATATATTAGTGTAAGGTATACTTAATTCTTTATGCGTAATTTTAACTTTAGTGTCATATGCATAATTTACAGCAATTCTAAGAGATTTGTTTTGGAATATTTGTGATTTTTTGTAATTAGTTTTAGACATGTAACTAAATATTGGGCATGCGTATGTTAGTATAGGTCGTAAGCAGGCTTTATATAATAATAACTTTAATTTAGAATTTTTATTAAAGTAAGGATATGTAGTACAAAGAGCTCTGTTAGCTTTGTTGTACACATAATCGGCGTGAAAAGTAAAAGTTAACCTTTTGTCCATGTTAAGCCCTAAGTATTTAATATGCGTTGCCATTAAATACTTAATGAACAGAAGTTCTGTTTATTTTCAATTGGGGATATTATCCGGTCAGGAAAATAGTTTGAATTTGGGAAATAAGAGGAATTAAGAAAACTGCAGAATATTCCTAAGTTGTAGAAGTTGCGTAAATTGTAAAAATTGCGATAATTTTATTCAGAATAGTACTTTTTATATCGGTATTTATATATACATGTAAGCGATGCACATTAACTAAGCACATGATTTGAATAAAACTGATACGGTTACCATAGTAACAGCTGTGAGAGAAGAACCGAGGAGGTTATTCTGATTTGTGTTGTTTTATTGAACAGTTTAAAGAAAAGTTTTGTAAATAGAGTTAAAATGTTCGCATTAAATGTTGTTTCTTTTTTTTACAGGTAAGACTGTATAGTATAATGGGTTTGTAAATCAGTTACAGGAAATTATTGTTATAATAACTTTACTTTTTATATAGAAAGAAACTCAGTTTAGTTTTATTTCGACACCCACAAAATTCAGTATTTGAATCAATCAACATTATAAAACAACATTTAAAGTTAACATTTCACACACTATTTACAAAACTGTTTTCTGTAAACTAAAAAATACAACACACAAATCGGTATAACCTCCCCGGTTCTTCTCTCACAGCTGTTACCATGGTAACCGTATCAGTAGCATTCAAATGAAAGACGTTCAGTGTACGTCTTTAGCATACATGTAAACCTATACCATTAAGGCTCATGAAGAATCTTGGGTATAGTACTTGGTCGGGACTGTACTGTTTCTAGGACAACAGATGTAGGGAGTTGATTCGACAGACTGTGTGTCCACTATATGTGGCTGTTTAAAGATTAAATAGTTAATCTGTCATAGCGTGTCTTGAACCCGGGACCTTCGGCATAGAAACTCAGCACTCTACACTCTGAGTTAGCCAGCTCCAAAAAATCCAGATAAGATCAAATCCTCTTAATAAATCTTAAGAGCTGTATATTATTAAGTGTAACTAATTCATCTAATTATTCAAAACTGTTATTACAAATTATCTTTCTAATGGAACAAATTAATAACATTCTAATTATAGTTAATAAACATTAATTGTTTAGCAACATACTCCTTGACCTCCTTGGTATATTGTGCAACATGCATTTATTACCACAATTATTACTATTAACAGATTTTATGGTTCGTTAAATATTACTCAGGTTTAATTATTTAAGAAAGTGCTCAATAGATAATTGTCCTTCTTAGGGACTAATTAACCGCCATTAGACCAGAAGCCGAAGATATCCATCAACGTCTTCGGCGTGGTCTTGGCCATCTGATGTGTCCAAGAGAGAGAAGATGCTAGGATACGGGCGCTATTACATCTCCTTTCGCGGATGGTAAGGTGTCGACTTTCTCCGGAGCAATTATATTTGCATATAATTATATGTTTGTTTACGTTTCACCTACGCGCGCGGCCACGTGCTCGATCAGCTGCTTTTCGTTTCGAGTTTTATGTCGCGTATCGCGTGCCTCCTATCCGGTCCATGTTGTCTAATTAAAGGCTGCCGGTGTATCTCTAAAGAATTTCATAAATATCAGGAATGCAATCTTCGCTCTTACTCATTCAAAAATCCATATATTAGGAGGAAAGGATCGATACTTAAAAATAAAGATTTCAATACATTGTGAAACTGTATTAGAGCAACGGTTTTGCAGGGCGATGCGAGATCACGCTCAACCTCAAGGTTTTTCTCACCGAAATCCGATTTACAGCGGGTATACCCAGTTAAAAGTAGCTGAATGAGCTCTAGGAGGGTCTGGAGATCCTATGGCTGTGAACAGATTAAATGATTTATATGCTAAACCCCTTCTGCATAATAATTATAGCTAACCTACACACTCAGATAATTTGAAATATTTTACGTTTAACAATCAACACTCAGTCGTCAGTTTTTCTCTTATTTAAGGGTACCCACATTATAGAGGCTCTTTAAGTCCCAGAAGGATCTGCATATTTCACAGGGTCTATTTATAGTTGTTAACAGATTGTCTATCAATTTTGTTAGAAACTCCTCCTCTTTATCTTTCGTTAGAAGCTCCTTAAAATTCTTCCAAAGGCGGAACTCGGAGATGGATCCAACCATAAGGTTGCACCCGTTCGGGAACCGACTAACGAAGAGGTTGCACGCCAACCTATAATTATTTACCTAAGCTTTCCAAACAGTGTAAATGTAATTTCCGAAATGGCGGCTAAAGTTGAACAAAAAAACTCTGAAAACGGTTGAAGCTTTAATAAGAAAAGGGCTAACTAGGGTAGCCGAAGGAAGCCATTAGTGAAGAACAAACAGAAGATGCCCTCCTTGGGTGGCACCACTAATAAAACACCATTCTTCTTCTTCGGCTCATCCTTCGAGGCCGAGGTAATCTTCGGCTCTTCCGCCTCCTGATGGTTCCATACATCACTAACTGCTCCCAGGATGTTTCTCAATTGCATCATTCATCCTTCGTATTCTTCAATTTCGACTGCAGTTCTTCAATATGTGTGGATTTCGTAAATTCTACAGCATTCAACAATAGATTAAAATTAAAAATAGGTTTCAATAAAGTTGCATTAACTAAGAAAACTTTTTTTATCAATGAATTCATTTAAATAAAAATATTTATTGAAATTTACAACTGTATAATAACAATGTATCATACAAGTAAATATAATGAAAGATAAATCATGCCCAGAGACGAAGGCAAGTATAGAAACTACCCAGTGGTAGTACTAAAATAAAAAGTTCAACTTAGAAGGTCACGAGGCCATCTTCTTTTCAGACGCTTCGGAGGATTAAGAGGATTAAAGAAGTTGCTAAGTTTCAAACTAGTGGGTTTGAGTGGAAATGAAGTTTGTCATGAAAAGATTGATATCGGATTCGGGCCAGATCAGCAACAAATTGGACATTTAGGTCATGGATTTCTTTGTTCGTAATAAAGTAAGGAGCATGGAGGATTTTAGATTTCTTAGCTTTTATATGAAAATTACGTTGCGATTACTTTTTTTTTTGTACAGTTTTTCTTACTGAGATTAGCATTGACAATCTATGTTTAAGGTATACAATTTATAAGAATGTAATGGATGGCATGTTTCGAAATATCTCATTGCATAAATATTGTTACGGGTGTGAAAATGAATTTAACTACTCCTAAATTCACGATACTGATATTTCTTAACAAAGTAACAAAAAGAAACAATATTTTTCTTAAAGCCTAAATAAGAATAATGTCTAACAAAAATTTAAGTTCAGATGTTATCTAAAACAGATTGAAGAAACCACTCCAAACCCTATGGCCACATTCTATGAACAAATTTGGTCCCATTAAATTTTGTGCACTGGTGCAATACGAAACTTCCAGACAGCTCACAAATTTCTGGTTCCAACATGCAAATGGCTACACCAAATATATTTTTATGTTAACAATATGGTTTCAGTTTTATCAAGTCGACATTTAAAGACGTTTTAGGCGATAAAAATCTAAATCTGATAGCACTCTGCATTTAACCGATAAAAAATAAGCACGTTGAACAAAATTAATTCATTAATTCAGAAAATATCAAGGGAATTTAATATTTTTTTTCTCTTTATATTTCCATCCACACCTGTCAAATACAAGTAATTGACAATCAGCGGACTGACTGACTGGAAAATACTATAATATAGAATGGCATGAAAGGCATGACGAAGAACAGTAGCCAACAGCTACCTCTCCATTGGCTTGCTTTAATTTCCTACTGTAATAGATCCTTCATCCACGTCCTTTTTAGTCTCCTCCTAGTGTTCTCAGGTATTTGTTGTATCAATGGGTTTGGGTGTTCGTATAGTTTGTCTTGAAAGCGTTTGTAGTATGTTCGTATGTGTTCGTCAACCGTTTGTATTTTTAAGTCAATTTAATATTTAATAAATAATTTAAACTAATTTCCCATTATGATATGTTGCAAGTTGCCGAATTAAAATTAATTTTTACAACCCCCGTGAATAGGCGTGTTTAGCCGCGGACCTATACTACCCGCCAGATAACAAACCGATGCTTGCCTCTCGGAAATTTACTGTACCGCCAAAATCAAGGAGAGGGGGAATGACGCTCGGAGCGCCCGGCACTTGTTGTAAGATCGCCGAGCGAGACTGTTCTACCAGACCTTCGCAGCTACGACCATCGCACACTGCCGCTTATCACTCTGCTCTCAAGCCGTTATTCCTATGAGAACTTCTAGAGGTCTTAAAGTTTGTTACTCGCCAGAAGCTATGCTGAGATGATGATAATTGGGTATACATCACACAAAACGTAAGTCCCATTTCATTACCATAAGGCCTCAAATTGTCAACTAATTCTTCTCCTGATGATCAACGTATTACCTGGCACCAACCGGACAGTTCAAGTTAATTCATGATATCATACTCATTGCTCCTTCATGCCGTGATCACTGGCGAAGATAATAATAATTCGCACATCTTCGCGCCTTATTGAAATCTTCATTATAACGTTCAAGTTCATTTTGTAGTTATTATATCTTTGGCCATTATGGAGCATTTCTGTTATTGTTAATTATCGCTCCCATTCATGTTAATCATTTTTTCTTCTTTTGTTTGTCTTAAATTACTTTTGTTCATTAGATCGCTAAGTTACATGTTTAGTTTTAAGTTATTCTTGTAGAAGCTATTATTAATTTGTATTTTCTCTTACATGTATATTTAATAGTATTTAAGAAAAGATATCTCGCATGTTATTCAAATTAATAAATCAAACGCTTTGTTAATATCTGAGATTTCATTCAAATTCCCGTGGTACTTCCATTTGCTTCCTATTAAATTTTATTCAGTCTAATCACGCCTAAACAAGGCGGTTAAGTCGAATTTTGTCCAGAATGAGTTTCTTGTACTTAAGTGAGCGGAGCTGTGTTATTCTCGTATTTTTTTGCTTAAAAATTCTAATATATGCAATAAATCCTTTTCAAGCCAATGCCTGACTTATTCGCTATTAAAGTGGAACTATCCCGCTAAGTACAATAAACTCATTTTTTCAGAAAACTCGACTTGACCACGTATTCACTAGGGCTGTAGAGGTATAGTGTATCCATACTTATGTTATTCTATTACAATTCGATATCCACGTAATACTGTTTTGTTATTTCATCGTCGAACTTATACCGCTACAACCCATAAAGGGTCTAGGAATCATTCCTTCGGAGGTTATTTGTCTGAGATTATACCCTACTTACTTATGAGGGTGCTGGATTAGTCCCAGGAGATATAGATCAACCATGGCTTCATTCACAGCTGAAAAGATATTAAATTTTTAGCTGTCAGCCTCGACGCTACCAAGCAATAATTTTCTTTAAACATTTAAAACATATCTAAATGTCCATATTCTTTTTTTTGGAGCCGGCGGACAGGCGAGAGAAGTTGGGTCCCTCTGTCGCAAATGTGGCAGAGTCAGAAACCCCAGCTCATGTGCTGTGAAAATGCCCCAACAACTCCCTCCTCATAATACGCCGACACTATAGGGTCAAACACGAATTAATGAGGCTCCTAAAGGAAAAAGACTTCGCCTGCTTTGAGGAGGTTTATTGTATCGACACTGAGGGATCCACAAGATATGCGGATATTGTCGCATTTCCGAAGACCGGAAAGATAGCGTCGGTGTTGGATCCGACGGTGAGATTTGAAAATATTGACCTTGACCAGGCGGGTGGAGTGGAAAGGGAAAAGAAGGGAATATATGACAAATGCATCCCTTTCCTGAAGGAGAAATTCCGCGAGACCTTCGGAGAGAGAGAGTTCACCGTGAGAGGCCTCTGGTTTGGGTCTCGAGGAATGATTCCGAAAATAACATGGAGCTTCCTCGATGACCTGGGTGTCAATGGCAGGGATGTGGCAGTGCTCGCTGAGAATATTATTCTTGACTCCCTGGGGATAATTCATCATCATATATGTAGTAGCTGATGCTCCACACGCTAAGATTTAATATATTTTCATATATTTTTTTATTTTATAAAGCTTGTTAATTTCAATATTTTTATTTTTTATAAATACATATAAAAAAGTTACGTTAATTAATTTGGAGATATGATAATATGTACATGTGCTTAGTTCATCTGGTTTGTATTTTCTTTATTTTCTTGTATATAAAAAAAAAAAAAAGAAAAAAAAGAAAGGAGAGTAGAAAAAATTAAGAATTGTACTGTAGTTTTTAAGTATGCATTTAAAACAAACGAATTGTAATGTACATTATGTCCGATATGGATTGATCAGTATGCTGTGTATTACGGCAATCCAATATAGTTGGACAGCACTGCTGAAAATAAAGCATTTCTCTCTCTATAATTGTATAATGCTTAAATTCCATGTAATTTATGAACATAAATCCGGGGAAATAGCAGCATTAGAATTTAAAATACAATCAATTTTTAAAAAAAATTATCTAAAAATACCTAACAAATCTTTTTAGGATAAATAATATAAAAGAATAAAAAGTTAAAGATAAAAAAATAAATTAAGAAGAGAACACTTAAGAACTTAATTGTTGTAGCCCATAAGAAATTCAACTATTTTTTTGGAAGAAGGGCAAGAGTGTCACCTTAGTGACTTATAACACTAAATAAGAAAAACTTATTTTTTTATAAGTGCCGACGTTTCGACCTACGTTGTAGGCCATCTTCAGGGCTATGAGGGAAAAACGAACAAAACGAAAATAATTATAAAAAAAACATTATAGTACCAAGAATATAATAATATCAGATATAAGTGCCGACCTAATTTTTTATAATTTTTATAAGTGCCGACGTTTCGACCTACGTTGTAGGCCAGAATTTCTGTTCATCATCTACAATTTTATTTTTATCTATCACTATTTTAAGTTTATTATTTTCTGTAACCGGTCTTATATTCTTTCTTATTTATCATATATCTATTCACTATTTCATCATATCTAGTCACTATTTTTATTTCCACTCCTGTACCACTTTATATATTCTTGTTACTACTACGTTTTTATATATTTCTGTTTGTTTCTCTCTCTTAGCCCTGAAGATGGCCTACATTGTAGGCCGAAACGTCGGCACATAATAAATAAGTTATGCTTATTTTGGTGTTTTCATTGACTGCACCCCCAACTATTTCTTCCTTAAATTAGAAGATACAGTCGACCAACTCTTCTCTAATTATAAAAAAAAAACATTATAGTACCAAGAATATAATAATATCAGATATCGAAAAGTAAAGAAAATTAGTGATGAATATAATATTAATGATATATGAATAAAAGATTACAGAGTGAGATTACTGAAGGTGGTAATGCCAAGCAATGATAAAAAAACATAAAGAAAAGATACAAATGTAAAATGGTGAGATATAAAAGTGTGGAAACCTAGTTAAAATACAGGTGATATATAAAAAATGTAAAATGTACTAATAGAATGTTATATAAATATGAAAATATATACAATTTATGATGTTAAAGTATAAATACAGAAGAAATTAGTCGAAATATTGTACGGGACTCGCGTTCAATAGCAGGTAGTTACGTAACATATAGATAATAGTAGATAAAGTATGGGATGTTATATTAATATATATAATTATATGAATCTATTGAATTTATATTAATGCAAAATATGGTATTAAAGAACATCAGTCAACTATTTTCCTCTCAATTAGTGACTTATAATTCGCTTTGATGTAGGTTCGAATCCGGTCTAGGCTGAAATATTTCTCATATAGGATACTCGCAATTTCGAATCAGTTGATAATAACTGGTAGTAATAATATTCAATAAAACAGCTTAAAACTTATGCCTGTATTAAAATACATAAAACCCCAATAAAAAAGATAATTAAATAACCACTCTTCTATACCCTTCATGAGTTGAAGTGGTACAGATTGTTTTATATTTTATTTCTTAAATTATTCATTTACAATTTTTTTCTTTACCCTATTCCTTTATCAAGAAAATAAATGCAATGGATACAAAAAAGATCCTTTAGTTCTTGTGCTCTACAAGTAATAAAAATGTTTTCCTCAGCTGTTGGGAGCATGATTGAGATGGTATCGTGGCTACTGAAACGGACTACACTTGTTTGTCTTATTAAAACCAAAAATTATAATGATTGCAAAAAAAATAAGAAATAATGAGTACGGGATTGAAAGTGTGCTTCCGTTGCGTGATTAGAAGGATCGTGTTCTGTATGACCTTGTAGTTTTCATTTTTTATTATAAGACCGTGGAAAAATTCCAACGAAAAGCCTTAAGTCTCCAAACTGAAACAGAAATAGAAATTATCTGTCCAATATTTCGCCCATTCAGGCATCCTCAAGGTAGGAAGAGAATAACAGCAAAACAAAACATGAATAATGCACCCAAGAAACATCCCCCCACCTCGAAGGCTCAAATGCAACTAATGAATCATGAGGAAGATTACTCGACCCCAGCTGGTTAAGGTTAAATAAAACCAGCTGATAGATACTTCAGAAATTCAAAATTCAATATACACTCACCAAATTTCAAAAAGCACTACAGGAAAAATAAATAATAGTAAACATCACAAAACTTAAGACGAAAGACCATATAAAAAAATGAAAAAAGTAAAAATGCAAGAATAAAATTATCATTACCAAGAATCCAGTGGACCTACGGCTACTCCACAAAATATATTAATATTGAAAAGTAAAAAAGAGACCTTACATAAATGTTAAGACCGTGGAAAAATTCCAACGAAAAGCTTTAAGTCTCCAAACTAAAACATGAATCATAAGGAAGGTTACTCGACCCCAGCTGGTTAAGGTTATATAAGGTTATATTATATAAGGTTAACCAGCTGGGGTCGAGTAACCTTCCTTATGATTCATTAGTTGCATTTGAGCCTTCGAGGTGGTGGGATGTTTCTTGGGTGCATTATTCATGTTTTGTTTTGCTGTTATTCTCTTTCTACCCTGAGGATGCCTGAATGGGCGAAATATTGGACAGATAATTTCTATTTCTGTTTTAGTTTGGAGACTTAAGGCTTTTCGTTCGAATTTTTCCACGGTCTTAACATGTAAGGTCTCCTTTTTACTTTTCAATTTTTTATTATATTTTATAAAAGTAGCTATGTTATAATAGCTTATAATAGCAGAAAAAGAGAAATTTCTACTGAATAATTTAAAAAAAAAATAAAGTTTCAAATTAATAAAGCCAAAAAAATTGTAGATCTTCTTCGGATGTTGAAACAATATTGATGTTATTTTTGTAAAATCCATATTATCGCTCGACACTTTTTGTAATATGTTTTGTAGTATTTTCGCAAATTCAATTGATTTGTGAAACTATCTATGTTTATATCTCTGTGTACCTCTCCTTGAAAAAAACAATATGGAGGACCAATATTCTGAAATATCGAAATGCTTTTGATATATTTCAATCTTTTCAAGAAATATCGATGTGCTATATATCAGTTCCAGTTTGTATATATTCTGAATGTTCTTTGTAGAAGTAGGTAGTCTTGAAAGGAACAAACCAATTACTATTTATTTTAACCAATTATAAAATTATTTTTAGGTAAATAATTTTCATGATAATTAAAAAATAAATAAATAGGCGATCAAACAAAATTTTATGAATTTCATGGACTTTTCCACAACGTGTTCTTTAGAGAAACACACAATTTTCTCAATTAGCTTGCTATATCTTGCTGTTCTTGAGGTTTCAGCAATAACAAACAGTAGGAAACAAGCCAATTGAATAGGGAGTGTGTAGCACGGTGGGTTGCTGTGCTGAGTTCTTGGCTTAAAACCGGCTTGGAATATAAATTATTTAGTATATTGACATAGAGATCTAGAGACCTATTTAGTATTAATTTAATAAATGAAAATTAATGAAACTAATTGAAAATTAATGATATTAAAAATAAAGGAAAACAAGATAGCTCCCAATAATAATTTAAAAGAAAGACAAAAATATATAAATAAGATATCAATAATTATAAATAAGAAAACAATTAATATTTACATATATACAAACTTTATAAAAAATTTAACAACAAAAAATAATAAAAAACCAAACAAATATAATACACACTTATTGGGAGAAGCATGGCTGTTGATCTCAGCCAAATCACTTGGCTGCGCAACCGTTGGCTTAGAAACAGTACACAAATCTCTCTGTACTTAACCCTATAGCCTTCATGAGTTATAGTGGTAACGTTTTTTTTACATTCTTCCATGATATACCAAAATTGTCTTTTTTTATCAGAACCATTCTTAACACTTTTTATAGGTATTTTATTAAATATATTCATCTAAATTCAGAATATGAATCAGATTAATTTTATATTCGGTTATTGTTTATGTATGGATGCCTCACGCCTTGACAGGTTGTTCGATCGTTAGTGAACCGTTCATGATGAATGGATGGACCTATCGAACCATCTACAACCTCAACCAGGTTGAGGACACTGTTCTACTGATCTGGTAGGCTTAATATTTTTTTTTAATTCAATTTTTTGTAATGATAACGACAGATAATTATAGCCTATTTTAAACGCTAACATGGCGCTACCTGTAGATAGGAATGAGTAAACCGTGTTTTCTTACCCACTATCGATGGCACTTTGTCAAGAATTATGGCGAGATTGGTAGTTAATGAATAAAAATAAGGCAAAGAAAAATTTTTATTATAAGTTCAGTTTGATCATAAACGTCAAGGAACAGTTAAAAGGGCCCTAAGATAAAATTAAACATGGTTTAGTATCTAATCTAATTAAAGCAGCAACTGGTTAAAATTATATTGTTGGACTGATTTTTAAATTTATCTTGAAAC
This sequence comes from Arma custos, assembly GCA_037127475.1. Taxonomy (NCBI): domain Eukaryota; kingdom Metazoa; phylum Arthropoda; class Insecta; order Hemiptera; family Pentatomidae; genus Arma; species Arma custos. The sequence continues at coordinate 13,459,957 of CM073760.1, read as the reverse complement.
ACTTGGATAAGTTAAAGCATGCATTAACTTAAGTATACTGCTTCTTCAAATGAAAAAAAAAATATCTGTGCCTCTTGAACCCATCTTTGGTTCAGTACATGGTACATGGTAGGGACTTTACTGTTCCTTGCACAACGGTTGTGTAGGGAGGGGATTTGCCCTAAATCACGCTCAACCGCCAGATTTTTCCCCCTTATTTTGGGAATCCACTTTATAGAGGCTGGGTGAGCCCCAGGAGAGTCCTAGATCCCATTGGATCCCTCTCCGGACGCTAACAGATTAAATAAAAGACTGCCAGCGAGCGGGATTCAAACCCAGCGCTCTACCACTGAGCCACTCCACTATACTCTTTCAAAAGAACGTCATAAATCAAAACACTTAATTTTTCAATAAAGCTATTCGAAAGTTCCATGTGAGTTAAAAAAATAAATATTTGGGTATTAATAAAGCGAAGAATTCCTATTGTAATTATGTCATTAAAATTATTTTATTAACCATTAGAGAATTAGCAAAAGCTTGAAACTTATTGATTTTATTTTTATTTATTTTAAACTTATCTCATTATTCCCATAAAACTTCAAGTTCAAACATGACACAACTTAAATTACGACTTTAATAAGAACAAAAACCTGTTGGAAATGGAATATCAGTTATGTTGTTCCTAAATTAAAAAACCTTCAACCAAAATAACCAATAGAATCAATGATTAATTCAAAAAAATATTAAATTTTGAGTAAGCTCGTTGTTCTGAAGGAGTTATATAAGTATAAACATAAACAGTTAAGCTTTGTGATTTAAAAATATCTAATTTGGTCACGACTTGACTTCCTTGCAAACTTTTAGTGAACAATAATAGTTGATTGATCAGGTACAATCCTGAATTAAAGTAAATTGTGTATTACAATAAAATAGGAAAAAATCCCCAAAAGTGAAGCCTTAAGTCTCTAATAATGGAAAAAAACTAATGTAAGTCAGTTACTACATATGTTGAGTGTCCGGCAGGGGGTCCTTAGGGAGTAAAAATCCTTCTTGTTGGGTTTCAGTGTTTGAATCCCTGGCTTGTTGGGTGGGACGTTGTTCGGGACATCCTATTCACTTTATTTTTCAGTTAAGAAAATAATATAATAATACTAAATATAAATTATACCCTTATATCAGGGGTTGTGTTGGTACGGGTTTTTGTTTTTGCCAAAACGAATCGTTAGCGTAAGCTGATGCGGTTCTAAAGATTAAAAAAAAAAAAGAAGTTAAGTATTCTATTGCCATAAAAACTGTACTATCATAACTCGGTCATAACAGCGGTTCACAAGTCGATTTTATTACTAGGATTTTCCATTTTATAACTCTAAAAACATATAAATTATAAAGTATTAGATATATATAGTTGTAGGAGGACGCATACTAAAAACAAACAAGACTTAAGTATATAGTTGTTAGATACTCTTTCTTAAGTAGACACAAAGAAATCTCCTTTTCCTAAGACGATGCCTTAACAGTCAACATAGGATATTCCGGAGACTAGATATTATTGCGACTAAAGGCTCCTTAAGTCTTTCGTTATTATCAGCTGATCCAGAATTCCATGTCCTCTAGAATCCTTTGGTCACAAGAGAGATCCCATCGCTCTCGAAATGGGATTGTTCTTCGGCACTCTCGTCCTGAGAACTCCTCAAGGACTAATCTTCTTCGGGGTCGACCGGTTGATCCGATTAAAGATGTCATCGTGGACTTAGCCGCAGGAGGCTCTGTCGGATATAAAACAAAATGTATTAGCCGTCAGCTTTATTTACCCTCTAAGGCTCATTATGTCTTTATATACGCTTTTCAAAATTCAAAAGGCGGTTATGGCATAAATATTTTTAACGTGAAATCGTATACCGAAATAAAAATTTTAATATTTGACTGAAATATTACAACGTTTCGAATATTGCAGACTATCTTTTGACACTTAAACTTTTTTATTTCGGGTAAAGTACCACCAGTCTAATCCACGAAGTGCCTTGGGTACCGGATATCGTAGGGAATGTCCTTTTTCCGAACATTACCTATTTTATAAAGGCTGGATGAGCCTAAAAAAGGTCTTTCAGATATTACTTGTGATTTAAGGCTGTTAATATAATAGAGAATTTATTATGGTTTTAAACCCTAGCCTTCAGCTTAGTAGCTCAGAGATCCGCACACATTCACGATCTACGCTCTAAAGTATACCCAGTAGTAATTTTTATCATCTGGACTTTTAATAAAAACAGCGATGAACCGTTTTTATTTAAAGAATTTTTAAAGTTTTTTTTTTTAAATGAATTCGTGTTTTGTTCCAGTTTGGATTTAAATAAAATTGTTATGTTATTACTTTCTAGATATTTATTTTGAATGAAGGGCCTAGGGTTAAGTACAGGTTAACTATATCTGGAACAATGGTTGTTCAGAGAGATGAATTGTATGAGACTATCAGACAGTCAGAAAACCAGAAGCACTATATGCAGCGGAAACATAGGCTTTGACAACTCAAGACTTTTTTGAAAACAAAATGTAATTGGTTCAAACAAGTTCAATTCGATTCAAAAGAGTTATAAATTTCAGAGTGTATGATTAAAAATACTGTACACTTAAGAAACTTGTTAAAGGTTGAAAATAGAACATTCCAAGATAAACCTAAGGTTAGAAGGTAAATATTAATCCCGGAAGAGAGGAGAAATGCAACATTGGAGAGAATGAAGTAATATTGGAGAAAGCAAAAAGAAGAGTTTACGCATCCAAGTAAAAATTATGGATTTAACGTACCATTAAATGAGGGATTTGAAACAAATAAAAATATTTAAGAATATGTAATGTGTTTGTTATGCTACAGTGAGAGTCCAAAATTTTGCCTACACAGGTGTAATGTTTTTTTTTTTAAACACTTTATTGATACATTACAATCTGCCACTTGTGGGCAATAAGTAATGGTGCTATGTAACTTAAGATCATTCCATAACAAAACAATGATATAAACAAAACATAATAAATAAATATATACATGTGGTAATAAAAAGAAATTAATGCGAAAATGATAATAAAATAAAGTAAAGAAGAAATGTACGGATTCATACCCTATTTACAATTTGCCTGGGGTCCCCGAACTGAGCTTCTTCCCCAGGAATGAAGGCAAAGCAGGAGTCCGGGAGGCCCCAGCCCCCTTTCCCAGCCGCGTTACTGGCATTAAACGCCAATGGAAGCTGGTTAAGGGTGCCTCACATAAGCTGGTCGTGAGTGGAGAATCTGGCCAGTGCCAGTACTCCAAATAACATTATTATATCAGTTCTCGGGGCCATTGCCGGTTTAGATGGCGGAGTGGGTTATATGGATGTGTGGAACTGGATAATGACAGATATGAGGAATGAGGTCGAAGACGAAAGGAATGTTGAGATGATTATGGAGGGTTTTGTTGGAGACATAGTAAGGAGCATTGACAATAGTTCTCAGGACTTTGGATTGAAAGGATTGAATGCGTCTGATATTCGATTTTTTCGCGGTCCCCCACAGTTCCAGTCCATAGGTGACATTGCATAGGCTCGATGCCAACGTTTTAGGTTCCCTCCAAAGAACGGCAAATCCAAGGATTTTTAATTTTCACTCCAAATCCTAAGGCCACCCGCCGGACTACGAATACGCGATCTTAGGCTTAGCAGATTGTTATGCTAACCACTACAACACAGGTCGCCCCAAAAATTAAATTTGTCTTTGACATCTAGAGATATAATCACTCTCCCTTGTTGAAATGTTTCCCATTAAAAAATAATGAATCCTTAGAAAGTATATTTTTTTTTAAGAAACAAAAAATGAATGAAACTCAAGAAGTGTTCATACTTTTTGTAAGCGGTATCCTTTTCTGCGGTTTTCGGTTTACATTCTGATATTTCTTTTCGCCGCCTTGAGGCCGAAAGCCCTGGGATTCTTCGCATTCTTCTTTACCAGCTTCTGGTTTAGAAGAGAGCATATGTAAATAACAAGGTAATCATGTTGTATAAAAAATCCATATATATATAATTCAAATTGTGTTTGAAGCTAAATTACAAAACTAAACAACTCATTCACGCTTATTAAACAGAAATAAACTATAAATACAAGTCAATAATAATTTTGATGAAATTAATAAGGCATCATCTATTTCGTAACAGGAATATTATTTATGCATTTACAGTACCTGGCCATATTAATGTGACCACTGGATAGATTCGTTCTTGTTACATGTTTGCATAATCTTTTTGGATGCGTAATGATGTAAATCCAGTTTAAATATTAGTTTTCTGGGTAAGTTAGTTATCTGATAATAATATGAAATTGAAAAAAATAGTTTCGAAAATAAATCTTTATTTTTTTTAAATATTTTGTGGTGTCACCCTATTTATACCCTATTTTAAATATTGATGAAAAAAGACTATGAAAATAGTTAAAATTTATGATACGAATAATAAATCAATAATAAACTTATCCGAATCCGATTTGTATTTAATGAAAAAGGAACAATAAATCAACAAAAATTTCAAACACAAATTATGCACGCTGTCACTCGTAAAACAAAATGACTGTACTAAAACCAATGCTGCCATTACAAAAAAAAAATACTTTAAAAAACTTATAACAGTGTTGCCATTACTTAAAACAGCAATTTATTAAGACACTCGAAAGCATAAAAAAACAAAAAGAAAATAATCTTTCTTGGTGGTCACATTAATATGACCAGATACTGTAAATACTCATAAATTCCAATACTGCCAAGTACAATAATAGTAGATGGCATTAAAATAAATAGATTACCAATATTGAACCAATAAAACCAGCTTAAAAAAGTTCATATTCCATGGCGCATTAATTTGTTAAGACCCAGAATAATTTATTTTGTTTCTGAACGATTTTGCCGTATTACAAGAAATAAAATATATTTCATGGACTGAATAAAAATCATTTTCATCTTATGTTATGTTGTAAATGTTAGTAACTGTTGAAGCAGTTCCTCTTGTGTATTATCTATATTGTTTTATAGACAGACAACGCTGTAGTGACAGTTTAGATCATGTTGGCTGTGCTCTATGGCGTCTTTGTAACAATGTTAATAGTAACATCCACGGATGGACGCTGTAGGATCTGGAGATTCTCCAGGGGCCCAGTAACATCTACCTTCTACAAAATGGTTACTCTTGATCGAGCAAAATCTAACTTATTACCAAATTACCTCCTTGCTCAACCGTTGTCCAAGAAAGAGTACAGACTCTAGCTTTTTTCCTACCTTCATGGGTTGGATTGGTACAGGTTAGGTTGATACTGTACTTGCACATATTGAAATACCGTAGAATTGTAATGATATAGGAGGAACAGGTATAGAATTTTTGAAGAAAGAAAGTTTTTCCTTAATTTTGCAAATATCTAAACTAATCGATGAAAACAATTTGGACGAAAGAGTTTAGTATTATCAGTGAGCGATAAAGATTAGCTTCATTCAATAAATATTCCTCTAAGTCATTCACAAATATTGAAAGGAGCATAGGTGAGAGGGTGTCCCCCTGTAGAACGCCCTGCGAAACAGGGAATTCCTTAGAAAATTCATTCTGAAATAAAATCCTAAATGAAGCCTGGCTGTCTCTTCAGAGGTCTTGCAAGATGTTGACCCACTTTCTACTTAATTCAAACTATAATTTACAGTATTGAATGCTCTTTATAAATCTACAAACACTGCGTAACGCTGTCTTTTGGGTTTTATTAGTTGTAACTGGATAACACTCGACGGAGTAAAGTGGCTATCAGTGCATCCTCTATTTTTCGGAACCCATTTTTGCATTCTACTAGGGGATTACGGAATTAGGACTAATTGGAAAGCCGATTACCGAGAATGTGGGTGAAAATTGTTGTAATAGAATTCATCAAAGAAATTCCTCTATATTTTATTTGAAAAGAAAAGATATGACCAGGACCGGGACATATCTTTTCTTTTTAAATAAAATACTTAAAAAATTATATCATATAACAATAAAATAAATTATAAATTCCTCTATAGTTTTCATGTTTACTTGGGTCCCTTTTTTGAACAGTAACAACATGTCAAATTTACACCAAGCACGCGGTACTGTTTCTTCGCTTAAAATTTTGTTAGATAATGAATAAATTTTACCCCGTTTTCAGAGATTTTTTAACAATAAAATTCATATGACCTGGTGATTTGGAATTTTCACAATTTTCCAGAGTCCAATTATTTTCATTTATAAAAAAGTCCGCGTCAATGAATGGCCGAACATCCAGTACAAAAAAATATTTTGCTTGAACAGGGGCGTAGAGTTGAGAGAAATAATCGACCCTGGAATTCGTAGCAATTTCGTTCTGATAGGAAGGAGAAGAACTTATGTAGTATATTGTAATAACTAATTATCTATATGATAACTGCCTTCGATATAATTATCTATATAATTAACTATCATCTTTCTGCTGATTTTCAATTGTTTTTACTTCACATATCTGGACAAAATTCATTCAGATTAGTTTATTTAGTAAACGTTGTAAATTGATTTTAATAATGCTTATAACATTACACATAGCTGTTAATTGGATTAATGTATTCAGAACTTGCTTTTCATTCTCTTGGTCGGACTAGGATGGATTGATACGTTATTCTGCAAATCCTTGCAAAAGATCACGCATGGCCTTTGAACCTCTCGCACACAAATCAATCACTATAAATCCTCCTTCCTTCCTCCTCGAAGGATTAAATAATCATAGGACCGTAGGGAGAAGAGATGGATGGTGTTAGCGCCATATACTCCTTCTTTTTCCCTCCCAGGAGGAGAAGAGAACAACACCTCCTTAGATTAGAGACCCGGAGGACCGTGTGTGTTTTTTCTGCGCTCTTCCCGGGCGATACCTCCAGGCAGTTCTCAGAAGAGTGAAGTATTGAGGTCCGTTAACGAGACTCGATCCTCTACCTGCCCTGCCTAGGCCCGAGTCTTAACGATAACAGCACGAAGGCAAATTATATAACAATAGTTGGTACATTCTTCATTATTTGCTTATAATTAACTCACTTTTCATTTTAAGGAGAAATTTATAACAACTTATATACGTATCTCATTGACGTATATATAATAGACAAAAATAACCGATAATCATTCGATATAACTGAATTTACTATGAAATTTAAAACTGTATTAAAACAATACAACGAATATAATAATATGGATTATACATAATAGCATGGACAAATGGAAGCTAACCTAAACTACCCTCAGATACCAATTTAACTTGGAACATCACGAGACCATCTTTCTTTTCAGACATCTAGGAGGAATACCCGGTCTTGAAGAGGAGGTTAGGTTTGAATGGGAATAAAGAGGGTCATGAAAAGATCAAAATCGGATTCGGGCCAAATCAGCAACAATTGTGACGTTGAGGTCACAATGGCTGATTCTGTAATCAACAAAGGAAGAAGCATTAAGGATTTTACGAAGTAGTATGGAATTGGATACGAGAGGAATTCGATGGCTTAGTGGAACCCTAGTCCAAATAGGTTGTAATTTTTGTAATTACTTGGGATCTTAGAGTATTTGTCTAGTAAATGTTTAAGTACATTAGAACAGTTCCTTGAACACTTTCTGTCTAATAGGAAGATTATAAGTCAAACGTTTGTCAAAATATTATCCGGATATAGTATCAGATTTGTTCTTCAGGAGTCAGTGGGGTATTATAAATGGATATCGAAGGAAATATCTCGTCTTCAGAAAAATATGAACACTTAATCATCATCATCACTGGCACTACAACCCGATAGGGTCTTCTCCGCATCAAGACGACGCCTCCACTCATCTCTGTCTTGCGCCAGAGTCTGCCAAGTGTTGAGGAGCTTCTTTGTGTCGGCTTCGACCTCATCTACCCATCTCAATCGTGGCCGTCCTCTCCTTCCCCTCCCATCCACGTACCCAAAGAGCAGCCTCTTGATAGGTGTGTTCCCGTCCATTCTTGCAACATGCCCCGCCTATCTTAGCCTTGAGATCCTTATAAATTGTATCACATCTGATTCCCGGTAAATACGGCACAACTCTGCGTTGAATTTTTCACTCAAAAACCTGCAAGCTAATGGCATCAACCTGCAACTTGATAAGGGCCATGTCTCTGAGGCGCATGTCAGTACAGACTTGTACAGAGCAATCTTAGACTTTCTTGCCAGTAAATGACGTCTTAATATTTTGGCTAGGCCAGAACGAGTTAACTGTATAGAGGGAAACCGCAAATTCATTCTCCTAGTTTCTGGCTTTAAATGGAGTTGTAATATAAGCAATTAATCCATTTCAAGCCAATGTCTCACTTGGCCACTTATGCACTAAGAGAATAATAAGATTCCACTTTCTTTAGTTCAATTAACTCATTTTGAAAATAAAAACTACTTAAATATTTATTCACCGGAGCTGTAGATGTATAATAGATCATACTTGATAGCATGTGTAATTTTAGAATAATTTTATTTGCCAAGAATCAAACCATTTTGTATATTATTCATCAACCATTTCCACATCGACAACTCTATGTTTGTCTAAAGTTGTAGACATAACGAGTTCCCAAGGTAGCAAGATGGTAGTTAAAAGATATAGATAAAATATAAACAAATGTTTGGTTTTCTCTTCGGCTACCCTGAGAGGTATACTTTGGTCGCTTGTACAACCACCGCAGGACCTCAACAGTTCTATACAATTACCGAACAGGATCGTTTAGGATTTGATGGATATCTGACGAAGGGAAATGCAGATTACAGGATCGGAGGTGTCAGAATTAGCCTTGTTAGCCTCCTTGTGATAATTAGAGACCGGGAGATTTGTCCGTTCCTAATCAATTATCGATATCTTCTGTCTTCTGTTTCAGATTCGTCAAAATTGTTTTTTTTTTCGAAGGAATTACGAAATAGTAAATCGTGGTCTCGTTTCGGGAGATCATTAGCCTTCGGAACTATCTTAGTAATGGTTCGTAATTACTAGAAACTTTCGTTGGTCCTTTGAAGTGGTGGTTGTTGCTCCGGCGGTCGTATACACCTGTGTTGAACTTTCCTAGCTCGGTTACTAATTGCTCCCATAAATCTGAGGTAACTATGCCGAAATGAGGTGTGAAATGTGGGAAATCGTTTAAACTACTGAGTAATTAATTACTTCAACAAACATGATATATCGGGATCCACGGCTAAATTATCCTTGATTGGAAAATTAGAAAAATAAAACAATAAAAATGAAATTTACACTTTATTAATTAGGATTTACAGTTTAGAAATTTAATAATAATGAGTTATATTTGATATAAAATAATATTTAAAATAAAATTTCAATCAAATACTTTATAAGAAAATTAAACCACTTTCACATGAATAAGAATAAAAATTAGTTTTAATGGTAATTTATTGGATATTTGATAACTGGCATCATCGGCACATCACTCAGGCTATCCTGCACCTCCTTAAGCCATCCTGCATCCTTCTTATACGATTTATCTGTACTCCATATATTTTTCCAATGATCGATCACAAGCTCATTGCTTGGGTAACTGTTGCTTGCCTCACGTTTTTGGGAGGACAATTGTCTAAAAGTTTTTCCATCTTTGTGAAAGTTTCGTTTTGTTTTCTCCTTTCAGCGGCCTCAGTATATCTCCTCACCCTGTTCGCGCAGACTGCCAATTTTTGTTTCATGTTATCCATGAGTTTTGTCAATTCCTGATTCATTTCCGACACTTGCAACTCTCCAATATGTGTGACAATAATTTAATGTATTTTCGTTTTCAATTTGATTGAAGCTTTCTCTGGACTCCTTAAGAAATTTGAAAGAATGCCAATGTTACGACGTAGAGATCCAATCTTATTTAAGAGTCTTATTTTCCATGGGGGGATTTTGTCATATTTTTCTTTGTTGCTATGCATTTTTTCGAATTTTTCTTTAAGTAGCCCTAGTTTTAACGTCACTGTCCTGGCAGCTACGTATATCCAATGACAGATCTCTAAAAGAGTCATGCTTCCTGACATGTTATCGGACAAGACTTGATCTACCGTTTTCACCACTTTTAATGCCTCATAGCCATACGGGACACGAGGTATTGCAGCTCTTTGTTTTAGCGATATGCCTTCATATTCCATGTGCTCTTTAATCATAATTTCCTCTAATTCTATTCATGGCTGATCAGGAGTTTCGTGCTGTATGTCAGTTTACGGCTCAACATCATTGGATTCCTGAGCAATATCAGGCAAAATATTTAATGTTCTTGCAACCTCCTCCTTGGCATCATTAATTTCCACAGCAGAAATTTCCGCTCCATTATTTGTTTAACTTGGTCAGCAAGCCTTTGAGATGTGACCTCTACATCTGGGAACTGTGCATGCCAATACTCGGTTATTCTACTGCGATATCCAGTTTTTTCCTTTTCCAATTTCGTAGCCAAGAAATATGCTCGGATTATAGCAATATTCATATTGTAGGTCCACTTCATCCGTGACTGCACATTTCGTTGGCGGTTTGTTGCTCAATGGGAGCCTCCAAGCTCGATTCGAGGCTATTTGTCTTTTAGTTCGCACCATTTTGATGGGTAAATGCATTTTATACCTGCTGCCAGGTTTTCCTAGGTGAGTTAACACTGGGGTGTGTACTGTAAATGTTCTTTGTGTCAGTGTATTTGATTTTGAGGACTGTGGTGTGTGTACTTGTGGGTGGTGTAATGTACTCAGAAACCCGGGGGATCGTAAAACCCCTGTTTTAAAAAAAAATCCTAAAACTGAACCCAACAGTTGCCTCTTGCAGGTTTATTAATATTATTACTATATTATTACTCTACTGTATACATTATTATATTATTATACATTATTATACTTGTACTATGTTAGTATTACTAAAATTATTGTTACTAAAAAAATTATTATACTAATAAGGCGTTGATGACCAACCGGTTTTACGCCTCTAAATAAAAACAACCAACCAACCAACCTTCCTACACCTTAATTTACTCCAATAATTTTTCCCTGATCATACTAAAACGACGTGCAAGAACATTGTCATATTGAATAATGGCTTGGCACTTGTTTCGGTTTACAATACTAGCACAAGTTTACTACAACCCACATCGTATTAGCGTGGAATGTAATGTTTATTTTATAAAAATGAAATACTGAATAAAAAGCCTGTAACACTACTACAATCCACGAAAAATCTTGGATTCAGTACATGGTAGAGAATGTACTGTTTCTAAGACAACTGTATTACAAGGAGGTGACTTGTCCTAGATCACGCTCAACCAAGACACTTTTTTTGTAGGAATTAAGAGACTTTATAGAGGTTGGGTGAGCCCTAATAGGATTTGCAGGTCCCTCAGGGTTCTATGTATGGTAATTTTAACATATTAAATATTGCATCGGTTACAGCCTGATTTTAACCCCGAATTCCCATCACTGGAACACAGTGCTCTACCATTGAGCTACCCCGAGCTCAGAAATCATATAAAGAAACATTATAACACGAAATTATTACAATTTTATTTTTTGTTATAATTTTAAATATTAATTGATCTTCCAAACCCCCCCTTTGGAGAGACCAGGGCTCAAATCCCGGCCGTGGACATATCTTTTCTTTTTAAAAATAAAAAATATTCAAATTATTACAAAACTATAATAATGTAAGTAATGCTAAGTCAGTTTTTCTAATTAAACACACTTACCAGGTTAGCATAAATTGGTTGAATAAATTTAAGAACAGTTATTCACGCGTATTATTCGTGAGTAGGTATCCTTTAAAAAAGTCGTAGTCTATTATTTTTTTCCCAGTGGGGATTTTTGAGAGGGAAATTCCCTAATCCTTTACCGCACTGAGAAGCGGCACGAATATAACCTGATGTTTATAGTTTCCCTGAGCCCGTGCCTTATTAACAGATACAACTTTCTTGTTAGGCTTCTTCAGGCGACGTTTTATTACTCGACCAAAGTCAAAACATAAACGGACCGAAGTGATATAATTTGTTCCCAACTGATTGGTTCTTATTGGTACACGTGTTCTCTATCCGATCAAGAACGACACGTTCTCCATAAGAAGGATTAAAGGCTCGATTTGTGACTGATCGTTCCTGGTCGAAGTACATAGAGATAAGTTTCTGGACCAATTAATATATTTTTTTCTCTTTTCTTTTTTTGTTTGGCCCCATCTGACGAGGCTAACGAGTACTATCTTACGACTCGACACTTTTTTAGAGTAATTGCTATTCTCACGTGAGTGACTGGCAGACAGTTTTTACTGCCACTCCGTCAGACGGATGGGGAGAGTGACAATTTGTCCAGGTAGAACTCTCGCCCACTAAGAAGATATCCAACACTTAAGATGTTGTCGAATGTCTTTGTATCTGCCCGGAAGAACGATCTAAGGAAATTCTCGCCTTGTAAAAAAGGAACGTCAATAAACTACCTCCGGTGCTTGTTCGTTTACGACCGCTTTTTTTATTATTTATTTCATTATTATTATTTTATTTTGCTTTTTTACAGAACACCATTGATTGGAAGGCAGTTGTAAACAAACAACTTTACACCTACTTACTGTAAACATAAAAATGCAACCTCATCAGTACATCAGCTTCCTGTACAGAAGTTAATTGGTTACAACTGCTTTGTATTCAAGTTTAATATTCATATTCATTGTTAAAATTATTGATTATTTTACTTAATATTGTTTAAAATGATTGTAGTTGACAACTTAAGCTGGGATGAGAAAGTTATTAATAAAACAGTTACTCATTTAAATTACAATTAAAGCCAAGTTTTGAACGAAACGGGCCCTTTGTTTGTTAGTATAGTGTATCCCTTGAGTAAGTTCATTACATCATACAGTGTCTAAGCAAACGATCTTGCAGGTTTAACCTAGATGTCTTGTTTTTCCCAAAATTAAGGAAACCCCCTGAACTTATAGAGGCGGGTAGGGTTTCCTTTATCCCACAGGGTGATTTACAGTTGTAATTTGTTTACTATAGATACTCCTTAATCGCGAGTTTCCAGTGTCACGTTAGACAAACTTAGTTTGTAGGGTACTGAAAGTTCGAGACTGAAGTCCTACTTCTATGGTTATTGTTATACTTTGAATCTGTATGGGATCTTGGGACCAATAAAGTTTGAAACCTTAATTGGGAAAAAACATGCTTGAAAAATTACGGTGCATACCGTGCACTGAATCCATAGCCCTCATCGATTGTAGTTTTATTGATAGATTTCATATATATAAGTTTTAGTTATATCGCATACGACTTTGCATTTTTTATGAACTGTATGGGTAGCTCAGTTTGTAAGGTGCTATGTCGCTATTCTGAAGATCCGTAGTATAAATCCAGTTGCAGATAGCTGCAATGCAGATAGCAGATTATTTGATTTGTAACAGACATAGGTGGTTACTCCGGGTCTATCGACCCTCCTGGGGCTCACCCTGACTCCATAAAATTGATATTCTTAATTGAGGGGAAAATCTGATAATTGAGCGTGATCTCTGGCAAATCACTGTCTAGTGTTAGAAACTATAGTCTCAACCAGTTATTTAATCTTTCATGTAGTGTTACAGGGTTTTTATGATAATTTTAACAAGAATGTTAAGAGCTATCTGGGCCATACATATGCGAAAAGTGTGTCGGATATGAGTTTGAGTAAGTTCCATTTTCAAGAAAAAAGTGAGGAATATAACTGAAATATATATATATATATATATATATATATATATATATATATATATATATATAAAAAAATTGATAAAATAAAAGAAATTCAGGTAGGTTTCATTACTGCGTTGAAATACCGGAGTAATACTATCAGAGATATATATGTATATATATATATATATATATATATATATATATATATATATATATATATATATATATATACATCATATACTTTTTTTTTTTTTAATTTGTTCCCCCCATGGTAACCCCATGGAGGGACCGTTTATTAATATTAGGACATGCTCCATACTTAAGTAAGCATATTACATGTCATTACATGTGATGTTAATAATTACAGATCAATTTGGTATCATAATTACAGAATACATTTTAGTAAAATTTAACAATACAAGAAATTCAAAATTTATAGTTTGACTAAATTGATAATTTCTTAGAATAAAATAAAATTAAAATTAAACTTGTAATCCTAAATTATGTAATGAAAAATAAATAAATTTAACAAATATACAAATAAACAAAAATGAAAGGTTTTATGATATAAATGATGTAACTAAATAAAAAAAAAATAAAAAATCAATTCATGAGTTATACATTACGATTAGCGACAGTTCTTAATAAAAATGTATACATATATATTTATATTCATAACAGTTACAATTAAAAATGAAAAACCAGGTATCTGGTGAATTGCCCTTCTTATGTCCTAGAGCTGATCAAAATTTATGTCTTTTATAAATGATAATAAGTCAGTTTTAAATTTAGAAAAAATTAAATGTTCTGTCTCAGGCCAAGTCCCTCGTTTGAGTATTATGTTTTTTATCAATTTAATTCTTTGTCGGTCGTATCGTGAACAGTCATATAGTATGTGTCTGAAAGTGTGGGTCTGTCCATCTTCATCACATGCGTCTGTTCTTATAATGTTAAATCTTTTCAAATACTGTTTTGTGTTTCCATGTTCTGTTAAAAATTGTGTTAATTTGAAGTCTTAACTGTGTAATTGTTGGTAATTTTCGAGTGTTATGCGAGTGAGACATCATATACTTATATATATATATATATATATATATTATATATGAGTATATGAATAACGATCTCAAAATAAAAAGACAGGCATTTTCAAGTCTCAAAAGAAAGACTCAGTAGCAGAAAATAAAAAAAATGTATATTTTTAAATTATAAAAATATCTGCTACCCATCATCTTGGATGAAAACCTTGAAAATTTAAATATTTACGAACTCAAGTTGGTACTACTGTTAAAAATGTAAACCCCAAGAGGAGCAGCATTCTTTTTACTTCCAATAATTTATCATTCTCCTCTAATATCCTCTCTTCATTCCATGTTATTTATTCATAAATAAAATAATAAAAATGAAAGTAACACGAATTTGAGCACTTTAAATAGTATTTAATTTTTTTTCTCGAAAAGCAGATTACGCTAAGCTCGTATTGACACGCCGATGGCAATCTCTCAAGGACTGAAGTAAATAATAATTATTTTTAACTCGTTTAATAGTACCCTAAATTTTTTCTTTTCAAAAAAGGGAAAAAATTAACAGCCAGAAGAGCAGATGAGAGAAACAACAAAAAGGATACTGAAATTGGTGTGGGTTCCCGAATTTAGAACACTTTGCATAACAGGATCTAGGAACGGTCAGATAGAGAAGGTTATATTAAATAAAGATTGATGAAGATACGTTAAGTAGGTCTTTGTGCTAAAGGAAAATGGTCTCAGGACCTTTGTTGTTCTGACTCGCTTCCTGTTTAGAAGATGTTTCGATAAAAATCATTTCTTCTGTTCTTCATTGAGTCCTTAGGAAAATGGTTTCATGTATGATGTGGATTAGCTCATTGTTATAAAATTCAGGAGCCAACATTTTAAATAATACATTTAAAAATGGGAGTGGAGTGGCTCAGTGGTAAAGCTCAAAACTGCCGTGCCGGAGGTCCTTCGTTCAAATACCGCAGCAGGCAGGCTTTTATTTATTCTGTTTATTTACTCCTGTAGGATCTCTGACCTTCCTGGGGCTCACCCGGCCTCTATAAATAACCTCCCTCCACAACCGTTGTCAAAGAAACAATACTGTCTCTACCATGCACTGAGCCAAATACCCTTTGGTTTGTATGGGTTGTAGTGATACAAGTTTTTTTATTATTATTTTTTAAATTTTATAATTACAGCTCTGATAGTATATGAAGTTGGTACCACTGGCCGAAAATATTAAATTAATGAATTAAATACATTATGACTATACATAGATTTGTATGTTTTGTGGTGAAATAAAACATAGATCAGTAATTTTAATAACATAAAAATTTGATTTTTTTTTTCAACTTCGATATCAGGTAAGACACCACTCTGCACAACCTTTGTCTCAGAGACAAAGTCTTAGTATAGTCTCTACTATGTGCTGAACCTAATGACTTTTATTAAAACAAGAATATATATCATGAGCAGTAAATGGTCATAAGCAGCATGCATTGCATTACAAAATGCAGTAACAAACTCTAGACTAGTGGAGGAATGCTGTCTAAGACTTGATGAATTAGCTGCACATAATAGAGTTAACATATTTTGGATCTCTGGGCACAGTAATATTCCAGGAAATGAAAGGGCCGACAAATTGGCGAAGAAAGGAGCAGTTATCGCTCCAATTGGACCAGAACCATGGTGCGGGGTTCCCCTTCCCCTGGCTAAGGATACAATTAACAAACTAGCCAAGAGGAAGATAAAAACACGTTGGGATAGAGTCAAGATAATGCTTTCAAACTTTTTATAAAGGATTCCAATGATAATCTTTCTGATAAAATCAAGAAAGAAGCCGCTCACATGTCGAGAACCGACCTCAAAAGTATGGTTGAAACCATCACTGGGCACTGTAAACTCAGGAAACACATGCATCGCTTGGGCATTGAAACTCGGTGCAGATGGTGCACAGAGGAGGACGAAACCCCCTGGCACGTTGTATAGCACTGAGTATGTATAGCACTAAGTCGAAAGGGGACACTTGACCTTGGCCCTGGAGGACACAAGGAACTGTAAGAACTGAGATTTAAAGACTATCTAAAATTTCTCAGAGGTCTAGACCTATGTTAGGGATCTTTAGGACTCGAGCACAATGGGCCTTTTTAGGCCGACGTGCATGGTAACCAAGAGTCAAACATAAATAATAAATTGTAATAAGGATTAGTTAAGATAGGAAATAATTTAAACCAAGTACCTATGGATTATAGAATTGTAGAGCTACAGTTTTTTTTTTTTAATTCTAAAACCAAATACTTGAACACGAAAATTGTAATAATATAAGCATACAAACATCAATTACATTATACTTTGAATTAATTATAAGCATACAATTATATAATTTATAATTTTTATATACGCCTTATTTTATTGTTGGTTATGGAGGTTTTTTATTTTTCCTTCTTGTCAATAACATTTCAAATTATTATTATTTTTAAGATCTATTTTCACTTTTATTGTATTAATAACATATCTCGTATACATTCTTTGGCCAGAAAGTTCATTTAATTGAAGACAGGATATTTTTAAATCATTTCTTTATTTTGAAATTATGAGTGTATGTGTGTGTGTGTGTGTGTGTGTGTGTGTGTGTGTGTGTGTGTGTGTGTGTGTGTGTGTGTGTTTGTATTTCATTCTTTGTCATTTAAATTTAGATGATATTTATTTTCATATTTTCGCTCTAGTCACATATTATTTCGGTTATTCTTTTTTTATATTTCAGTTTTTATTGCTTTAACAATGTAGATTTTTTATAAGAACTGGTGTGCTATGTTGTTTGTGTCTTTTAAAAAAGTTTTTTCAGTTTTGCTTTAATAATAATAAAGTTTTTATTTATTCTGGGACAAGTCCCTTTAGAATAGCAATACAGGTTTTGTAAGCTATTATGCCTTAGAGTGCAAAATTATTACATTTAATTAATTATTACAAATAATTTAGTAAGTGAGAAAGAATAAATAAAAAATAAATAAAAACAATAAAAAAAAATGCGAATTACCTCTAATAACAATATTTTAAAAACAGATTAGAAGAAGAGAAAGAAAAACAATTAAAATAAGTCAGCAATTATTATATATGAGAAACGATTTATAGTTACATATATATATCAAGTTTATTCCAAGCAAAAACAAAGAACGATGAAGAAAAATTCCAAAAATAACATCAGTGATTCACACTTATTAAAAAAAAATTCTAACTAGATGAGTGAACAGCCGCTTTATCTAGGTATGTGTTAGGTATAAACCACCTATGTACTTTGGTTTATATCACACACACTCATAGATATACACACACAACCACACACACAAGTGTACATTAAAAGAACATCATTCATTCATCGAATCAGAGAACTTTAACTACAACAGATCCTACTATATTCGATTTTTTGGGAATTGCAGGGATATTAGGTGATGGAATATACGGGATTTGAAGGATGGAAGATTATTGGAACAAGGAATGGAAGAAGTATAGAGTTCCAAAGGGATGAGGATCGGATAAGGAAAGCTCTGTCAAAAGCTGCTGTTAGGTGGGATGTTTACAGATCCGAGAACGGGTGTTACGGGAGTGGAAATGTATGATGGTCGGCGGGATTGGATAACATGGTAAAATAATAATACTACTGATCGATAGAACGGTAAGTAAAATTGCTTCCAATCCATTTCCAAAAACATAGAACTCTGCACAGGGTCCAACTTTTTTCCATCTAACATTCGAATGTCCAAGGCTGTCTGGCATTTTCATTATTTATTTATCTTTGGAGGTCCATTTGCTGCCGAAGACATTCCTCCAAAGGCCCGAATAAAAAAAAACTGCCCAGAGTGTCGTCAAGACGGCGATTTCAAGAGATAAAAAAAATTAAAACGAAAAACCTAATTAATTTAGAGACCCTGTAGATTCGGCGGTTTTGATTTAAATAGTTTTCTTCCTGGAGGGTGACGTTTTTTGAAAATAATGATTATTTTTCTGGAAGGATGATAAAGAGAGAAACAACAAGAATCGGGATCCCAAAAATCCGCACCTGTGTTAATTGTAAAAAAATCACCTGAGAACACCTGCACATTGTGCTGGGATTTCTGGAAGGTCGTTCAGGATGGACAATGACCATGGATTCCCATTAATTTTAACGATTTCAGCAACTAACCAAACTGCTTTACAGGCTAACAGAGCAATTTAAATCTGGCCAAGATAAATCAAACGATCCACTAATTACATGCATATATATATATATATATATATATATATATATATATATATATATATATATAAATATACTAGCTTATGCCCGCGGCTTCGCACGCGTGGAATTTGGTCTGCCACGTGAAAGATCATTTTAAATAAATAATTTAATTATTTTTTTAAAATATAAGTTACTCGAACATCCGAAATTTCAGATGTCTAACTTCAAAACTGATGGATTCTATACAACCTTTGAACCCCTATTATATTAAAGGGAAAACCCTTGGAGTGGAATTATCCGAATTTCTTTCTTAAGCTATCCACAGAACCTAACTACAAATTTCAAGATGCTAAGTTCCTGATTTACCTTTAATTATGTACTATAACGGGAGGGGCACATGCCCCCGTGCCCCCACATAGATCATGGATAGGGTATCAAAACAAATAGTTTCACTCATGTTCTTTCTGTTATTTTAACAACTATTATCATGTGATTTGCCTTTATTTATGTACAATAATGGATTCTCCACAGTACCTAAAAAAATGTCGGGGGGGGCACGTGCCCCCTTGCACCCTCCCATAAATCCGCGCTTGCTATAGCCTATGTGTTATTCTGATGTATAACACATATGTTACTGTAAAGTTTCATCCAAATCCGTCCAGTAGTTTTTGCGTGAAAGAGAGACAAACATACAAACATTCAACTTTATAATATTAGTAAGATTAGTAGGATATCAAAACAAATAGTTTCACTCATGTTCTTTCTGTTATTTTAACAACTATTATCATGTGATTTGCCTTTATTTATGTACAATAATGGATTCTCCACAGTACTTAAAATACTGCAGGGGGGGGGGGGTGCCTCATTGCACCCTCCCCATAAATTCGCGCTTGCTATAGCCTATGTGTTATTCTGATGTATAACCTATATTACTGTAAAGTTTCATCCAAATCCGCCCAGTAGTTTTTGCGTGAAAGAGAGACAAATATACAAACATTCACATTTATAATATTAGTAAGATATATATATATATATATATCTTAATATTACTAAATATTAGTAAGATATATATATATATATAATATTTCTTGTAAAAACTTGTAATAACTTACCAACCATGATTTTGTACCTTGACTTCAGTAAGTGGTAGTGACTGTACTGTTTCTTCAACGGCTTTTAGGAAGGTAATTTGTTCCAGATCACATTCAACAGCCAGGGTATTTCCCCAAATTAAGTGTACCAACTTTATAGAGGCTGGGTGAGCCCCAGGAGGGTCTCCAGACCTCACATGGACCACCCGTGGCTTTAAACAGATTAAATAAATTATCTACCACAGCCGAATTCGGACAGTAGACCTTCGGCAAGGCAACTCAGCCGTCTCAGCTACCTCTCCTATCTTTCTTTCATATCTTGAGGGGAAATGATATTGCGAATACTCGTTAAACTAACTTTGATCATACCTTGAGAGTAAAAAAAAAGAGGCTTCAATTGCTTTATATTAAAGCAGTCTCTTCCGCGTTAAAATCCCGGCCGGGGCATATCTTTTCTCTTTAAAATAATAATATTAAAAATCAAAACACCTGACCAATAATTATAAATAGTAATATGACGTAAGTCTACTAGGTCCTAAAATTAAAAATAATGTTCAAAGAACATTCGTTCTCGGATAAGAGAAATGATTTGTCTCTTGCCGGCAAGCGACCCTGGTGGCTCAAATGGTTGGAGCGCTGTCACGGAGAGACAGAGGTTCCGGTTTCGAATCCCGGTCGGGGGAATATCTGTTCTCTTTAAAATAATAATATTTAAAAATCAATAACCAATAATTATAAAAATTATAAAATCTTCTGTATGCACGCTGAGTATTAATTATTATTCTCAAGGAATAGGAATGCCAACGGCCATACCACGTTGAACACACCGGTTCCCGTCAGATCACCGAAGTTAAGCAACGTCGGGCGTGGATAGCACTTGGATGGGTGACCGCCTAGGAAAAACAGGCGGTAACCATCTGGGATAAACCGCGTGCTGTTGGCAACTAACTTAACAGTGCATAAGTAAATATATAACATAACTGGCAAAATAGGACTTTGATAATAAAGTCTTCAAGCAAAAAAAAAAAAAAAAAAAAAAAAAAAAAGGAATAGAAAAACAATCTTTGCGCAATTGTTATAGCGTTCCATTTTTATACATTATCCCAAGTTTAATTCCTGAAATAGAAAAAAAAAATGAAATAATTCACAAGCAAAGGAGTTACAATTTTTTTTACATCACATAGTTACTTTTGCCGCACCCTTTACCTGAGTTGATTCAAGTGCTCCGATGTGGGTGTAAAAAAAAAAAATATCACACTAGTCTAAATAATCGTATAAAATTGAACTTGTACAATAAGAATTCAATGTTAATATAGAAATTTTTGGGATTGATGACGCAATATTTGCCACCACGTTAAATTTTATTCTCAGAGCTTTGAGATTCAATAATTATAAAATTATATTTTGAAAACGCTTAGAGACGTTATTATTGTTCAGATACATTGGGACAATATTGTTCTCATATTCATACCTAATAAGGACGAAAAACTCACCCAGTCTTGAACAGTATCTGTAAGGCACATTTTATTATTGCACAGGTACTAATATATGTACATATTATATGTTGTAAATCAAATATTCTGTTCCGACATACTCCCTCCACCTGTACCGTTAGATACATTAGACAACAAAACAATCCCCGAGAACAGACAGATTACACGCATCACTTTTTGCCGTACTGTTTGTTTTCACATCCTTTTTTTTTGCTACCTCCACAACCGTTAGGTTTTTGTTTTCGACTTGGCCACAATGGCTTCTGGAAAATTGAAAACGTTTAGCCGCTAACGAGGCACAGGTGGATCATACATCAGGATACTAATGACGACTTCCACCCGGAAGGTAGATCGGGCGCCTCCCAGTATCCTTCAGGTAGTCACGGATTGTAATATGCTGAGAGTAACGAAGGATATCGGAGGATAGGGTTACATCGGGCGATAGGTGAGTGGCGAAATTCGGGGCCTGGTCGCCTGGGTGGTCTGAGGACAGTATTACCT
This sequence comes from Arma custos, assembly GCA_037127475.1. Classification (NCBI taxonomy): domain Eukaryota; kingdom Metazoa; phylum Arthropoda; class Insecta; order Hemiptera; family Pentatomidae; genus Arma; species Arma custos. Next base: position 13,437,987 of record CM073760.1, on the reverse strand, counting down.
CAACAGGTGAAATTATCAGTTTCACGTCTACCTGGGCACGTTCGTTTTGATCCTTATATATATGTATGTAAGGTTAATAAAAGTAGGCTGGAGTAATATTAGATTTTATTAGTCTCGATAGAATAATCAATAAACCAAATAGGTTTAAACAATAATATATATAAAAAGAAATTCCAAACAATAATCAAGAACATACCTGAAAAGAATAATTTAATTTCAAGACAAATATCCAGCCTAATTTATTGACAAATCACATATAACAATCTAATGACAGATTGATGGTCGTGGTAACAAAGAATTTATATCATGCTCTTTCGTCAGGGATATCTAATGTACAACATCCCGTGAAGGATCTGAGATTCAGTGAATGGTGGAGACTGTACTGTTTCTTGGACAACGGTTGTGCAGGAAGGTGATTTATGGGGAGGAGAACCTAGAGGTGGAGCGTGATTTTAGACAAAACAGTTTCCTTCACAACCGTTGTCATAGAAACAATACAGTCTCTACCATGTACTGATCCTTAGACTTTTGATGGGTTGTAGTACACATTTTTTTTTAGAGAGGAAAATAGTTGACTGGAAGATCTAATCGAGGATGGAATTGGTTGTTGGGCAGTCATAAATTAACAACAAATAAGTGAAAACTTATTTTTTATTAGTGCCGACGTTTCAACCTACGTTGTAGGTCATCTTCAGGGAAAATAGAAGGAGAGGAGGCCCCCCTAACCAATTTCATCCTCCAATACATTTTTTTTATTCAAAGTACAAATATTTTTTTTTTTAATTTCTCTTTTGAGTGTTCATCATCTCAATATTTCTAGATACTCCTAGTTCTGATTGAGTATCATTGGAAATGTAACTTAAGAATTTCTGAATCAGTTCAGTACGTGTTAGAGATTGTACTGTTTCTTGAATAACGATAATGCAGGGAGGTGATTTTATAGAGGCTGGTTGTGCCACAGGAGGGTCCTAAATCCCATTGGATCCATCTCCGGCCTTGTCAACACAATCAGTCAACACTGATTACAAAAACGTCTGCCAGAGAGCGGGTTTTGAACCGAATACCTTCGGAATGGCAACTCAGCCACTTCACTTAAAAAACCAAGCTGAATTTATATCAGTAGGCAATACCACTGTGTACTTTCTCTACTTGCCTTACACATGCCATTATGTACGATTAATGCTATTATAATTACTTCTTGTATAGTTATAATACAGTTATAAATTTCAATAAATACATTTTTTTAATTATGTATTAATTTTCCCAAAAAGCATAATTACAAAATATTACCGAATTCGGATATTTTGGATTAATTTTAATGATAGAAACATTATAAATGGTATATTTTAAATGGGAACAATTTTTTTGCCCGATTTGTCTCGTTCCCAATGGGTATTATAAATTCACACAAGAGCTACCTCCAAGATTCCTTTCCTACCGTTCTCAAATACCTCCCTTCCAGAGGTTATTAATGGTCCTCCGATATTCCCCTTCGGACTCCGATTTGCGGATAGGACGAAAAGAGGTCCTCAATAAAGAGGAAGAATAAGGAGACAAGGGCGATGACTATCACTAAAGACTAGGAGACTCGTTAATATCTTCAAGGATTGGGTTCGCTCTACCTCTTCGCTTTTTGTCCTTGGAGATAGAGCTACTCCTGCGGTATCCTTAATGGATATCCTCCACGGCTCAATCCCGGAGAAGAAAAAGGAGTAGTATTTTAATTGTAATTCCTCGAGAGAAACGCGTTTTTTTCGCGTACATTTTTACATAGCAATTAAGGGGATTCAAGGTATGGAAGACTAAACAAGGCCGGCTGCGTGGGCAAAATGAAAACTCGACTAATCGATACAAAAGGAATGGTTTAATCGATGATTAGAGGCCTAATAAGCGGAATGATCGATTTATCAATTGGAATGTTTTATTGCTTGAATGATATTCTAATATTATAGGTTTAAATTATTTAAAAAAAAAAACTTAAAAATAAAGTCACGTTACTATTCAAAAATTATTCTTTTTAATCATAATTACTTATAAAGTGTATATAAAAACCTTTTTTCATTTATTTGTAATTTTATAAAAATAAATACTCTATTTCTAAGCATTAAAAAGGTAAGTAAAAAAAAATCGATAAACTGGATTTCAGAATTTACGTAATAGATCTGAAACATGTCAATATGAAAAATGTTTCTTGAAACTATAAAGGTTTATAAGTTAAAAAATGTTTAAAAATTAAAATTCACAGATAATTTTTGAATTAATAAACTGCGTAAATGTTTAAGCAATAGCAGTTATTTATTACTTAAACGAGGTTTTAATAAAAAGAATGTTTGAACAGTGTACTATATTAAAAGAAAATTTCATTTAAGTTAAATATTCAAAAATTACTATTTATGTATTCACATCACTAATTGTATTTTTTTCATTTTTAAAATGAAATCTTTAAAAAAATCGATATCATACATCATTAAATTTATAGTTAAATTTTACCATTACAACAGATGAATGGTTTTGTGTAGGGTTCGTGGTAGAGGCTCTATTGGTTCTAAATAAGGATTACTGTTTTGCATGGAGGTGCGTTGTCTGAGATCACACTCAACCCTTGATTGAGGGTATCCACTTTTTAAAGGCTGGGTGAGCCCTAGGAGGGTCTGTAGATCCTACTGGTTGTCAACTGACTTAATAATGTATCTGTTACAGCCGGAATAGAATCAGGAACCATCAGCTTAACATCTCAGCGTTCTACACACAGAGCTACGACGCTCCACCTATTTTTTTTTATTAAATACTAATTTCATTTTAATGTCTACTTAAGTTAGTCCAATCCTCAGATCAGAAATTTATGAATTTTTTTTTGTTTTTGCAAATTTACAAATTCATTCTACTCTGTTTAAAAAAATTAAATTGTCATTTAATTAATTTAAATATAATACTATATAAAATCCAAAAGTCGATATTTTCATAACCCTACTCATGCGGTATCCATTTTACAATTTTAAAAAAAAATGTCTTTCTTTAATACTTTTGATTTGAAGCGTTATTATTTTTTTTTTTAAATAATTCGAACTCGTTTAGGGAAATATTTTAGATGCCTTTCCTCATCTGCTCGACCATAAGAAATAAAACTTAAATTTGGATCCTATTCCGAGATAATTCGAAGGGCAGACGTTTCGATATTGAATTTTAATTTTATTTTGGGTTTGTTCGTTGTTTTTCCTTACCGAAACACCTGGAAATATAAAATGAAGATAAATTTTTTTTTTTAAATTATCTTTGTACGATTTTTAGAGACCATGCTTAATTAAGGCGTCGTTTTTTATACTATTGTTTATTTTCTACTTTTTAGTTCGACTGGTTACAAATATTTTTTATAGTTTTTTAGCAAAATTTTTTTTTGCAAAATTCCCCAGTTAATCCTACCAGTAGTCAAATGGTTATCTGAAAGATTTAGCCATGTATGCCTTAGTATTTGGCACAAGACACTACAGGACTGAGGATTTTCAGTTCAGGATAACGAGACCAAATCATTGAATTATTGTACTGTCATTCTTAACAAGTGTATAAAGTTTCAATTTAATTAGATGTTTTGAATTGTCCAAAAGTTGAATTCAAAGATACCGTTACATAAATACAGGCGAAGTTAATAAAATCGTGTCGAAAATTATATAAAATTTTCACAGTCACTACGCTTCCAGAAAGAAGTAAATTGAAGCATGCTAAAATTTATAAATTCGACACTAAAATCGATTATATTATCCTATAAATTGGCGGAGACGAGACATCGATGTTTTCCTGAGACTACCTGGCAGGTGCTTCGGGACCGGAATGTCTGCTCGGAGCTTCCAGGAGGAGAAACTAACAGGAGAAAATGTGCTTTGAGGGAAGCTGTTTCTTCTCGACAGGTTCTTCCGAGTTTGAAAATATAATACAGAAAAAAAAGCCTTAGTTTTCTGAAATACCAAAAAAAATTCACCAGTCTCATTATCACCAGGACAACAACACATCTCACATGAATCGTCCAAATAGTCTCAACTTATAGAGGTATATATATATATATATATATATATATATATATATATATATATATATATATATATATATATCAACTTATTCCTTGCTACAAAACGTTCAATTTTTTTTAATTTTTTTTTTTTTTTTTTTTTTGATTATTTTATTGAGTTGTACAACTGTAATACATACATCTAGTACAATTGCTATGAGAGTAAATAATACATGATAGGACATGTAGAGATACTACCCACTGGCAGCACTCTAATAAAGTTCTATAATAGAAGGTCCCGAGGCAATCTTCTCTTCAGACGCCTAGGAGGATTATCCGGGATGGAATTGGATGCAAGGATGGAAACTAGTGGGTTTGGATGGGTTTTTAATTTTTAACTTTTATTTATAATATTTTCATTTTCACAATTGCGCATCCAGCAAATTTGATCCAAGTGTTTTTCTCTTTGCTTTTGTACAGAAACATCGAGTTTTGAAATAAAAATATCAATACCTGAGTAGTTCTGTTGGCCAATCTCTTTTTAATCTTTTCTTATAAAGTCCAGGCAAGGAGTAGGAAAGAGGAAGAACGAGAGGATTTGGGTGATTGTCGATGAGTGGAATGTTATGTATTTGTTATGAATACACGATTTTATAGTAGGAATGTTCATGTCGTTGTGTAAGATGAGATTCGAAATATACCACGGTGCATTAACAATTTTTCTGAGAATTTTTCTTTTTTTTTGCTGAACCCCAAAGTTCTGCTCCATATGTCCAAATAGGTTTTAGTATACTGTTATAGATAAGTCGTTTGTTCCGCAAGTCAAATGAAGATCTGCAGTCCAGAAGATATGATAGTTGTTTGTACCGTCTAGTCAGTTCTTGTATTTTTAATTTTGTATGTACGTCCTGTGCAAGTCTTTTGTCAAAGTATAATCCGAGATAACGTACATAGTTGTTTATACAATTTTTTTATATAACTTATTCAATGTAATTTACAACTGTATTATATTAATACATCCTATAAATAGAATGAATATATACAATAAATAGAGAAACTACCCAATGGCAGTACTCAAATAGCAAATTAAACTTAGTAGATCAAAAGGTCATCTTCTCGTTCAATTAAATATTGATAACTAGCATTTTATAGATTTATGTTTTCCCATTCGAATAGGCGTCGGTGTCAATTATTGATGATTTAAAGATGAATGGCATCAGGGTGAATCCGTCTAAGACGGATGCCATCGTGATGTCATTTCAGGAAGGCAAAAAGCGCCTCCCGACGACCTTCACAATTGAAGATGAAGATCTTCGTGTATCTAACTCTATCCTCTACCTTGGCGTCACTCTTGATAGGCATTTTACCTTCTCGAGTCACGTCAGGGGGAGGCTGAAACTGGCCCGACAAAAGTCCAATAGGCTCTACCACCTCCTCACTTCGCCCCAACTGTCGTTACGGCTTAAATGCCAAATTTATAAGTCGATTATTAGACCAACGCTGCTCCATGGTGCGCCGCTCCTGAAACATATTTACAAAACCACACTAAAAAGTCTACAGCAGTTCCAGAACTCCATCCTTAGGCGTATAGTTAAAGGCACGTCGCTCCAAAGGGCGCGTAATACTAAAATCTATGAGGAGCTGAAACTCCCGTCTATACCGAACTACATTAGCCGGAGGCACATCAAATTTTTTGATGGGCTGAAGGCGTGTAGCAACCCACTCTTTAGAGACATAGTTCCCCCTCCCAGACCTGGGAGGTGGCAAGGCAGTGTCCCCTTGGTCGACGTGCTCTCATTGGCCTAGGGATGGGGTGAGGACTCCCTTGTCCAAGCCTTTCTTCCTTTCTTCCTTCCTCTCCCCCCTTTCTTCTTCCTATCACCTAATCCCTTAAAGCGGTCTCTCCCTGCTTTGAATGTATAGAATCAGCGGCCTTGGCCGGTTTAGAGAACCCGCCTTCAGCGGACTCATTCTATGTATTGCTTAAAATACCTCCGGGTAGAAAAAGTACTATAATTATTTCCGTATATATATATTTATGTATAGTATATATATATATATTGTAAATATTTGTTTATATAAATAAATGGAGATTCGAAACAAAAACCATTCGAATAGGATGTATAAAAAAAATTACCGTTTTGTTAAATTACAGAGTTCAAAAGTCTGTAAATATTTTAATGCTAATGTATCTTTCGACACATCACACTCCCTGGCAAGTTCGCGAATGCATGTAGACGGATTTGACTCAACAGCTTCCTTTTGAACCTCATCAATATCCATTAATGGTCGCCTGGAGCCCTTCTTCCTTTCCAACGTCGTTCCTTTCCTATCTCAACTACTAAATTTTTCAAACCCACGCTGCGCAGTGCGCTGGTCAAGGACATCTTCCCCTTCATATTTAATAATTTCACGAGTTGTTTCAGCGACTGTGAATTTTTTTTCCAGCAATGTCTTAAAATTACGAGAATTTCGTAGGACACTGTCAGGTTTCTTCTTTGAAATAAATAACTGAACTTTTTTTGAAGAAGTGCAGTGTTAGTAAACAAACTTACGGAATGCTTTAAAGGGATTTTTTTTTCCCCATGGCTCTACAACCCTTGTAGGGCCCTGGCACAACAAAAGGGATTATTAAGGGTTGGTAAATAATAAATAGCATTAAAATATTTACAGACTTTTGAACTCTGGAATTTGATAAAACTGTATTTTTTTTTTATACACACTATTAATAAATTTGGCTATGTTTTCTATTGTATCATATGATTATATATAAAGTTTATTCGAATTTTCCATAGCATTTTTTAAATATATTTATTTTTAATGAAATTGAGAATTGGGTAACTCAGTGTGTAGAGTGGTTAGTTGCTATGCTGAGGGGCTCCGGTTCAAATCCGGGCTAGAGCAGATAAATTATTTAATATGTTGACAATAACGGACGAACACTGAGGGATCTACAGACCCTCCTGCGGCTCACCCAGCCTCTATAAAGTACATAGGTATCCTCAATTGGGGGGGACCTGAGCTGAGCGTGATCAAGCCCAAATAACTTTACTGCGCAACCGTTAGCTTAAATACAGAACAGTCTCTGCGAAGTACTAACCCCACAAGTCCCTTCTATGATTATAATAGTACAGGTATTTTTTTTAAACTTTGAACTGGTACAGGGTTTTTAATGTTTATAAATGTGGACAGGTTTTCTTGCAATATTGTTTTTCTTCCGTCATTTTCATTTTATTTTATATTTTATTATTATTTTCTGTATTTAAGCCATTTTATTAATGTGTTCTTTTCCAGCCTCCTGGAGTAACCAGTATCTTGCGGGACATATGATTGGTACGAAAAGGTTTCTTTACATCTTAATGTTATACATAGATTTGGAATGATGTAAGTTTTTAAAGAGGTCAAAATGGAGGAATTCCAGATAAACAATTGATGTATCTGTAATGTTTAACATCGATCAATAATTTGTATTTTCAAGTCTGCCCATCATTCCCCTATTTTGTTTTGGGGGGGGCGGTTTCAATAATCGATATTCGATTTCTAAATATTTCGAATTTAATGAACACATCAGATGAAACGATTTGGAATTCGAGCAGCTTTAACTGGAAATTTCGGAAGGTCACAAAATACCAGAATTCTCTAGAGAAAAAAAAAATGTTGATAAATTTAACAAGATTTGGAAGAACATGTTATTCACATTCACATTAACGAAATAATTGGTCCAAAATAATGGCCCCGAAAAAGGACCGGTACCAGGAAAATAATAAAAGGATTTCATCGAAAATAAATAAAAGAGGACAATAAAAAAAATTCCTGTTTTTTAGAATATATGATAATGGATATAATATAATTAAAATGCATATAATATAATCCAAATTTAAACTGCCCTTGGCACGTGGTCGGCACACGCCTTACACCTGCCGGCTCAATTTGCAATTGTAATCAGAATTTGGATATCTTTTATTTATTTCAGTATATAATAATTATTGTTGATTTATATTTTCGATGATTTATATATTTGGAGTTGACCTTTTTTAAATTTATTGTTATTTTATTGTAACATTGCATATTTAAACTAGATTTCCTAATACATATAAGAATAACGGGATAAATTTTTCGTGAATATTCAAATTTCAACTGTCTTGTAGATCTTGATCATTCGAAATATCTACTAATCTTATTGAAAAAAGAATGACTATTTAGAAAATTCCAAAATTTATTGAGATAAAAACCTTACGAAATTTTTTTTTCGATTTTTAAATTCTTCAAATTTTTAAATGAAACATCATAAGCACATTCTCAAAAAAAAAATTAACTAGTAAAGATTGCTAATACTTTGTCATTTCTATAAGTCTCTCTATTATGTAATATTTTATCGGCGTTGCCTAGCAACGGATGATTTTACTCTTTAGCCGAGCTAAGATCAGTTGAACTACAAATATTTTTAAAAATTAGTAAATCACAAAGGTAATGCTCCTGACTTGTTTAAGCCATTAAACAAATTAAAACAGTTTTAATAACGAAACAATGGCAAATCAAGCTACATGTTTTTCCAGTATTTCTATTTTAGGATTGTTATTTTAATACAGAGAGTACAGTGAAATAAGATTAATACATTTTTCTAATAAACTATAAATTATTTTTTTTTTAATCAACAAAACAAACATAAGTAGAAAAATAAATTCATTTATTTACTTTATGCAAACTACTCGATTTCCCAAAACAAGTGGAGTTGTTCATATTTGAATTGGCTCACAAGAGTTTTACAAAATAACATCTAAATTGAACTTCAATTGCTAGAATAATTTCGGGGCAACCTAATGAAATACCATGTATCTACTGTATTACATTCCGAGAGACAATTTTAGATAAAACTATAATAAGATCCACATTTCAAGTACTACTTCCGATTATCGTGTACTTACAAAAAACTTTTTTTTTTTTAAATACCAGAAACGTAAGAAATTCCGAACCTTGAGACGTCACATATGAACCAGTCAAAATGGAGGTTACCTATCCTGTTGTGCTTTGCATAACAACCTTCTATGTCCTTGTTTTCGTGTTCACAGCCCGGAAGGAGGTGTTAGGATTTCTGAAAAAAAGTAAAAAATGTTTGACAAGATTGAATTGATCTTTGGGAGGGACGTAAAATGGCGATCCTGAATAGGGATGGGTAAGGTCAATTTGATACTTTGATCTCATACTAAAAAGTAGTTGTAAAATGTAACATGTAAAAAGTACAGTCGAAATGTACCTGATACTTTTGTATCAATTGATACAAGTATCAGATTCGGTAAGATTGATACAACCTTACTCATACCTAATTTCTTTCATGTATTGCCGCCCGTTTTATGATGCCGACGGTCAATACATAGCAAATTTGTACATATTTAAATTAATAAATTGTTCTATAATTTTTGAGCTTGAAAATTTTATTATCTCACTATAACTGTAGAAACTTAATATGTAGATATGAATTGGTAAAAAATTAGCATTAAAATAAGATGAACAAAAGTGAACCTAACAAAATGCTTGTTGTTGGAATATAGCAAAAATTAATTTCTTAGCTTACGTAGACTAATATACTGAAAAAAAATAGAATGAATTTTAATTTAGTTTTTTTATATTATTATCAGTCTATATGTTGGCTATGAAATTTGTTCTTAATTTAATAATTTGAAATGAAAATTCCTTTTTCTAGATTATCAAATTAGATATTATATTTCAAAAAAACAACTTTTGATATCCTAAATCCAGTATCTATCCATGACTAGTTAAAGTATTAGATACAGAATAGTATCAGTATCACTTGTATCAGGTACAGGAAAATCCAGCATATACCCATCCCTAATCCTGAACCTGTGTGGTGTCAGGTATCTTTTAAAGATCTGCTATTTGTGACACTATCTGAAACATCAGAAGTACCAGCCATGCCGGAAATCCTGGTTCAAATCCCGCTGCAGGCAGTTACTTTTATTTATTCTGTTTGCGGCGGGAGATGGATCATATAGGATCTAAGACCCTCCTGGGGCTCACCCTGCCTCTATAAAATATTATAAAAATAGGGTACTAAAAATAAGGGAGAAACCTGGTGGTTGAGCGTGACCTAGGACAAATCACCTCCTTGCAGAACTGTTGTCCATGAAACAGTACAGTCTCTACCATGTACTGAACCCCAGACTCGTTCACGGGTCTTAGTGGTTACAGGTTTAAGTAAAGATGGTAAAGGCCTAAGGCAGGTAGCGTAAAATGTCACCTTAGGGTTTATTACCTTTACTCCCAGAGATAATGGCAGTTGTCGGGAAGCAGCAGCCAATTGAAGGTGAAGGAACTGGATGGAGCGATGGTCGAGAATTAGCAAGCCAAATATAGCGTCCCCCTTTCTTTGTAAGTAGTTTTATAACCTATCTTTGTAACCCTGATCAGCACAAATAAATATAATTTTATTCAATAATTATTATTTTTATTATTTAATAAACAACACATCAAACACGTTAACCTTTGGAGAATAGAGGGATATGTCTCATATTCATTAATGATATAGAATTACTATATATTAAGCATAACGATCTCAGGGCGGCATAACATTTTAATATTTAAATATATCCTGATCAAAGGATCTGACTTTTCCTTGAGACCATAGCTTGGACAGTGAATCCAATATAGCAGATCCCTATTCTTTTTATACCTGGATAAGCAAAATTCAGGGCTCTCAGTGCAGCATTACCCGACTAGCCAACGTAAGTATCAAATGATGTTAAATAAGTAAATATATAAGGAAGTAAAAACAATAGAAGAATGATCAATATTAATTTCCTAATACATATTTCCATCTAAGATAATAAATTATGCATACCTCGTTTTAGAATACTTATAATAGCAATAAATTTCGTTAAAAATCTGTTTGTAAATGTTGTAACTTGTAATTCCGTAGCATGAAATTTTATTAATTTATCTCGTTGGTTCCAGTTACGCTTTATACTTTATTAATAAAGGAAATCGTGCATAAGAAGGACGGAGGGGATCACCTCCAGTTGGTCCTGTAATGCGATAATTTATCTTCTTATTAATTCAGAAACGGCTGTCTAGAAAGGTCACATGTTCGAAAGTTAGCAACTGCTCTCCGGACTTAATCAATTCAAAGTCCAGAGGCGTCGAATTTTCTAATACATTTTTTTTTTGTTATTTATTTTACGTCACAATATTCTGCTGTGGCTAACCAGACGATGCTATAGTGAGAGTACTAAATATCATCTATCCAGGTGTAATTAGTATAGGGGTCTGTAACTTGTACCTGACATCGTACGAGCTCGAGTTACCTATTTTACGTTCCTTCTGAAGTATGGCATAAACAAGGATTTCTTATTTCCTTTGGAAAATCCCTAGGCCTCCTGAGGGGCTACGGACTTGCGACCTTAGGCTTTAAAGATTGTTAATTTTCTAATACTTTACAATATAACTATATGAGGAAGAAAATGTCTATATGAGGTCGAAAAATTCTCTTATATAGGGAGAGCTGTTTATTTAGATGCCGACGTTTGGACCCACATTGCAGGCCTTCTTCAGAGCTATTGAGGTAGGATCACACTTGATAATAGCCTGAAGAAGACCTGCAATATGGGCCAAAACGTCGGTTTCCAAACAAGCAGTTCTCCCTTTATAAGAGAATTTCTAACCTCCATCCGGACCATTTTCTTCCCCTCCATTTTTTAAAAGGATGAGTTGAATGATGATGATTGAAGGAGTTGAAGAAGTAGCTGTTTGATAGTGGTGGGTTAAAGTTGGAATAATGCCATGAGAGTATTGATGTAGGTTTCGGGCCAAATTAGCAACAAATGAGAGATTGAGTTCATTATGGATTACTTTATTCATAACGAAGTGCATTATTCAGTTTAAATTGTAAGGATTAGATAAGAGAGGAATTCGATGGCTTAATGGAGCCCAAATGCTTTATTTTTTAAGTCCAGATTGGCCTTGGAATATTTATGTATACGAGTCTTTTGTGATTAATTGGGAGCTTAGATCGTTTTTCTAGTAAGTATTGAAGTAGCCTGAAACTATTTCTTGGATGATTCCAAGTTATAACCCGTTTGCCAAGTTATAGTACGTTACATAATATATAATACGTTTGCCAAGATGTAACCCTATGTATCAGATTCGTTCTACAGGAGTCAGTGGGATAGTATTAAATGATACAGGACAGCAAAATTAATAATAATTATAATAAAAATGTAGACACTACAGTGTTTATTAATCTTATAAATGTGATTTTACTTATTTTTAAAATATGTCTAAGTTTCCTCCTCCCCTCTAAATATCCTAATATATCATGATGACGTTATTCTAAAATTTTAAACACCAATTCAAAATGTTGAACCGAGATAACCTATATTGGTATACGAAAACGGTTGAACTCAACGTGTATGTTGCTGAATTCATATGGTAAAGGTTCCAGGTTAAAATCTAACAGTGGCAAATAAATTATTTAAAATGTTAACAGCCACAGATGGACCGTGTGAGATCTGCAGACCCCCCTGAGGTTCACTCATATCAGGTGGGGAAAAACCCTAGTGGTTGAAGTACCTCCCTGAACAAGAAATAGTATCTACCATGTATTGAACCAAAGATCCTGGTTGTAAGTTTAGGTTCGCCAATACTTACTCGATCATATTTTATTTCACCCATTGTGGATACACGATATTGTGGTACGATAAATAATAATTATAATTGTGGAAAAGGTCAATAAATTTCTCTTAGATTGGGAGAAATGCTTATTAAATAGCCAACATTTCGACCCACTTTGTAGGTCTTCTTCAGGGCTTAATCAAACAAAGGTCAACTATTATCATTCAAGAAGAAAAATAATTATAATTTTATTAATCGCAAAAGACAAACACAAAGGCTCGGTGAAAATACCATTGAATCGACGTTTACATTATTACCACCCAATCCTAAATCCATGAGACATGAAACCTTTTCGCAATCCTCCCAAATACGCTATGGCCTACCAGTTGGACTTTTACCGTTCGCAAAATAAATCCAAGAGAATAAAACATAATGCAATAAGAACCCTAACTAAGGAGAACATTTTTTTATATTTTATATTTTACATAAATTGTCAAACTTTTAGTGAAATTGATGTCTAGAGAAATTGAAATAGGCTTTCCACACCCAATCGAAAATTAAGATTTAATACCTCAATTAATAAGTTTACTTTATGTATGAGATGCATATAAGAACTCATACCGTATTAACTTTTTAGAAATTATTCTTTATAAGCCGAACGACTAAAAAAATATTAAAAATTCGTCATTTATATAACAAACTTATATACTATTGTTACCGGCTACTGGGTATTAAAATGAATTAAACAATTCCTTAATTAAAGATACTAATATTTATTAACAAAATGGTAAAAAGGATACAATTAAACTATTAACAATTAAATTATTGAACTAATATAAATTTATAATAGCAATATTCTAAATATTTATTATCTAGGCCTAACTCCTATTTAATCATTACAATAATATAAGATATTACTAATTCTAGATAGCTTAACTAGTTACAATAGTTTCTATGAATATTATACAATTACACTACAATTTATAACTAATAATTAACACTTACACTTCACTAGTCCACCAACCGTAACATTCTCCAAGTATGACAAACTGACACACAGTAACAAACAGAAACAGTTTATTATACTCGCGAGACTGTAATCACTGATACACTGATTACACTGGCCGGTTCAACACTGACTAGTTTATCACACTGAGATTCACTTATCACAGATCTTCACTGGTCTACTCTCAGACTAAGACTGACTGGCTCGAGGTGAGGGAAGTATTTAAGTAGGCAAGGCCGAACATTCTAGAACACGGAGGGGCCAGAAAATTCTGGAATCTTCTTAATCCTTTTCCGACAAAAGGAGACGATCTAGAACGGTCCTAATCCTATTTAAACTTCTCCCGCCGACGGATTTAAGCCGCTAGTCCTTTGCTTCCTCTGGCCGTAACACTATACACTCGACTAAATATCTGCATTACAAGTATCAAATATTCTTCTCATTTAAATCGGATGAATATTAATAAATATTTACAATGTTGTTGAAATTAGTTTCAACTAATTTACAATAACAAATAACACACAATATTCTGACATATGTTACGCAAATGCTCACTGGGCAGAGAATATCTAACATGTCCCTGTACGACATTTATAACACTAATAGATCATATTTAGATAAAGCAGAAATGATGTCGAAGTGGAATCGTGGATCAGATATAGTAAAGCTTCGATCATTAGCAGATGTAGCATGGCGGAGGCAATGACAGATGAGCGATTCCAACAACAAGATATCGTCCTAAGGAAGGCCTACTATTCGTTAGTAGTTTCTCGATTATAACTCTAAATTTATAACGTCAAATTTCTCCAATAGTAATATTTTTAACATACTACATACTATAAAAAAAATCAATTATATATATGTAAAAATTGTACATTAAACGTCTTTCACTTGAATGCGACTGATAAGGTTACCATGGTAACAGCTGTGAGAGAAGAACCGGGGAGGTTATTCCTATTTGTATATTGTTATTCAGTTAAAAGAAAAATATATAAAACAGTTTTCTAAAAGGTGTAAAATGTTAACTTTAAACATTGTTTCTTTTTTTTACAGGTAAGACTGTATAATAAAGAGTTTTTAAATCAGTTACAAGAAATTATTGTTGTAATAAAAATAAATTTTCATCTCTTATAGAGAGAAACTCAATTTAGTTTTATTTAGACACCCACTAAATTCAGTATTTGAATCAATCAAAATTATAATGTTGATATTTATTATTAATAATAATTTAGTAAGTTAGTAGTTATTATGATATTTCAAAGGTATTTAAATCAAATTTTATTCTATCAAAAGGTATCAAATTATATTCTACGAAATCATAAAATAATATGGTCCCCAGGCTGGGCATTTATGGGAAGTGTTGGTTAGTAAATAACCAGGGATTTCTCGAATTATATAATTTCTGACATAAAAAATTATTATAATTCATAAAGTAAAAATAATGTACAGTAGTCAGATAATGGATGGCTTACTTCATTGTAATATTTTATGTAATTGATAATTTATAAATGAGATAAATCAAATATTTATCTTATTTATTCATCAAACATCTGAGTTTCGATCTACAGACACTCCTCGGCTCACCTAGCCTCTATAGAGTCACTTCCTTGATTGGGGGGGAAAAAAAAGTGTAGTTGTGCGTGAACTTGCCAAATCTCTGCGCTGCGCAAACCATTGCTTTAGAAAGAGAAAAGTTACTACCATGTACTGAACCAAAGACTCTTCAAAGATTCTTACAGTTTTTTTTTTTTTACTTTAATGTGCTGAGTAAAACTTTACTGAGGAAAATATGATTAAAAAATAACATGGCATGATTACCGTTAGCTTTGTAAAAGTTTTTTTTAAAATGTATTTATTGAAAATTGCAACTGTATTCAGAATACATCAAGTAAATATAATGAAAGATAAATCATGACAAAGACAAGTAGAGAAACTACTCAGTGGTAGTACTCAAATAAAAATATAAATGAGTGCATTAAGCATCTTTGCATCTTTTAAGTACAACTTAGAAGATCGCCAGGCCATCTTCTTTTCAGACACCTCGGAGGATTATCAGGAATTGAAGAGGTTCCGAGGTTTTAAACTAGTGGATTTGAGTGGAAATGAAGTTTGTTATGAAAGGATTGATATCGGATTCGGATTGAAATCAGCAACAAACGGAACATTAAGGTCATTATGGATTACTTTATTTGTAACAAAGTAAGGAGCATTGTGGATTTTATGAAAGATTTTGGATTGTTAGGATTGAATACGAGAGGAATTCGAATGTAAACCTGTATTGATTTGTAGTTCTTTTGAGCTAGTTTCTTAAAGTATAGTAAACAAAAGAACAAACACTACAAACCATGAAGGGCGTTGGGTTCAGAACACGGTAGAGACTGTACTGTTTCTAGGACAACAGTTGTACAGGGAGGTGATTTGTCCTAGATCATGCTCAACCTATAGGTTTTACCCCGATAAAGGGTATCCAATTAGTAGAGTCTAGATGAGTCCCAGGAGTATCCGTAGAAACCACCGGGTTCATCCGTGGTTGTTAAAAGAACAATTTTTTTAAAATTTATTTATTGATGTTTACAACTGTATTCGTTCGGGTCAAATCAGCAACAAATGGGACATTAAGGTCATTATGGATGACTTTATTCTTGAGGATTATCACTGAGGATTTTGGATTGTAAGGATTGGATACGAGAGGAATTCGATGGCTTAGTGGATCCCCAAAGCTCTACTCCATAAGTCCAAATAGGTCGTATGATAGTCATGTAGATGAGTCTTTTGTAGTTAATTGGGAGCTTCGAGCGTTTGTCTAGTAAGTGTTGAAGTAGCCCGAAACGTCGAGCGGTTTCTTGTCTTTTCAGGCTTGTATGAGGATTCCAGGTTAATCGTTTGTCCAGGTGCAAACCTAAGTATCGTATCTGTTCTACAGGCACCAGTGGGATATTATTAAAGGATACTGAAGGGCAGGATGTCATTGGTTTACGACGTAACGTAAAAATGATTTGATGCGATTTTTGAGAATTTATTTTAATTCTTCAGTTTTGACATCATTCTTCAAGGTCAGTGATATGGGATTGGAGGCTTTGGGATGCAATAACTGGATTGGTGTTGACTGATAATACACATGCATCATCAGCATACGTGGTAAGGATAGTGTTAGGATGAGTTTGGATGTCAGCTGTATAAACTGTATAAAGGATTGGGCCAAAGATACTACCT
This sequence comes from Arma custos, assembly GCA_037127475.1. NCBI lineage: Eukaryota > Metazoa > Arthropoda > Insecta > Hemiptera > Pentatomidae > Arma > Arma custos. The sequence goes on along the minus strand of CM073760.1, from coordinate 13,421,143 downwards.
TGAGAATAAATAATTTATGTGGAAGAAAATGGACCGGGTGGAGGTAAAAAAAGTTTCTCTTAAGTAGGGGAAATGTTTACTAAAGCGCCAACGTTTCGGCCGACATTGCAGGTCTTCTTCAGGGCTCTCGAGGGGGGTTAGCCCCACCCCAATCACTTGTCAGGACTCGTTAAAAATCCCTATCCTAATTAAACCTAGATAGGTAAAATTTAGAGCTCCCAATATAGCATCGTCCGATTAGCCACAGCAGCAAAAAGTGACGTTAAATGAACAAACAACATCCCCAATAACTCTATTGGCTCTTTAATAAACAGTTCTCCCAACTTAAGAGATTTTTTTTTACTTCCACACACATATACTCGTATACAAGGCCAACTATTATTATTACAGAAAAAAAAATTATCTTTCACAGCCGAATTAAAACGTTCTTTCAGTATAGTAACTTAGAACCCTACCCATTGAGCTACTCCCCTCCTTGTAGTCATTTATTTACTTATTGAGTGTTAGATGAATAGTAATATAACTCTAATCCAAGAGAAGTACGCAATAGACACCCAAAATGCTTTCTCGTTCTTCCAGATGGTACGATTCATGGTACATGTCGGATGAAGAAGATTTCGTAAAAGGTAACAGAGAGAGAACACGAGGTAGTCACAGATTAATCTTGGCGGGCATTTAGGAAACTGCCGAGCCTTTTAGGGCTATCTTGTCTCGAGAGATTAATATATTTCAGTAGCTTTAATTTGTTTTCAAGTATTTTAGGTTTATTTTTTAATAAAAGGAACCATTATAATAATTATTATTATTAGTTGTTAGGACATCTACTTATCTTTTCCTCTTGAATAAAACTCAATTAAATTGACAAACATAGGCAACTTTTCTAGAAACTTTACAAATTAATATTACACACTTTCAATTGCAAAATGTAAGACCGGGTTCAAGTGGACCCTGTAGGGTCTACAAACCTTCCTAGGGCTCACGCAGCCTTTTTAAAGCGGGAACCCTAAATTGGCAAGGGGGCAGTGAACGGGCGTTCGAACGTGATCTCGGACAAATCACCTCCCCATAGAACTGTCGAATGGTTGTCTCATACAAAGTAGAGCCTTTAACATGTAATGAACCATAATATAAAATATAAAAAAAGGAAATAATACAAGACTGCTTCTGAGTACTTACCTTCCCCATGGCAAATATGTAATTATTCCTCTTGCTGATTGACGATTTACTGTGGGCAGGTGCAAATTGAAGTTTGAAGGTAAAGAAAAAAGAATATTTTTCAGGATGTAATCTGACTGATAATGATCTTGTTTATAACTTATTTAAATCGAGAAACATATTATTATAGAAACTTTGTGTTTCTTAATATGTAAGTATTTTTTTTTTTAACTTCATATATTTACTCATGCCTAACAGAGTTGTAACCATTCATATGAATTTTAATGATTTTCAAACTTATAAATCAGTAACATAGGATACATTATATATAATTTATTGTAAACTAATTTCATTATGTTTTATTATCTCTATACAGTTTATTTCATTCTATTGGTTATTATATTCGAATGATCCCATTAGGACCACGCAAAGTAGATACAGACGTGCATTTTTACTTTTCTTTGGGCATATACTTCTTTCATTCTTTTGCTGCTGGTTTTCTTTTTCTTGGTCATGTTGTTTTAGTCTTCTAATGTGGTTTCCCCTATAGTTGACCTCGCCATTTTTGAAATTATTATCTGCAGATAACCTGGTTTTGGGTAAGTCCTGACTTATTTCCGACCTGTTTCAGATCATCTTTGATTTCGTAAATCCACTTCAGTGTGTCAATTTTTTATTGGATTCATAAAATCAATTTGTTTGCCAAATCTGCCTGGGCCCATCTTTTTGATGTGCTCATAAAATCTAAATATGAGTTTTCAAATAACGCTTAGAAATATCAGAGCAATGACCTAAAAATTAGGCCGAAAATTTGGCACAAAGTAAATCAAGTTTTAATTATTTGTATGAAATTCATTAACGGTACCAACGAAAATTTTCCACATTTCAGAAATTTCCTTATAAATATTATTATTACATATTAATATTGGGTTGTAAATACTTTTATTAATCAAAATAGGATCCTTCACTTTCAATACACTTCTCCCAAAGTGAAACAAGCATTTCTATCCCCGCTCTGAAGAAATTAGGTGTCAAGGAAGAAGCAAAGTCTTGGAAGGCTGATTTCAGGGCATTTTCGTTGTCAAATTTATTATTTCGTAAAAAATTATCCAAACAACGTGAAAAGTAAAAATCAGTTGGAGAATATGGTGGGTGAGGAAGGACCTCTATATTCAGCTCATGCAAAAAAAATCGGGTGAGCTGCTTGGCCGCGGTTAATTGATGTGATACCCATATTTCCAGCTTTTTTCTTTTACCAAGCTCCTTATGGTGCCTGGAAACAGCCATGACATTTGTTCCAGGTTGTGAACCTAATTCACGAGTGGTTTGGGAAGGGCCCGCTTAGACCAGCTCTTTCAACTTTTCGTTGTCCAACTTAGTCTACGGTCTTCCATATTCTTTGTTGGTAAGGTCATAATCCCCGGACCGAAAAGTTTCAAACCAACGGAAGATTGTTCTTGCGCTCTATGTATCTTCACCGTAAATAATATTAATGTTTCGGAACGCCTCCGTGACGCTATGGCCAAGTTTAAATTCGTAGAGAAAAACTATGAATATTCGCGGAAGACATAATTTTATTCTCATTTATTTTTAAAACGTTGCTTCACTTTTAAAAGGAAAAGTAAGACTGATTATGAAAAAGGATTAAATGATCTTTCAAACGGTATACATAACATAATTGTTTTGTGTACAAATAATCTAATCCCTAATGAAAAGAAAACTGTAAACAAACGAAACTGACATTTTATCCGTTACGACCCAATAAACATGTAAACTACATTATTACAGCAAATTAAGAAAAACATATCATCAATGTCTCGACTCCCTCCAACATAACTCCTTGAAATTTTCTATGCATATACCTTAAAGGAGTATTGTATATTTCTACAGAGCAAGTGGCTAATTCGAATTTTCTTGATAACGAGTCTCTTGTAGTTACGGTTACCGAATTTTCGAAGTGAATGAGGGGCTGTCACGAATTGACTTGAAATAGAGTTATTGGTTATATTACAACTGCCTTTCAAGTCAAGTACTATGAGAATGACGTAATTTCGCTTCCCTTAGTGCAATTATCTCTCGCTGAACAAATGTCCACTTAAACAACTATTCACCGGGACTGTAGATTATTTTCCCGGCTGTTTATAATAATGTTGTTCACATCTATACATATAAAACAAAGTTCTCAGCCGCGTTTGTTCGCGGTAAACTTTAGCTATTTAGACGAGTAAAGTATTAATCCATATCAACTTATATAATTTAGTTACCTTAAGTATTTCATGCGCATTATTTCAGAATATTTTATACCATATAATTTAAATGAGTATCTTATGGGTTATCGTAAAAAACTTAACGTGCAAGAAAATGAATTCGTAAATAATGAAATATTTTGTTTTTTTTTATGGTTATAATGTAATACATAATAAACAAATAATACATAATAGACAGACAGACAAAACATTACATAATGTGTCTTACTACCCTTACAAAGACGGGGCTGGTCGCTAGTTCAATCAATAAATGAAAAATTTGAGGTGAAATTTCAAGATTTTATTGTTCTCATAGTCCTGCCCTAGATAACAATTTTAGTTTTATGTTCAGACTATTGATAAATTTAATAGATATGATTCTCTTTTATCACTGGTAAGACATGAATATGAGGACACTATAGACTCGAAACGTCGCTAAAATATATTTATATTTATTTACTGAGCCTCAAGAACCTGTAATATTTATGTAGATACTAAGCTGTTTCTAAGACAAGGGCGCTGATTTGGTCGAATCCACGCTCAGCCACTTGAAAAAAAAACTGAAGAAACATAGAGACATCAGATCAGACCGATCGAAGACCACGCCATACAAGTTTATATCCTTCTGAGGAATATTTAATTTATGTCTCATCAACAGGTAGATAACTTTCTCCAGAGCCAGGTGACCATTTCCCCGAGCGGACTCCAGATCGGCCTGCATGCAGAAATTGAGGCAGGTGTCCCTTCGCAGCTGCCTGCAGCTCGACCACTCTCTTCCAGGGAATTAAGAAACTCCCCGATCGACTCTTCTTGGGCCCTCCACCACCTCCTTGTCCACTCCTTTCTCCTATATAAGCCATCAAGAAGAAAGTTTGGCTCGTGCCGCAATCAGTGCAGTCTTCTCGTTAGGAGGAAGCAGGATGTCTTCAGGGTCCTGCGTCGTGTCCTTCAGTAGAAGCCACCCATCAAAAGGTGCGATCTTTATTATTTACAATAGATATTTATTATTAATTATTAATATTCATATTTGTCATCCATATTTATTAATATTAAGTTTTGGCCAAGATAAGAGTATTACTAAGCCACTCCATAGTTATATTACAAATCGTAAACTTGTCAGTTAACCAAATAAATACATAGCTAGCTGTATGGATGGAAGTATTTAATGCCAATACAAAAATTAAAAAAATATATATGGTATATCGTTATGGTATATCGATTCCCAAAGCTCTACTTCGTAAGTCCAGATAAGTCAAATGACTGTCATGTACTTGAGATGTACTATTGTCATGTACTAATTTTGTAATTAATTGAGAGCTTAGAGCGTTTGTCTAGTAAATGTTGAAGTTGCCTGAAACGGCGTGCTGTTTCATGTCGTGTCAATCTAGTGTGGGGATTCCAAGTTAAGCGTTTGTCAATGTATATGTACCAGACCTGTTCTACAGGAATCAGTGGGGTGTTTTTTAAACGATACAGGAGGACAGGAAATCGTTGGCTTAAGAAGGAAATTTTTTTATATTTGAAATGTAAAAAAAAAACATGGCTATATTTTTTGTAAGGGTTTAAAAAAGTGAGGAAGATTGGCCTTGTCATTTGCCAATTTTTTAAAATATTTATGATGAAACTGTTCCATCTCGATAAGAGGCTGGACAGAAAGTAGTCCCTCGATCCGTTGCCAGGCTACGACGATTAAATGTTACATCTCTAATAATTTTTATGTACAATAGAGAATTTAGTTTTAGGTTGTTTCGAAATGGTTAGTCTCATTGGTTGTGTACACAAATATCAAGCTCAAAATATTTCGTTTTTCGGTGATTTTTTTTTCTGATTTTTTTTAAAAGAAATTGTTTTAATTGGTCGACAGGTTCTAATTTACATTAAATAAAAAAAATATTTCAAAAGTCGTTTTATGTCCCTTCTTCAAAGGTTACGGAATAATAATAAAAAACCTCCAAAAATCAACGACGACAAAAAATGGAGTCCTTGACGAAAAGGCCAAACAAGGATAGTCGAATATTCGGCCTTTTAAAGATCCGTTTTTTAAATATGTATTTTATTTCTTATTTTTTCCTAAAAAAATTCGGTGTCTAGGATCATAATTTACTACTCATAAATGCATATTATATTTTCGGAGAGTCAAATCTACGTCACATCGAACTTTTAAAAAACGGGTTTTAAAAAACACTGTTTAAAAATATTATAACAAAAAGACTGCACCATTATACATATATATCTACATTCCCCCAAAAAAAACAAGTGGTTTTTTTGGGGGGAATGTAGATATGTATTAAAGGTTACAGAAAAAATCATTCGGTGCACTTTATTGCACCTGTTATACAGTATTCAATAACGTATCATCCACACCAGGTTTTGAATCGGGTACTTTAAGCATAGTACCTCAGCGCTCTACCATTATGCTACTATACTTACCGATTATAATTTTGTTTCTATTAATTCCAAATTACAGTAATTGCAATTAAAATTAAATTTTGTCAATCTGTGTTGAAGGGTTTTGAAATTAGTACGTAAATTATAACTGCATAACAACGAAAGCCTGTTGACTATATACTCGTTCAAGAACATTTTATTAAGCGTGCAATAATTGTTATATATAAATTTTTATCGTGCTAAGTTTTTGTTAAACTTAATTTTTAATCTAAAGGGATATTTTCGAATTGCATAGGCTTATTACTTGTTCATTAATGTTGAAATACTGCACCGAAGTAGTTTATGTTAAATAAACTTTATTATTAATAAGAATATAACATAGGTACCTAATAACGCATATTAATAAATAATAAGTTCCCACATATTTGGGAGAATGTTAAATATTTAACGAGATCTCGCAATGGTAAATTAATACGGACGTAGTTCTTAATCTCTCTAACAGATAGCACTACAGGCTGATCTTGATTTATAACTGCCAGTGTTTGTTCTTTTGTTTAAAATACTTTATGAAACTAGCTCAAAAGACCTACAAATCAATACAGATTTTAATTATTTTTTAAAATAATTTTTTATTCATTTTTTAATATTTTTGTTTTGAAGAGAAAAGATTTGTCCTGCCCAGGATTCGAACTCGGGTCTCCTGTGCAGTGCTCGTAACATACATCGCGCTCTACGTATGCATCGCAAAAATTGCGAGAACACGGCTATATATTTTTCTAACTGATAAATGAATGATGTGTTTTTATTTATATATAAGTATATTTATATCATTATTTATATATATTTATATTGTTGACGCTTCACACATACAGTTAAATATTTTTAAAAACAAGTTATATTAGTTGATGTTCATATTTTTGTTTCATTTTCAGCTATCTTAGTTTCTACTTGACTTTGTAATTTGCATACATATTATATAATTATGTATATATAATTTTTGTAATCTTATTTCTGTCATTTTTTATCTCTTATACTCTGTTTTCTTCTTCTTTTCTCTTTTTTAAATGTTATCACTGGAGGTAATTCGCAACTATTTTTTCTCATTAATTCTTTCTCATTTAATAAGGCATAATAATACCCTGTATTAATATACTCTAAGACATAAAATACTCTATATAGAAACCTGTATTGTTCTAAAGGTTCATGTTCCAGAATAAATAAAGAATTTATTATTACATAGGATCAGTGAAGAGAACGGATTTGTCTGACTTGGATACGACCCCTGGTAGCTCAGTGGTTTAGAGCACTTCACCGGAGATGCAGACCACCCGGGTTCGAATCCCGGCAAGAACAAATCTCTTTTCTTCAAAACAAAAATATTTAAAAATAATCACTATCAAAATAACAATTAATGAAAATAAATTATAATTAATTATATATTAATAAGATTTCATAACAGCCGATGTACTCTTCATCTTCTTACTCGCCTCTTTCTTTCACTCGCCTGTACATCAGTTTTTCTTCTTTCCTCTTCTTTTCCACAATAAGATCCTTAATTTATTTCCTGAATATTTCACTGTCTTGATATTAATTTCTGTAAAACCCAAGCCTTGTAGTTTCCTCCTCCACTCGACTGGGGTATCCTCTCATCCAGCACAACAAAACGAAGCAACGGATCCAGGTTGCTAGCCAAAGCCGACAAAATATTATTTTACGATATTTTTTCCTATTTATACTAATATAGAGTTCGAATATATTTTTCGTACTAATATAACCTAGAGTAAAAGAATATAGCTACGATTTCCTTAATAATTTTGTTCATTATCGACTACCCTTCTTTGACCCACTTCCTTGCTTGGTTTCCTTGTAACATATTTGATTATACATTCTTAAATAATTTAATTTAATTTACACGATATATTTTTAATAAAATAATTATTTAATAAAGTATAAATTCTTATTATATTATGTATACATAATATTTGAGGTATTATAGTTCATAGTTAATATTCGGCATGTTTTCAAATTTGTGAAGCTTAGGTCGAAATAGGAGAGGAGATAATTCCCAATTAAATTGAGCGTATATTAGATAATTAATTAAAGAGTTTAGTTTATTCATTTAACGTCCACTTTATGCTATGATCGGACGATGCTACAGTGGGAGCTCGAAATTTTGCCTATCCAAGTTTAATTAGGATAGGGATTTTTAACGAGTACCTAACATCCTACAGGCTGGGGACCTCCGTTTAACGTCCCTTCCGAAGGACGGCGTAACTAAGGATTTTTACTCCCATTAAAAAATCCTAGAGCCACCTGTCGCACTACGAACCCGCGATCTTGGGCTTGGTAATTTGTTACGCTAACCACTTGACCACAGGTCGCCCCCGTAATTAATTAATGAGATAAATGATTTCAATTAGTTATTTATTTTGTTTTATAGTGCTAAAATACAATATTGTAATATTTGAAGATAAGCCACTTTGGATATGTAATGGTGATATTGATAAATTTAAAAAAAAGAGGAGTGCATGTAGTTATTTAAGTACTTAACCACGATAAAAATGTATATATCTTAACTTCAATCATTCTTTTTATGGGATATTTCATGATAGATGAAACATAATATTGATAAGTGAATAAGTCTAAGATACAGCAGAGATGGAGAAATTATAGAGTATTTGGAAATATGTGGATGTGATGATTGATCAACTATGGAGTAATGGTTAGTACAATGCCAAAAATCGCAAGTTACAGCCCGGAAGATAGCCTTAGAATTTTTTGAGGGTGTAAAAAGTCCTAAAAGCTATGCGGTCCTTCGGAAGGGACGTTAATGAGGGTCCCGAGCGAGTGTGATACCAGGTACTCGTTAAAGATCTCAATCCTATTAGGTTGTCCGGAAAATAACGCAGGATTTTATATTTTCTTTAAAATATCCCTCCAAAGAAGAAGTTCTGCCCTTGATGACTATGTTCTCCGAGCTTTGGTGGAGGGCAATCCAAGAAAATCTAGTCGAGAACTGGCAGGGAAACCGGAAGTCAGCAAATCAACCCTCGATGACCACCTCAAGGCGATTAGGAAGGTGAAAAAGCTTGATAGTTGGCAGAATTTCTTCCGCGGCCTTCTTTGTCTTCAAGTCTCCCTCTCGAAATCTTTGAGAGTTTCAGGCCCTCCTGAGGCTAACCCAGCCTCAACAAAGTGGATACCCTTAATTGGATGGAGCGAGATTTGGATTGACATGTAAGTGTAATTCTCAATTGCTAATAGAGTTGTCTTAACTCTGAGGCGCTTCATTCAATGTAATATACCTTAGAGGGGGTCGATTTCATAAAACTTTTTATATTTCTTTAATATATTTAGTACAGAAGTTATGTAATAGTTGAAGTTTTATCTGAAAAAATATAATATACGTTAATCCTTCACCTTTTACGAAAATTTAAATAATTTATAGGCTTTTATTAACATATCAAGCAGCTTTCTTCGACGGGGTCGTTTTTTATTATATGTTTCTTTGATTTCTTAAATATTGCTGAACGGTTATGCAAGGCAGGATTCGGGGGGATGATTGGTGGGGGTAATGTGTCTAATTACGAAGAGGAACAGAAGCGGACCAAGGCTGAGGACCCACCGGCCTCCAGGGTGTCCTTTGGCCGCCATTTTGGATTTCACCCTTTTCACTATGTCACAACATGCATACCATTTTTGTAATACAAGTCTCTGCATTACATATATATATATATATATATATATATATATATATATATATATATATATATATATATATATATATATATATGTAATATATATATATATAAACATATATATATATATTCAATATAATTCTTTTGAGAAAACATTGTTTACAACAACAAATCTAGAAATTCCTTAATAACAAACCAATTATGGAGAAGCTAACAGGGATAATACTTTAAACACCTAGGCGCAGTTATTTCTGAAAATAATCACAACAAGAAAGTTCTTAGATTGATAGATTAGATCTTCAATTGGGTTGGTGCAAAACCTATACAATAAAAAATGTTTATCTCTACATAAAAACATTAATTATTATAATACGGTAATTAAACCGTGTATGTATATAAATATATATATATATATATATATATATATAAAATATATAAAATATATCTTTGTGTACGTGTATATTAGGTTAAATTATTGTATTATATAACTCATTGTAATTATTATAAAAGGAAAACCTGTCTATCAAAGGCTGTATCAAGTATTACAACTCCGTAACCAAACAGGTCGAAAAAAAAAATCAATGAATTCAAAGAAGAACGTCACAACTGAGCATCGTTCTATATAGAATACAAAGAAAAAATTTGGAAATCGAAATACACGAAATAAAATAAAATTTTAAAATATACTTGTAACCTACCAACCAGAATGAATGCTTCTAGAATAAACGACAGAATTTTTTAAAAACTATTCAGTTAATTTACTCCTTAAGCCTACAAAAACATCAAAGATTGCTTAAACAGAAAATAACTTATAATACAAAAAGAAATAAAATAATAGTATAAGAATAAAATTATTAATTGAAAATACATAAAGGGAAGCTCTATGTTAAATCTTTGGACCTATGAGAACGGAGGAAGGAGAGATCAGACTTCAGAGGAATGGAAACCTGTAAAAGAAGAAAGAAATCAGGAAGAGATTAATTTAATTCTTTGGCAATATAATGGGGGTGGATGATAGCAGATATACAAAACAATGCTTGGCAGCCAGATGATCCAAGGATTTAGGATTTCCACTAGAAGGAGAACACAATAGGAATCAGGATAGAACAGAAAGTAGAATGGATTGATGAAGAGTTATTGGAAGCGGAAACAGGAAAGAAGCACGATGATAGATGCATGAAGTACTTTACGCGGCCTCAGCTGGCCATAACCGAACAGAATCTAAAATAATGGTCATCAATGGTCACAAAGTTGTGATTGCTATGCTCCATAAAGACTTGCACTTCTGATTGAAACGTGGAAAAACGGACTAACCTATGTATATCTTTGGAAAAATTGTGTTTCGTGTTTCGAAGCCATATTGAAGTCAAAGCATCTACTGCCTTTTGTAAGACAACGAATATTTTTTTAAAGGTTTTAATTAATTGGAAGTAAAATTATAATTAAAAATAATTAAAATTACTGGATGAATTGTATTGTAATGGCAGTTTTAGGCCGCAATTTAAACTAAAAAAATAAATTTTACTTAATTATAGTTCATTTATTTCTATGCAATTCTAAGTCATTTTAATTGATACCAAAATGACACTAAAAAATTAATTTTCACAAATGTGCTGAGTTAACGTTTCAAAATGGCGTCCCGAAGAATCGAGAGCACAACCTTCATTTACCCTCTCTACTTGGAATACATTTTTTAGTTTTAAATTTGTTGAATGAAAATTCATTTAGTTTCTATGGGAACAGTTATATTTCATTGAATAATCTCAATATATAAATTATTATCTTCAACATTTTTCGTTACACTTCATTAGCATGATCCGATTATGCAAATGTTAGATAACATATTTTATTCTGAAATATGCAGCTTTCGAACTGCATATTCAAAATGCTTAATAAATACATAAATTCTGTTTTTATTTTTGGAAGTTTTTTTTTTCACGTGAAAACATTTTTCCTCTCTATATAAATAGACACATCAGGGCTCATCCAGCCTCTACCAAGCGAGTGCTGAATGTTTCAAGTTCAAATCTGTGTGTGACTAACAACATGATAACTTATTTAGGATCTTTTCTAGAAGACCCCCACCAGTTACTTTTAGTATCAGTTACTTTTATTGATAACTGTTATAACCTAATAGAAATAAAAATGTAAAGAAAGATAAAATCATGTAGTTTACTTATAATACATAAAATAGTTAAAAATCAAGAATCAAGCATAAAATACGCTCAAGATGAAAGTATTGTACATAAAATAAGACTCTGTTCCAAGGGACATGAAATGAACCGCAGTATTAGTGAAATTCGTTATTCAAGATGGAAATGCAGTAGACGAGAATGTAGAGAAGAGAAGGGCGTAAGAGCAGGTATTTGGTTTGAGTGGAGTAAACTTCCTATAACGTCATCTATTTTATTTATGTACTCTTGGTGTCAGGAATACACTTCTACAAAATTCTGAAAACGTAATATGTCCTATATGTCCTGAAGGAAGTAGTGCTAATGACCTATTGCTTCATCCAGAAATTATAGGAGAATGCGGTACCCACCGGACGATGATAGATTCGTACCTGTGTGAATATATTTGGAGCAGGAGGTACGAAAACAGGGATTTATTTGAGCAGATACTGAAGAATATTGTAGACTTTTGTCCTCCAATTGAAAATGTACATCTATAATTGTCTTGGTTATTTGTTGTGGTTTAAATTATACATAAATACAAATATATGTTCTTTCATTTCTTTTAGGTTATCAACTGTTATAACTGAAACTAAAAGTAACTGGTGGGGGATTTATAGAAAAGACCCATAATTAATCTGGCGACAGAAACGGATGGATCCTTCTGGGGCTTACCCAGCCTCTAAATAATAAGAAATCTATTTTGAAAATCTTGGGAGCAATATTGTATTGCTCACGTCCTCAAAAATCCTAGATCTTTTACTAAATAGAAATACACACAACGTTTTAACAAGCTGTTAAGATAAATCATCTGAAAATATTCGAAAGTAGACACAAACAGTAATTTTTTTTTTCTTTTAAATTTATAAACTGCCTTTTATCAATTTTATAGTCTCTTTGGCAGCCAGGAACTGGGCGAGGGTAAGTCAATAATCTTAATGACTACCTGGTGTTAAGTGCTAATTATAAATAATGTTATAGCGATTATGATTGGTCGCTGGATCCTTATCTCTCCCGGTTTCGGCCAATAGGAATCGCTCTCTTATAATAACACATATTCAGGGTTGATTTTTTATCGGTGTCAATTTTATTACTGTATAATTGAGCTAGAAAGGTTCGATTAAGTTATCTTTATCGATTCTCCGCTATCGATTTAAAAACCAAAGAATCTGTGGATGACGGGTATAGTCACTTAGCTGAATGAGAACATCGATTAATCGATTAATTTTATTTCAACCTTTTTTTAATGAGATATAAGAGCCGTGTTGCTAGTTTTAAATTGCGATTGAAAGTGTGGTATGTTAATCATTTAGCAAAATAGTGGTTTGGGATCTAGAGAGTTTAAGTCGTTAAGAACAGGATAAATCGTAGCGAAGGAACTCATCGGCAATTTTTATTTTAAGCTAACTAAATCAAAGTGACATGTTCATGCCATGTTAATTATGAAAAGATTATATGTGCCAAACAACTTTACAGAGAGGAAGAGTGTGTAAAAAACTGACCACTACAACCTACGAAAGGTTTTGGGTTCAGTACATAGTAGAGACGAGGTTAAAGTAAGTAAGGGAGTAAGCACACCTTAACGAACACGGCTGGATGGATGGTGAAAAAAATGAACGAATAAAATCTGCCAGCAGGTGTTTTAATTTCTTCAAGAAAGGATTCATCGGGAAAAATGTAATTTATAAAAACACTTTCTTACCGATTCTCACCTAGTCAAGTGAATCTTGGACTCAAAACAAAAAATACGAGAGCCAACTCCAAGCCGTGGAGATGAAGAATGGAAAGGAAGAACAGAAGAGACCGAATGCGAAACGTAACGATACGATCAAATGTGGGACTTCCGTGGGCTGAGGATATTATCGAGGAGCATCAGCTGAGATAACTCGGCCATGTTTCCAGAATAGCGGAAAACAGAGTGGCGAAGGCCGTATATGAGACAAAGGTGGAATGTATGAGACTGAAAGGAAGACCAAGGAAGACGTCGGAAGGCGCAATCCAGGAGGCATTTGACAGAAGAGGGATTCGTGGATCAAGCCCTACAGAAAGGATCCTCACACCGTTTGAGGTAGAAGAGGAGAAGATTAAATAAATAGACAGGGTAGAGACTGTACTACTTTTACAGGGAGGTATTGTCGAGTTACGTATATTGTGGAGACTGAACTGTCAACCGTTGTATAGGGTTGTGATTTAGACGAGATGACGCACAGGATTCCCCTATTAAGGATACTTGATGTATAGAGACTGGATGATCCCAAAGTGTCTGCAGGTCTCAGACACTTGGGTATAAATCAGATTCAAGCCAAGACAAACAGTTCAATTCTAAACAGTATATACACTATGCTCTCCGAAGTTTTTTTTGCTTCGAAACCAGAATCTTTTTACACCAATGGAAAAAAAAGCTACCAGAAAGGTGGCGAGATATTATAGATAAAGGAGGAAATATATATCATAGATTAAAACGTTAAATTGTGTTTTATTTACATCATTTAATCATGTTAATGAAGTTCGACAGGAAACTTATAAATATATGTGATGATTTTCAATAATATCTACCGTTATGTTACTCAAAGTAAAATTAATGTTCTTAATAGAAAGTGAAAGAAAATTTTATTAAACAAATTTTAAACTTTAAAAAATTCATTAGAAGTAGAGAGGGTAAATGAAGGTTGTGCTCTGATTTCTTCGAGACGCCATTTTGAAAAGTTACCTTAGCACATTTGTGAAAATTACTTTTTAGTACATTTCAACATTAATTAATTGTATTTTCCAATTACAATTTTTTATAATTCCAAAAACATTACATTTTATAACAATGATTTTTACTATAATTGTGTCTTCTAATTATAAATTACAGTAATTGAAAAGAAAATTATTTCCTGCACTCTACTGTAATTGAAATTGATGAAGTAGCCTTCTCCTACGAGCTCTTGAATGTACAGAGTAAATTTATGTATTGAGTTATTAAATCTTAATTTTCGTTTGGGCGTGGAAGGCCAAGTTCCGAAATTCATGGACATCAACTTCACAGATAATTTGCTAATTTATCTATCTACATTCCAAAATGCAATAATATTCATTAACTCAAGATGGATAGGGTTGTAAAGTATGAAAATTGTCTCCGTTGTAAGAATCGAAATGAGCTTTATTAGTTTAGTAATTCCACGCGCCGTATGGTCCAATAGATTGACATATCTCATCAGTTCCTGGAGATAAATTTTAGCCATATTTTTATGCCTCGACAGATACTCCGTATCCATCCTGCTCGCCATCCAGCTGTGATATGGTGTAAAGGTTAAGAGTCTCTGGACGTAGTCAACATATATCTGTTGTAGTAGTGTCTTTTAGGATATCGCTTTGTTGCTTGTGACTTGATCTTCATTGGTGACGACAGAGCTTTCAGTTTAGGAGAATAGGCTTCCTGCTGTTAATAATTGAACTGATTCTAAAGAGGTATCATTTAATTGACAGTAGAATCGACCAGAACTATTAGTATTAGGAATTTATACATGCTCAGTAATAGCCCATTAATGTGAGCGTTATCTTCAAAAGCATAATGTTTTTCTAGATAAAATTATCTATCGCAAAAAATATTTTTAAAATTGGGCTAAACTTTTTGAACTGAAAGCTTGTTCAAACATTCATTATATATTATAGTAATAGTATCAGAATACATACGGAATTTCTTAGTAATATGTATTAGTACATCGTCGATACACATGCGATGTATCGAATGTGAAAAAAACACATTTTTCATTTTCCATCTATCCAGCGATTGCTTTAGGATTCATAATTGTTATAGCGTATATATTCATCTATAAAGTACGAACACAACATATAGAGTCATCAATAAGGTACAAAAACAGCATATAGGACTCTATAAGGTACAAACACAACATATAGAGTCGTCTATGAGGTACAAAAACAACATATAGAGTCATCTATAAGGTACAAACACAACATATAGAGTCGTCTATAAGGTACAAACACAACATATAGAGTCGTCCATAAGGTACAAAAACAACATATAATGACATATGTAAAATATCTTTGACGATACCTTTGATTTTTAATGAACCTTGGAACAGTTTTTTCTCAGAACAATGCTGGATAGTGGTGTTTGGTTACTTTGGGTTTATTTTAATTTTAAAAATTCCTCTTTGATACTGGTTTAAATTTGTTCTGGAGTCGAGTAAAAAATTTCTTTTTCAATCTCTTCATTTCAAGATTGCAGTTATAGTTCAATTCACAAATAGATTAATAAATTAATATTAAAGTTTCATACTTACTTTGTAACTTTAATAGAAAAAGGAAAATTTTAAAAATATATAAAATAACTTTTATATATATTTTTAATTAAATAAAAATATATATACATATGTGTGTGGTTTTACAATACCATAATGGCGGTAGTTGCGTACCCCTCAGACCCAAGGCAAACTTTTGCCACTCCTCTCGAAATGAAAGCTAGGGGGGGGGGGTGATTACATTATATATTGAGGTCAATAAACAAACCAAATTTACATAATGTCTCTGATATATAATCTTTATATATTTATCATTCGTTGCCAAAAAAATTTATATAAAATATTTGTTATTTTACTTTAAATTTTCATAAGTTAAGTTATCAATAATTATTTGAAAATATATATGTATATACGACATATATTGTTAATACATTTTAGGAAAATGCTTCAATAGTATCGAAAGTAAATAGCTAATTTTCACGATATAATTTTTGTAACTCACACATCTTCGTTTTTCAGCTAGATTTACCACATACACACGCATTTATACATATCGTGATGCTTAAGTATTTATACATAGAACACCTAAAAGAATCACAACTTCACGGTTAATTTTGAATTTTTTGCACTATAGTACACATTCTGTTGTGAACCCACTTTTGTAGGCACTCAGTTCAGTTTATAAGTATATATACATATATATATATATATATATATATATATATATATATATATATATATATATATATATATATATATATAAATATATATATTTATTTATTATTTGATGCGAAACAGCCATGGAAGACTACGCGACTATGATGCAGGGTTTTTTTCTTTTTTGTTTTCCAGTCTCTTCTCGGCCCATCTTTTCCTCATGGTTTCACTAAAGGCCTTTTTTCTTTCTTCTGTCCAGGTCTTAGATGGAAATTTTTTTCTTTCTGCCACTAGAACCGCATTTTTGAGGAGTTTTTGATATTCAGTTCTGTTTTCTAATAAATGTGGTGTAATGCCGTGTTTCTGTGTTTCTTGTTTTATTTATTCTGTGTATCCTTGTCTGAATTTGTAGAACATAATTTTGGTGAACATTTTTTTGTTTAGTCTCTCCTCGTTCATCCTCATCATGTGACCATAAAATCTGAGTCTTCTAACCCTCATTTCTGTTTCCAAGTCACTCATTTCTAAGTAAATTTGTTTGTTAGATTTCAGCCGGTATCCTTCTGGTGTTACTTTGGGCCCGTGGATTCTCCTAAGAATCCTTCTCTCTATTTATCTCTCTCTCTCTCTCTCTCTCTCTCTCTCCCTATATATATATATATATATATATATATATATATATATATATATATATATATATATATATGATTATATAATACAATAAATATAAAATCAAGATAAGTAATGAAGATAGTTAGAAAGTGACTTCTGGTTTCCGTTTAGCCATAATCAGGTGACAATGTGTTTTACACTCTTTACTCATGAAAAAAGTAATCTACAAAATATAAAAACTAATAAAAAAACATTTTTTTCCTCCAGAACCCATGAAAGTTCATGAAGACTATTTCCAGGAAAATAGTTGTCCTATCATAGTTTATATGTCCGATGATCAAGTGCAACCACCGGATTTTTCCCCAAATTAAGGAGTATCCATTTTATAGAGGTTGAGTGAGCCCAGGAGATTTTTCAGGATTCTTCCCCAGCTGTTAACAGAATAAATAATTTATCTGCTACAGCAGGATTTGATGACAGTAATTCCGCGCTCCGTCACTGATCTACTCCTCTCGTAAAGTAATCTATGATAATGGTAAATGAATGAAGGGTTCGTGTAAGCCACATTGTAGTACTATAAAGTTGCAATTAATTAAATTAATTAATGAATTATTAAAAATTAATTAATTAATTAAGTTATGCAGAATCCTTATCAGTATAAGATATCCTGGAGACCTGAAGGTGCTAGCTATCTTCCCGCTAGTGGTGGTGAGAGGATTTATGGCCAAGAACAAGGCGTGTGCCAAAGATTTATCTGTCGCGGCCAGCTGTTGGTTCTGTTTGTCTGCTCCTGCTGGTTCTGCTGTCGAGCGAATCCTGTTTACACTCGTTCCTCAATCCTTTATCTGATCCTTGAGTCCTTATTATTTTAGTAAAGTACTTCTATGGGGGATCGGAGCGGCCCAGTAGTACAGTGGTGAGATTTTGTGCCGGAGGTACCGGGTTCAACTCCGGCTATCAAAGATTTTATTTAATGTATTAGGCTCAACCAGCCAATATAAAGTTGGTAATTAAAAAAGGGGAAGTATCTTTACTGATACTTCCTGGTGGTTGAGCGTGATCAAGGACAAAACACCTCCCGACCAATTGTCCAAGAAATAGTACGATCTATGTTATAAAATGTTTTTTTTTATTGTAGGTTTGTTTTGTAAATAAGAAAAATAATTCACGGGTTATTTGAAAAATGGGTAGCGGACTGGCTCAATTGTAGAGAGATCACTGAGTTGCCATGTCGAAAATCCTGGTTCAATTCCTGCTGGTGGTGGCAAAACTTTTATTTAATCTGTAAGGAACTGGAGATGGACCCAATGGGATCGATGGTCGTCATTGGGCTCACCCAGCCTCTAGAAAGTGGGTACCCAATAAAAGGGGGAAAGTCTGGCGGTTGAGGGTGATCAAGGACAAATCACCTCCCTGCACAACCGTTACCCAAGAAACAGTAGAGTGCATTTCATGCTGCTTCATCACAAGACTCGTTTCCACTCTTCGTACACTTCTTTCTTCTTCATTCTCTTAGTAACTGTAGTGACTGTGTGATGAGGGACACTGTGATGGCATGATATAATGATTCTATGATTCTTTTATTATCTGTTTTTTTTTTATTTAGCCATTTCCAACTGTTACTTTCCTTTCGATTCAGTCATTGTATTAAGGTTTTTGAAGTAACACCCAGCCTCTATAATTTGGGTACGCAATATAAGGGGAGAAATCTGGCGGTTGAGGGTGATCAAGGACTAATCACCTCCCTGCACAACCATTACCCAAGAAACAATACAGTCTCTATCATGTACTGAACTCAAGACCCTACGTGATTGATAGTGGTACGGGAAAATAACTAAATAAACAGATTAAATAATTTATTCGCCACATTTTGATTTGAGAATATGAAAAAAATAAAATAACGTTAGCATATTAAGTTCAGAACATCGTAGGGAAAGTACCAATTCAGAACCAACGATTATGCAAAATGCAAAATTGTGATTTGTGAAGGTAGCACCCCACCACTAGACGTTTCCCCCAATTAAAGGAATACACCTTATAGAGATTATTATTTCAATGAGTATCATTTTAGAATTTATAAATGTTAATTTAAATTAAAAATGAAATAAATGTATAAATGTATTTTTGGACCATCACAAGACTGGAGATCACCAACGATTGTGCAAGAAAATTATTTTAATGATTTGACTGAACATCTGGTCCCCCCCAATTAAAGGAATACTTTATTTCAATGCATATGATTGGGCAATTTATAAAGGTAAGAAACCTTTCGAAAAAAAATTCAACAAGTCTCAAAACAAGAACTGGAATAGCATTGTAAGAACAACCTAAAATATTTTGTAAAGGTCCGGAGTCGATACGAGGCAACTGAATATATTATAAGGAACCGTTCGTTTTTTCTAAATATATGTTTAAATATAAATTAAAAAAAAAAATATATAGAAGAGAACTCCTTTACGGGGACGAGAACCAGTCTTGGGATGAGCGACGGTGGCAGATATCGACTATTGAAACATAAACTTGTTCATTAGCCTAATTAATATCGGGCCTCGAGAGCAGGTGCTTCTGCAGCTGCCTGCCGGACACCTGCCTCCTTCAGGCCACCGTATTTGCATCTCCTCTCCCGTACGTCTTCCCTCTTTAGTATCGGCACTTTATTAATAAATAATAGTATCTGCGATATGATGCGATATCGTAGCTTTGTTAAAAGGCTGGTTTCGAACCTGTTTTTCATAATAACTCGAATCATAAGTCGATACTGTACAATTACTTGGGGAAGGAAAATTCTAATGAAGAATATTTTTGACATCGATCTTAGGAATGGAATGGTGTGGGAGATAAAAAAGAAAAAGAGGTAAATAGTTCGTTTTAAATGAGGTAAAGGATTCACGAAAGTGGCTCGAAGAGAAAATAAACAACTTGTTTATAGTACATCGGTTGTTACATGGAGGTGATTTGGACGAGATCAAATTTGGCCTTGTGTTTCCTCAATGAACTAGTGTTTTCCAAGACATTGAAAATTCTTTTAACGAGCGTTTCTGTACTAGATTGAAAAGACCAGAAACAGATCGCCGTTTTAGGCTACTTCAACATTTACTAGACAAACTCTCTAAGCTCCCAACTAATAACAAAAGACTCTTATATATATGTCTATTCCAATACCTATTCTTCTTTTCTTAAGTGCGGTGGTGATATTTTTAAACCTTTTGTATAATCATCAGCTAGGTCCTAAACGGAATGTACATTCGTCTATTGGTTTCTAAGGGTGCATCTGCATTGGATCCAATCCGATGCGACGCAATCCTATTCTATCACATACGATGAACGAAAAAATAAATAACTGAAATATAGGGAAGTGCTACACTGGATCAGATCCGACACGATTCTATTCTTTTCAATCCGATAGTGAAACTAGTCACTGCCTTTGAAAATAGTATTAATTTTGTTGTTTTATTTCTTATATTTTATATATATATATTATAGTAAAATGTAAATATATTAAAAATAATTAACAAATAATCTTAATTTTATAAATTTAAAGAACCAAATGTTATGAAAATGAGGTAATATTACAATATTAGAATATTTTTTTCGTGCTGTTTCACTATAAATAAATAATTTAGTTGTTTTTCAATAAAAAAAAAAATAGAATTTATTGTTTTTTTTAATATATTCGTGTTTTATATAATGATTTAATTTTCTCGATTGTGATAATATTTATTTCGTTGATCACACAACCGAGGCTCGTTTCGAACTAATTCTATGAGTAAGTCTTTGTCTATTTTGTTGTTAATCTTTGCAAACGAGTATAAAAAATCAGAAAAGCCCTTACCTCCCAATGTTGCTAACTATCTAACAAATAAATTAAACGTAAAAATTATCATCGTAATTTTATCGAAAGTTAATGTTTTAACTTTTTTTTGACGAATTAAAATTTTATGCAGGTATATTTTGATGTACATTTCTGATAGATTTAATTTTATTATATAAAAAAACGGAAAAATAACCTTCACTACTATATTTAATGAGAATTGAGAATATTTAATTTTGATTTATGACGGATATTTATATCATAGTTAATTATCAAATTACAATGTATATATTTTAATAAAAATTTTAGACAGTAAAGTTTAAGTTGCCACACATGGCAATGGCTGGCTTATCGAATTGAAAACTTTGAAAATGATTTTGAAATGTGAAAATCGCGGCTGATTGTACAGTATCGCGCCGGATCCAATCTAGGCGCTTCCATATAAACAAAATATTTTGATTCCGCGAGCGACTAAATCGGTCGGATTTGTCGGATAAAAACGGACGGAGCTCTCGAAAAATGTAGGCGCTCTCGATATATTTCAGTCATTTTGTTTGCTTCCGACTTCTGATCGTATCGCATCGGATCCAATGTAGGTGTACCCTAAGAAATTCCTTCTTTTTCTGTTCTTCCTTGCGATTGTCTTATCGTCTTTATAAGCATAAAGGTTAGATTAGTTTGCTGTAATATCTGAATTTGTTTTGATAAAAGAGTGACTTGTATTTGTAGGTGTATTGGTAGTCGAAATATCTAATAAGTACTTTAACATCGTATCTCTTGTCATGCTACGGTATATAGTTCTCATTATCTAGGAGGTACTTAAATACAGGTACTCCGTCTTTTCTAAAAATATTTGGAATCCTGCTAAATTTTTCTTTATAACACATTAATTATTTATTTCTTTTCCGCCTTTATTACTATCAGTAGTAAATAATAAATATATGTGAGAATAATAGAGAAAAACGACATTAACTACGGGAGAAAATGGCGATACTTTATTAATTAGCTAAAAGGAATTATATGATAATAGCGAATACAATATGGTTACCGATTAATTAATACATAAATATCAATAATATAATAAATTATTGCTTGATTTTAATTAGAATATAAAAATAAATAATGTGTCAGCAACAGAATAGATGAGCGACTAACGAGACATGCGGGTTGCATACCCACCGCTCTGAAGGCGTTACCACTGTACTAGTAACATCAATATCTTAATTATTACTTTCGCCTACTCTCGTATTTCCAGGCAGTTATTACTGGAGCAGGGGCGGAAGAATTCGCCCTAGGCGGAAGAATTCGATCCAGTTACTGAGCGCCAATTACAGAATTCCATATCCGAAATGTAGACTACACCGCTGTCAATCCCGAGACATCTCTGAAATGTTAATTAAATTAGGCCGACGAAGAAGTCCTTTTGTGTAAGACGGCCATTTCAAAGGATACGAAAACGGTATCTATTCCGCATAATTTAGCTTTTGAAATGTTGAAAAAATTAAAAAATACAAAAAAAAAATTATATCCCGTTAATAAAACCTGATTTTGTGTAAACAATCTATTGATTAATTAGGAATATATAACTCCCACTATAGAAATTCCGAATCGTGATATGTGTTTTAAAAGATTAATCAGAAAATTTCTGGTTCGTTTGTCAATCTTCCACATCCTTAGATTTAAATTTTAATATTAATTGACAGTATTAAAAGACATTTTTTCGTATAAAAGATTCCACTTACAGAGTAAATTTTATATTAACCATTGCTAATTTAGTCTCATAACTTTATTTCTCACCTAAGTATAATAATATAAGTTGATAACACCCAATTTACTATCAAAACTTTTTTTTTTTCTTGCAATTAGACAAACAGATGTTAGTTTCATTTTAAATGAGGCAACAGAAACATGCGATTTCCCAGGGACATTCGTATTAGGCGAAACCTGGTAATTTTGCTGCTTAGGCAGTAAAAAATATAAATACCTTTTTGCTTATTATAATACGTGTATAAGAACCATTCGTCTCTGATTTTCTACAGGAAAAAGGCTAGAGAAAATCTAAAGTGCACAAAGACCATAAACAGTTTCAAGATGCTTGGAGAACAGTTTAAACATATGCGTCAGATCTAGGATATTTCATGCTTAACATACCAATAAAATAAAATAAAAAAAAAGAAGGAAAGTCTAGGAAATCAACATTCGTTTGTCGATTACGTTCTGAAGCATGGTTAGTACTTGATAAATAACCAAACAACTAGGAATTATGAGATTCTGCACACGATTATGTTATGATGTGAGGCTCGTCAGCCTATTGGAAGAACGCCACAGCAACAGGAGGTTGGAGAGAAAACACACCCCTTCGATTTTTTGTACATTTCCCAGGAATCGCGTCATGATTGTCCGGAATACATAATATCCACCATTATTCAATATTTCAAATATTGACGAATACCATAATTAAATTAGAAATGTTTTGCTTTACCAATATTAAATTTTTTTTAATTCACATGGAATTTTCGAATACCTCTAGTGAAAATTTAAGTTTTTTGAGCTATGACATTTTTCTCTTGAAGGAGAGTAATATCTCTCTCTTAATATGTATATGTATATTGTTTAGAGCCATAAATAGATTAAATGTTGTAAGAAGTAACCATTAACCCTCGCGATCCTCCAACCCTCAGAACTACCGACGACCCAGAACACGTACAAGGGAAGAAGACGCGGAGTGAAAGGAGAGGGCATAACGGAGACCAAGGACGCAGGAAATGAAGCCTACCTCAATACAGTTAGAGCAAGTATTGCCCTTGTAATACGGACCAATCATCTTCAAGGATATCCCCTGGCCACGCCCACTTCGTACACTTCGACCAATCGCCAGCGGCAGCTGTTCCAGGACCTCTTCTGTCGGAGCAGATGTTGACCAAGAATAAATAAACAGATCCATTAGAATAATTATAGCATATTTTGAGACAGGATTACCATATCGGCTTCGCAACAATGTCATTCCGATCCTTCTTTTGGTTTTATTTTTGAAATATTTGGGGCAGAGGGTCTGTGCGTGTGCGTGTGTGTTGTGCCGTTTTGCATTTTCATCGCCTTGGCGATTTTTCTCTCTCTCTCTCGACCCAATGCCCTGATTAGGACGGAATATAAATGAGTTGTAAAAGTTCTTGGAGTTTTTTGGTTTTATTTTCTTAAACTTAGTTTATGAATAATTCTTTTTTAAAAAAATAATTAAACAGAACAACGTCCATAAATTAACATTAGAGATAGGGACTTTATAATGAAGTAAATACTATCATGCACTTTATCCCTCGGAACTCCTTGATAATACAAAGTACAGGGACTCCTACAGAACAAAGTACATTTTATCATCGAAAACCCTCAACTTAGTCATTTTTTTTAAACATTCTTCGTTCATTTGATAAACTTGTACTAATTAAAAAGTTTATATAACCCCATTAGTGAATTGGACTGCTCAGCCAAAAATATAAAAATAATAAAAAGAAATGGCCAAATAAGATAGAATGTCCATTTTTCATATTCCCGATATTTAAAACTTTCCAGTTAAAGCAACTCAAATGGGCAAAAGAGCAAATGTTTTTATAACATAGCATTTTGGTGATGCTCTAAAACCTAAACATATCTAAAATTTTATAGTAAAATCATTAAAATCGTTAAAATATAAAGAATAAACGATTTTTTTTTTAGATTCACATGGAATTATTCCGCTTTCAAATTTAACAGCCCATATGATGAAATAAAAAAATAAAAAACCTGTACCGCTACAACCAGTGAACGGGTATTGGGTTCAGTACATAGTAGAGACTGTACTGTTTCATGAACAACGGTTCTGAAGGAAGATGACTAGATCACGCCCAACCACCAGATTTTCCCTTCTTATTTAGAATACCCTATATTTATAACATTTTATAGAGCTAGGTGAGGAGGTTCCTAGATCCCATATTATCCATCTCCGGCTGCAAACAGACTAAATAAGAGTCTTGTCTGCAGCAGGGTTTGAACCAGAGGTCACTGAGCCACTCCGCTCAGAAACCGTTAATCAGTTATACAAAATTTCATATTCCTGCTAATGGGAGAAAATAAATCAATGAGATAAAATTGTAATGATATTATATAATTATATTATTTCTTATATTGCTATTTTTAATTTGATGTCTTCTATTAATTTTAAATATTTCTGTTTCAGATCTTTCCTGGAATATTCTTCAAAGGCGTCCTATTGCTCGAACATGAGGAACATATTAAGCAATAAATTTTCAGAAACATAAAACTGTCAGCACGGTACTTGATGGCCGAAATCTGTATTCAGGCGACAGGCTTGACACGGTCTCTTCCTAGTACTAATTAATTTAGAACATGTCAGAGAAAATTAAAGCCTGGTTTTAATTTTAGTACATTCGCTAATCAGTTCGGTCTCATCTTTCGGAAATTATTTTAGTATCTTTGATATTATTATACGTTAGATGTTTAATAATATAGATAATTATTTAATAAGTTAGATATCGCGATCAGACACGAGCTAAGAGAGTGAAGTGGTCCGGTTTGGGAAATTGACGGGACAAGGAATTAGAGAAATTGCTCTGGTTCGAGGCTCGCTATTATCTTATTATTATTGACAATCAAGTCCTTATCGCGTGATTTCATTTTAGCAATAAATTTCATTTTCGAATTTTCGGCAAATAATTGCTTTTAAAGTGATATTCGAAGCACTTCACAAAATTTTAGAACAGAAATCATCTGTAGTCATGATCTAAGAGAAGTTAAACATATATTGTTGCTGTCAAAACAACAATGCCTATCAACAGCATTTTATGAAAATGATGTTAGTAACTGTAACGCATTGTCCATGAAACAGTACAGTCTCTACCATGTACTGAACTCCAGACCCTTCACGGGCTGTAGTGGTACATGTTTTTTTCATATATAAAATAAATAAAAATGAATAAAAAAACATTATTTTATTCAATGTAAAATATTCAATATCGCATGACAATACAAAGCTTGTGCTCATATTTTAACATACTTCAAATTATAGAATAATATCTAAACAGTTAAGTGCCATTAGTAGTACATATTAAATGAACAGTTGTACAATTTGTAAATGAGAGTTGCTCCCTCCTAAATAATTAAAAATAATAGATTTTAATTGATGAAAATGTATAATAAATATTAACTTAATAAAATTTAATTTAAAATCTGTTAGCAACAAAAAATTTGTGTAAATGTTGTATTACCCAAAAAGTGTGTAATTGTTCAACGTCACTATACTGTTTAATAATAGTTATTACCCTTCTATTTTATGATTAATTACAAATTTTAGTATAACAAGTATAATTAAAGAGATATTTAGGACATTACTGGACAGGCCTTCTTGTAACCTTGTAATTAATTAGTATCGGGTCCATTAAGCTTATTTTAGTCCTTAATCTTTTGATAATATGTAAATGTTTATTTATTTTAATTTATAATGTGTACCTATGTAATATATTTCTACAATAAATATGAATTATTAATAAAGTTGATGAATGAATTAATTAAACCTTATTTATTCCTAATTACATTAATTATATAAATATGTATATATGTATACGCTATAGTGAGTATTTCAACAACTTTTGTTGATGTCAGTGATTTTATTTTTATGGGCATGCAAAATAAGAAATTTTATAGAATGTAGATCATATAAAATTTACTTATTAGTTTTGGTAAGGGAACATCCAACGCTGGACGAGACTGTCTCGAATCAAACAACATATAAATACATAATTTTCCATAAAATATATACCATAAGTAAATGAGGGGGAAAAGATTTTTTTTAAGAGAAAAGATTATGTCTTGGCTGGGATTTGAACCCGGGACGCCTATATCCTAGCCCGCGTATTTAAATAATCAAAAAGAACAATAAAAAAAATATATATATATGTATATATTACTATTATTATTAGCGTATTCTCCCCATAGTGGAAGGCGTTAAGCAAACAACTCAAGCAAACATTCTTTGGATTCTCCTTGTTCTTCCAATAGGCTTTCATTCTCTCTGAGAAGGCTTGCCTACGTTCTTCCGACCACTTCGGTCTGCACTGCCTTTGCTTTGGTTGCTCTAATTTCCCACTTGTTGACTTTGTGTCTGTAGTTGTCTCTTTCTAAAATGTCTGTTGCACATATGTTTGCGTTTTTGAGGTCCTTTCGAAGTTGGTCCAGCCAAGGTTATTCTTTAACTGAGCTAACATAATTTAATATTCTTTTTGACAGTCGATCTTCTGGTAATCTCGTGAGGTGTCCAATGAATTTCATTTGTCTTTTCCTAATGTAAATTTCAAGACAACATATATATATCTATTACATGGAGGGACCTTTAATTAATATTAATTATGTCATTACATGTGATTTTTACAATTACATTAATAGCATTAAAAAAATATAAATAAAAAAATAAAATTAACCATTTGCCTAAAAGTCACATTATCAAAATAGTGCAAAATATAAAGTTAAATATACCATTCATGATACTTATATATTTTAAGGAGAAAACAAATTAAAATATTATTTTAATATAAATTATCATAACAGTCCAAAGTGCAATACATAAATGTTAATAATGACCATGGAGTACATTGTAAACTCTAAGTATTATAAGAAATATTTTCAATTATTTGACAATCTACTAAAAGGTATCTATGCTTTTTATCCAGTATTTTAGGACATGTTTTTTGTATAATTATGTATTTATTTGGATTATTCTTTTTATTTATGTTAAAAATGTGCAAATTTTTAAGTATTTAAAAAATTTATTTTAATTAAATAAAAAAAGGGACTTATAAGAGATATAAATTGAAAATGACTGAAGAATGTTGAAACGTATTTAAATAAAGAAAAAATGTTTGACTGGAAAAGGTTTTTTTACTTACTTGAATGAAGTTAAATACAGTTAAACTAAAAATATTACCTTCTGTGATTATTGTTAACCTATATCTGCAGCCCCAGTGAATATATGTTGGATACGACCCCTGGTAGCTCAGTGGTTTAGTGCACTGCACCGGAGATCCAGTCGATCCGGGTTCGAATCCCGGCCAGGACAAATCTTTTCTCTTCAAAACAAAAATATTTTAAAACAATCACCATCAAAATAACAATTAATAAAAATAAATAAGTCATAAAATAGCATTAGCAGGACATCGACAATTTTAAATCTACTATATTAAAAACAAATTAAAGAATTTATTTGTATGAATGCAATTATCTCAGGATGTCGTATCGTCAAGCTATTAACATCTACAATATGATAATGGAAAATCATCTACCTAACATCTATAACTAAATTCAACACCTCCAATTATATGTACCCACATTGTTGAGGCTGGATGAGCCCCTGGAGGGTTAGCAGATCTTACAGAGTCTTTTGTTTGTTAACAGTTTTGTTTGTTAACAGATTAACTAATTTATCTTCACAAGCAGGATTTGAACTCGAGACCTTCAGCAAGGCAACTCAATAATCTACACACTCAGCTACCCCGATCACTTTTTAACGCTAAAAAACCTATAAGTACAGAATCTACTTTCACACATATAGTATCGATAGTAAGAATCGATAGTAAAGTAGACTGAATTTCGAAACTTGAAAATTCAACGCTTAATAATACAATCATTTAATTTTCTTTCTATTTAATTATCTAATCAGTAGAAATAATAAATAGATTGATATGTAAAAAAGTCAGACACTTTTACTTTCTGTTGTCAAAACAATATTTTATGAAGTATTAAATAATGTTTGACTGTTTAACTGCGCTTATCAGAATCTACCTGCCCGATTTGATTTTTTAAAATTGTATGTTGCACTTGATAAATTCTTTAGTGAAGAAGGGTATGGAATTTTCAACATGGCAATATAATAGAATTGGTAGCGACATCGAACATCGAAAAGACATCGATCATCGATAAATCGAAAAGATATATGAACAATGTAATAGCAATAATATAACCTACACATATTGTTGTACTGAAATCGTTGTTATGGAACACCACTGTGAGTAATAAACTTTTTGTTTTGTACAACAATTTACCTTGTTTTGTTTTCGTAATAAATAAAGTGCTTTACCAACGTTGTGTTAAGATCCTTTACAATCCCTATAAAATCTTGACAATTGGTGACCCCGACGTGATTTGAACACGCAGCCTTCTGATAGCAGAAATTTTATTGCAAACAAATTGCCATGAAAAAATAAATGACTGTTTGTAAATTTTGTCGATATAGCAACGCCGTCCACCTATACATGAATATATATTCGAGAATACAATCAAATTCAGAAAATAAGGCCTTGATAAGGGCATTTGATAGATCGTTTGGTGAAGAAGGGTCTGGTACTTTTAACAGTAAACAAAAATAAATCGCCAAGTAAAACAAATATTGTGTATGTTTCTTTTCCATAGCAAGGCCATCTTTCTGTCCTGTGCGAATATACAAGTAAATAAGAAAATAAGGTCCAATTAGAAAAATTCTTTTTGGATTGATCGCATTGAGAGGAAGGCTATGACATTTATAAAATAGAACACGACTATTAGCAATAGAGTAATAGTAATAAATAATTTGGAAAGAAGAAAAAAAAATTAGTGAAAGAAAATGGCCAAGGGTGGAGGTCAATAAATTTCTCCAAAGTAGGGAGAAATGTTTATTCAAGATCCAAAGTTTCGACCAACTTTGCAGGTCTTCTTCAGGGCTGAATATGTAAAATACAGACAAATAAAAATTACTATATGATTAAAAATTGTTTAATTATGATAAATATTAAAGTTGAAATTTATAAGCATCAAGAGTATTAATAACAAAGTGGCAGAAGGTTGTACAAAAAGTAATAAAGAATAAAATAAGTAATACGAAGTAATAAAAAAGAAGGTATTAAAAATTACAGAATAAGGTAATAATCTACTTAAGTCCTATTATTATTATTTCATTCCAATATAACTTTAGAGCCAACATTGGCTTGTGCAATTACTTTTAACTGCCATTGTAGATGCTGGGTTAACTCAAGGAGAGTATGTAGATACCAAAAGGTCTATCCACGGCTGTAAACAGAATAATTTGTCTACGAGAGCTGATTTCGAACCTACAACACAAAGTTCTCTCTTTCTCATTTAGTGCCTCTTTAGCCATGTACATTTGTTTAGAACTTGAGGATTTTCAATGGGATCTTCAATTTAACCTTGAAAACCTCCATGTCACTTAAAACAGATTCTTGACTCGCTCAAACATCTAACGGTCAAACTTGACTCCTTTACAAATCTTGCACGGGTCCTAACGAAACAATAAGAATTTATATGACTCCGACACATCGTATTTCGGGACAAAGCGGCTGGATGTACCCGAAATCCGAAGAAACGTCTTTCAGATTCCCAGAGAATTGTCAATTATTATCCTTCCTCTGACCAAAGAAGAAGTCCCGCCACTTTAATACTCTACATTTGTCTGTTTTTTCGTTCCAACATATCAACGTCAATTAGGAGAAGCCGTGTTGATCCGACTCAAAGGAAAGGCCGTGGAAGCTACAGCTTTCAGTTTTTTGAAATATATTTCTCCTACATATAATTTATTTTTTTATACTCTTTTTTTTTATTTTCAAACTGCAGTGTTTTCCCTTAAACGTGAAGAAAGAGGAGAGAAGATTATTTGAAATTCTTATTGGCCCGCTTAATCGAAGGCATCTGCGCACGCGCCTAGCATAAAAAACTTTCACCTGTCCTGTTTATCATTCGATTATTTAAGGAAAATATATCGATTACATGTAGCGGTGTATCGATTAGTTAATTGGGCCACGAAACACACGCCCTGCATTCCCGCGTTTTTTCCCTTTTACGGCGGCAAAATTAATATCCAGCCTTCTCTGTAAATAAGAATACTGAAGCCGAGTGCCGTGAAACTAGTCATCTTTTTAAATATTTTTTTTTTAAGAGAAAGACCGTCCAGGCCGGGATACAAACCAGGATCATGTTTTTGTTTTAACATTGAGTATTTGTTGGCTAGCTCACCTGTCCTACACCTGCCAGGATAGGATTATCCTTATATAGGGAATGGAAAAATTAATAATGATGAATAATTAATAATATCAGTATAATTAATTCTAATTACAACAAATTTACAATAATAAAATAAGTATTGGTAGACCTTATAAATTTTATGATGGCTGAAAGTGTTTTTTTTTTTTAGGGTTAAATAAATCCTCAAATATATATATATATATATATATATATATATATATATATATATATATATATATATCTTACCAATATTGTTTGTCTCTCTTTCACGCAAAAACTACTCGACGGATTTGGATGAAACTTTACAGTAATATAGGTTATACATCAGAATAACACATATGCTATAGCAAGCGCGGATTTATGGGGGGGGGAGTGCAAGGGGGCACGTGCCTCCCCGACAGTATTTTAGGTCCTGAGGAGAACCCATTATAGTACATAAATAAATGGCAATCACATGATGATCTATGTGGGAGCACGGGGGCATGTGCCCTCCTCCCCCCCGTTATAGTACATAATTAAAGGCAAATCAGGAACTTAGCATCTTGAAATTTGTAGTTAGGTTCTGTGTATAGTTTAAGAATGAAATTTGGATGATTCCACTCCAACGGTTTCCCCTTTAATATAATAGGGGTTCAAAGATTGTATCCGTCAGTTTTGAAGTTAGACATCTGAAATTTCGGATGTAGGAATAACTTATATTTAAAAAAAACAATTATATTATTTATTTAAAATGATCTTTCGCGAAACTTTATGTGGCAGACCAAATTCCACGCGAGCGAAGCCGCGGGCATGAGCTAGTATATATATGTATACATATATATATATATATATATATATATATATATATATATATAATAATTATGTTGTAATTGAAATTTAGAACTGTATCATAATAGACTGTACATTAGAACTGTATGTAAGAGACTGTACCGTTTCATGGACAACGATTCTGCAGGGAGGTGACTTGTCCTAGATCACGCTCAACCGCTAGATTTACCCCCTTATTTTGGGTACCCTATTTTTATAATATTTTATAGAGGCTGGGAGAGCCCCAGGAGGGTCTTAGATCCTGTATGATCCATCTCCGGCTGCAAACAGACTAAATAAAAGTCTTGCCTGCAGTGGGATTTGAACCATGATTTCCGGCACTGCAACTCAGTGCTCTACCTCTGAGCCACTCTGCTCCTTATTATGAATATACTTCTCAACTTTAAATGAGAGACTGAGCTTGGTTGGGAAACAGCTATGACCGAAGTTTAAGTAGGAGGATGGCGCCAACGGTGATCTTAATTATTTGGATTTGTACAGTAATCCTCGGGCGAAGTTTCCGTTTTTTTATTTTATTCTTTTTTTTTCTTTTTTTTTTCTTTTTTTTTATTTTTTTTCCTTCTTTTTTTTTATGGCATTGGATTCTTTCATTCATCCATACAGCCAGCTATGTGTTATTATTTAGTGCACTGTTTTAGTTAGATGCCAACAGCACGCGGTTTTTCCCCAGATGGTTACCGCCTGTTTTTCCCAGGCGGTCACCCATCCAAGTGCTAACCACGCCCGACGTTGCTTAACTTCGGTGATCTGACGGGAACCGGTGTGTTCAACGTGGTATGGCCGTTGGCTTTTTATTTTATTCATTTCTATTAATAGCGTTTATATAAGTTATTTTTCTCTCCGTTTGACTCATTTAGCACTTGTGAGGGCCTGCTATGTGAGTAAAAACGTTAGATTTAAATATATGTATATATATATTTTATTGAGAATTTCTTATCACACATATTACCCCTTCTGTTATTTGCTTCGGCTTCAAGATTTTAGCATATCTAGGACCTTTATGTCTTAACTATTTAAAAAAAGACACCAAAGATTTTTAATAAACCAAAGATTTTGCATCGAGAGAAAAACACAGTAAAGAGAAGATATTTAGAGGCACTTTACATAAATGACAACATAAATAACATAGTAAATGACAGAAAAGAGGCTGGAAAAATAAGCAAACTGTATTCATCCGTCGTTTTCAAATTAAAAAAGCAATAATATATAATAGGATTGTTAACTTCAAAGCAAGGCCAGCTAGAATACTTATAACCTTACCCAATAACCTACCAATATTTTTCATATATCTTTTGACTGTTTCCATATAATATTTGTAAATTTCATATTGTTATTAAACTATTTAAATCTAAAATAAATTAATTTAAGAATTAGGTATTTAAGGTATTGTTACGGGCTACTGGGTATTAAAATGAATTAAACAATACTACTATTATATTATTAAAAGATACTAATATTTATTTACAAAAGTGATAAAAGAATACAATTACACTTTTAACAATTACTAACAAAGAAACTAAACAAGGAAATTACTAACAAATAGATTATTAACTGCAATAAATTTACAATAACAATAGTTTAGATATTTATAATATAGGCCTAACTTCTATTTAATTATTACAATAATATAAGATATTATTATTACTAAATAGCCTAGCCGTTTACATAAGCTTGTAAAAATCACATAAAATTACAACTGCTACTTAACTAATTAATTACTACTAATTAACACTTAGAGTTCACTAATTAAAGTCCACCGACCGTAAGAATCTCTGAATATAACCAACTGTCACACAATTACACTCACAAACTGTCACTTATCACTGTTTCCGATGTTAATCGTACCGTGTGCTTTAACACTCTCACTCTACTCGCGCCGAGATTCTCCTTAAATAGGCAGAATGACAGATCTAGATCAATCGGGAAGGATCTCGAAGTTTCGCGAAAAGGCCTCTTTCATCTCTGCCGACAAGGGGGCTTTGTTCTCTTCCAGGAATCGCCAATTCCCGCGCCCGTAACACTATTTTAAATTTTGTTGTTGTTTTAAAATAATTAAAAAAAAAAAAGAAAAAACTTTTAAAAATAATTTAATACATAAAGATTTTAAATAGCAGTAAGGTACATAATAATATAATCATAATAACTGACATTACCTTACAGATCAAAGTTCAAGCCAGTAGTGGGCAATTGACCATGGGAGGATAGTGAATCCCCAGGAAAATGAAAAAAATAATTTTTAAATATTACTATGTATTCTTTATTGAGGTGTCTATGCTTGGTTTTGCTAACTGTTTTTGGGACAAGTTTTTTTGTTTTTGTTTTTGGGTTGTATAACTTATTTATGATTGTTGTTGTTTTTACAGAATTTTGACTTATAACTTTTTCAAAAGTTATGTTTAGGAAGTTGATGTATTTTAATATTGAAAATGGCATTTAAGTGCCGAAACGTCTTGTTTATGAAAGAATAAAATAAACTGACTGGAAGCTGGTTTTTTCAAAGATAAAATTTACATTTAAAAAGACTTTATTAAATTAAGTAATGAAGGGTATTGTGTTCAGTACATAGTAGACACTGCGAAGCATCTAGAACAACAGTTGTTACCCCCTATCAAGGGTAACTGAAGCAGTTATTACTAAAGATTTGTGTAAGTGAATTATTTAATTTTTTTTTTACAATTTCCTAACATTAATATCTAAACGTTTATTTATATCGATGTATTTTCTACATCCCTAGACCCAGCTCCAGACACCCTCCAGAGTAATGACCTTCCAGAAGTAAGCCTTACATGTCCTGCAATGAACCTCCCTCGGCTCGAGGATAGGGGTTGGGGATACCAGGAAGGCCTCGGGCAACATTTTTTCTGGGGCCGGCTGCGAGCTGCGGCAGGTGAGGCCATCGTTTGTAGTTGCCTTTAATTGGATCAGTCTCTGCTATGAGGATAAGAAATCTTACTTGAATATAATGAAACATACTTCTTACTTAGACCTTCATGTATAAATATATCCTGATTCGCCAGGATATATGGTAGTCGATGGATATTGTACCGTGTGAGGAAGAATGTGTGACAGAAATTTATTATACAAATAACCCCAATGCATATATATTATACATATCGCAGTAATCCTCAGCTTATCAACTGTTGCCTCACTGACCTAATAGCCCTGAAGAAGACCTGCAATGTGGGTCGAAACGTCGGTTTTACAAATAAACAGTTATTACTAAAGAGAATTTTTTCTCACCTCTACCCGGACCATTTTCTTCCTTATATATCCAATAATATTTCTTAAGGTACATAAGTTTTGAAAAAAAAATCTATTAGTAAGCTACGAATATCATTAAGATATTAAGAGAGGCTTGAGGTAGACAAGCTCTGAAGCTAGGTTGATATAATTTTGACGAGTGATAAGGAAATATTTACACATTCCTTCCATGTTGATAACTTTTGAAGTATGATTTTAGGAATACAAATGCGACATATTAAGAAGACTTCATTACAAGCTTAAATAATTTTTTTACGGAGTAGAGCTTTAGGGCTCCTCTAAGCCATCGAATTCCTCTCATATCCAATCCTTACTATCCAAAAATCTTCGTTAAATCCTCTATACTCTTTACGTTGTCCCGAAAGTCATCCATGATGACTTTAATTTTGTATTTTTATTGGTTTGGCCTGAACCCGATATCAATCTTTTCATGACCATCTTTATTTCCACTGATACCCCCTGGTTTCAAGCCTGGCAAACCTCTTCAATTCCTGATAATCCCCCAAGGGGTCTGAAAAGAAGATGGTGTTGTGACCTTCTAAGTTAAATTTGTCATTTGAGTACTACCACTGGGTGATTTCTCTAAAGGCCTTAATCCCATGCTATTATATATCATTCAGTTGTAATTTTTTTATATATCTATAATTATTGTGGTCGATAAAAGCGGTTTTAAGTGTTAATTAATTTTAGCTGGAATCTTATGTAGTTATCAGGAGTGGCGTAATATTACACATTTCGTCATCAATTCACAGTGCTTAATACGTGTGTATTGAGTAATATGCATATATTCCTTATCCCACAGTCATGTTCCTAAAGAAGAGAAGAAATAATTTTTATGACTTGAGGGGATAATATCTAACAATAATTAATAAATAAACATAAATAATTGCCATTACTATAACTAATCACTGTTAGCCCATTAAAAAACTGTTTTTCTGTTAGAGCATCAGTATGAGACCAATAAAATTTCGAAACTTCAACAATCTTATTGTATAATTATGATTATGAAATATAATCTTATATGTTCTTTTACGCTTCCACGACCACTATTATTACAAAAGACTTTGTTTATTTCTTCTGGTTTAGACCGTGTAGATAAATTTCTCACCAACGTTTCGTCAACCATGCTGATGACTTCCTCAGGGCTGAGATGAGAATGAGTGGATTCTCATCTCAACCCTGAGTCATCAGCATGGTTGACGAAACGTTGGCGAGAAATTTGTCTACACGGTCTAAACCAGAAGAAATAAACAACGTCTTTTGTTATAATCTTATAGTCCCTGACTGAACCTTAAAAGTCTAAATCATTAGCTTAGATATTTTTTTTAACAGAAGTTTCCACTAATAGTGGGTTTCCTTAATACATTGACGCCCGGGAACGATAAATCTCATTTTGGTGATAAGCTCCGGTCACATAGTAAAGTGATATTATAATATATATGATAAAAATTATATTGATATATGATAAAATCACCGGTCTTATATTATATTTAGCAGAGCTTTAGGGGGCGGCAAGGTGTTAACCTAGTGATTGGATGACTTCCTTCCATAATGACCTATCTCTAAGGTCCATTCTTCCCGTAGACCATGACCCATCGTGGATTCTTCCACTTCGTTATCCCAGGTCTTCCTTGGTCTTCCTCGTCTTCTTGTACCCTTAATTTTCCATTGGTGGACTACTTTGGGTATTTAATAATTATAATTTTAAAAAATCAAAATAAAAAACTTTTATAATTGGAAACTGTATTACCTAAATTAAACGTGAATGGATATTTTGTCAGGATAGATCTTTCACTAAGGACACTAAGAAGGAAGACAAAGGATCAATGTAGAGGAGAGTCCTGCTGACTAATTAGTGAAGATCGGTCAGTTTCAGGATCTCCCTCGGCCTGCACCAATTAGTGTTGCCTGCGAGACTACTCACCTGTGTTGTTTGTGTTTTTATTCTTCTTCTGTCGAACAGATACGTTACCTAGGACTCCATCTGGACAAACGTCTCACTTGGAATCCTCATACAAGACTGAAAAGACAAGAAACTGCTCGACGATTTCGCCTACTTCAACATTTACTGGACAAACGTTCAAAGCTACCAATTAATTACAAAAGACTCATTTACATGACAGTTATCAGACCTATTTGGACATACGGAGTTGAGCTTTGGGGCTCTACTAAACCATCCAATTCATCTCGCATCCAATCCTTACAATCCAAAATCCTACGTAAAATCCTCAATGCTCCTTATTATGTCACAAACAAACTCATCCATCATGATCTTAATATCCCATATGTTGCTGATTTGGCCCAAACTAGATACCTATCCTTCCATGAAAAGCTCCATGCACACTTAAATCCGCTAGTCTCTCGACTTGCTTCCCATACTATTCCTGATAACCCTCCGAGGCGTCTGAAAAGAAGATGGCCTCGAGACCTTCTACTATAAAACTTCATTGGAGTGCTATCAATGGATAGTTTCTCCACAAGTGATTTTTTTTTGTTCATATCCTTTGTTCATACAGCCAATTTACTTGATGTAATGTTATTACAGTTGTAAATATCAATAAAATAAAAAAAAATTCTTCTTCTTTCCCGGATTAAAAAAAGGGGATCGTTCTTTTTTCAAATTTAATAAATATATTTCTCTGTTATCCCTGATTACGATTCAAATGTATTTTGGAGAAGGGTTCGAAAATCGACACGGTATAGAATAATTTTCTAAAATAATTATCTCTCTTCGAAAATACTGGAAATAAGTTCAATCGGATATTGGAACGTTCTATTTTCTTTAAGAAACGGAAAATTCAGTAAATAGGTCGCTGGGTTACTAATAATATATTAAGGTCCGTGTTTGAGGCTTGCTGTGGCAGATATATTATTTATTTGATCTGACTCTATTTATTTATTGGAACACTGTGGGATCCTGGGAGACTAATAAGAATTAGGATATTTAAAAAATAGCGTTTTTATGAATTTTAAAAAGAGAGCTGTTTATTTGGAAGCCGATCTTTCGTCCTACATGGCAGGTCTTCATCAGAGCTGGTAAGATCAGTTGACACTGGTTCAACTCAGATAGATCAAGTCACACAGACACACACCGACCATTTTCGTCCTGATAAATGTTTAATTAGTAGGGTACAAATATTTATTATTTCTTCGGAAAATTCACAAAATTATTCCAAGTAATGTAGACTTATCAAGAGCATCATATTCATAATCATTCCTCTCTACCGCAGAAGGAGCGGAGTGACTTAGTAGCCATGCCTGAGTTCCCATGCCGGAAATCCTGGTTCAAATTCCGCTGCAAGGCAGTACTTTTATTTAGTCTGTTTGCAGCCGGAGATGGATCATACAGGATTTAGGACTCTCCTGCGGCTCACCCAGTCCCTATAAAATGTTATAAAAATAGGGTACCCAAAATAAGGGAGGGAGGATCTGGCAGTTGAGCGTGACCTAGGAGAAGTCACCTCCTCGCAGAACAGTTGTCCATGAAACAGTACAGTCTCTACCTTGTACTGAAACCCAGACCCTTCTTGGGTTATAGTGGTACAGGGTTTTTTCTCTACCACAGAAGCAGTTTAAGGACCTTTTTCAAAAGAGGACGGAGTACGGAACGTCTGGGAAAATTGGCACAGTGGCGCAGACACCTTTAGCTACGCCACTGTCAGTGAATTATTTTCGGGTTTGACGAACTCTTTTAAAAAACCGAAAGCTCGAATATCAATCCTTAAATGGCATAAATCTTGAGGCCCCCGCTGATAATGAAAGTGAGAGCGGACGAAGACTATAATCTCGCGAGTGGTTGTGCGCAGTCTTCGTGATTTTGGCCGCTAATACGTTCCCAAATTTATAATATAGTGCCATTAAGAGCGATTAATCAAAAATGCCGTGCACGATGAATGATATTAGTGAAATCAGCCATTAAAATTAATACCTTTAAGGACACGTAGCCATTCCTAGGAAATGAGAAAAGCCGAAATTATAATATCATATCAATAATTATCTTCTGGCCCCTGAGCGAAATAATACCAGCGCTCACTAATATGTATTAAATTGTTGAGGGACAGGGGCAGTCCAATGATTTCGAAATAATTATGATATTCAGTCCTCAGATATATTTGCTCACTTCTGATCCATCTTACCTGAGGTAATTTGGTCTCTTCTCATAAACACCTGTCAATCCGGGTAGGAAAGTTCAATGACGAGTATCCCAGCTGCTGGTAGCCTTCTCTCCAACATTTTACTAGGTCAAGAGTTCTTGTATTTAAGATGAACATAAAGATTACTTTTTTTTTTGGTGAGTGTTGGGCTGGAACTCATGAAATGCGCTTTTAATTTAAAATTCTTAACGAGGATCTGGAATATTCTAAATTGGAAAAAATGAATGGGGGTTGAATGTGATCTACTACAAAGCACCTCCCTGCACAACCATTGGCTTGAAAACAGAGTATGCCGGCAGCTGTCTGTACATTTTACTAGGTCAAGAGTTGTTGTATTTCAGATGAACTTGAAGATTAACTTTTTTTTTGGTAAGTATTAGGCTGAAACTCATGAAATGCGCTTTTAATTTAAAATTCATAACGAGGAACTGGAATATTCTCTATTGAAGAAAAGCACAGGTGGTTGGATCCGATCTACTCTAAATCACTTCCTACACAACCGTTGACTTAGAAACTGAGTATCCCTGGAGCCAGCTATCGTCTATAAAACATTTTACTTAAGAGTTCTGTTACTTAATGTATTTTAATATAATGTAAACGGGAAGATCAACTTCTCTTTTTTGTATGTGGTAGGCTGGAACGTATGAAATGCCCTTTTAATTTTTAGTTCTTAACCAGGATCTGGAATACTCTTAATTGGGGAAAAACTTGGCAGTTGAGTGCATAAGGGTGATAATGTAAAGAAATACAAAGAGTAAGAAAAATGAGAAGGTAAAAAGTAAGGTACAATATGAAAAATACAGAAAAAAAGTACAAGTGGTGAGACTTAAAAGTATAGAAAACCTACTTAATTAAATTTAATTAATTAATTAATTAGATGTTATCATACGTTACAAAATAAATATTATATTAGGACACAGTGGAATCTGAAAAACATTTTGGACTCCAGCCTCCATAAAAAGGGCATTCTTACTTAAAGAAAAACTCAGCAGTTGGACGTTTTTTCGTATAAATCGCTACTCAACTTTTGGTCTAGATTACTTACGGTACCTGCAATGTACTGAATCCAATAGGTGTGTTCAAGAGTTTTTTATTTGAAAAAAAAAGCTGCACCACAACAGCCCATGTTGAGCTTGGTCCAGAACATTCTATGACAAAGGTTGTGCAAGAAGGTGTTTTTCCGGATCACGCCAACCGCAAGGTTACCCCCAAATTTATACAGGCTGGGTCGAGTTCTAGGAGGGTGCATAGATCCTACTTGGCATATCTTTGGCTGGTAAAAAACTGAATAACTTATCTGCTACTAAAAATGGCTGAGGACCGATGGCAAAAATAATCTTCGAATATCGCCCTGTGGAAAGGGGGAAAAGAGGACGACCCAAAAAAAGATGGTTGCAGGATGTAGAGGAATTCATGGCAGCGAGGGGTCTTAGAGAGGGAGACTGGATG
Source organism: Arma custos (assembly GCA_037127475.1). Classification (NCBI taxonomy): domain Eukaryota; kingdom Metazoa; phylum Arthropoda; class Insecta; order Hemiptera; family Pentatomidae; genus Arma; species Arma custos. The sequence continues at coordinate 13,380,413 of CM073760.1, read as the reverse complement.
GAACGACATGGCGCGAACTTTTAGATACAAAAAACAACTAAGCTGTACAAAATTGTTTGAAAAAAAATATATTAATGATATGGAGATTATCTTTAATGCATACAAATATTTTTCAATTACATCAATGCTCAATATATAAGGAATGCATAGTATATGCATATCATAAGTGTAATAACAAATAAATATTAGGTTTTAAAAAAATAGGTTTAAATAGAGATATTTTTTTTCCATATCTATATTTAATTTATCTATATATTTAATTTATAGGAATCTCTTTGTAGCCCTTTGTCGGCATTAGCTCAAAGGTAGAGTTGATTATGCAAGATTATTGAGGAATAAATAATAAAAGAAACTTCTGTGTACTTTTCCTCAATTATTTTATTTGGATGCAGATAGAGTAAGAAATAATTGAAATTACCAGAATGATTATCCTTATTGCAGTTATTATTAGAGAAGCAGTTATAATTAGAGAAGCAGTTATTATTAAAGAATCAGTTATTATTAAAGATGCAGTTAATATTAGAGAAGCAGTTATTAAAGATGCAGTCGATAGGAGGGAGTGTACTCCAAGGTTGTAATTTAGCGTCGTGTGCCGTGGCACGCGTGCTATCAAAGGCAGGTGTAGTCTTCGGAAGTCTTCGGCACCTGTCGTGGTCGTGTGGCCGTTCGTGTATACTCGGCAATGCCCGGGTGTCTTCGTGAGGGATCGGGCACGTGGCAGCCAGGTGCAATGGAGTCGGCTACCTTCGGCTTCCAGTCACCTGCGGTGGAGCAGTTACTTTTGCTTAACAGTTATTCAGTAACTGGTTATTATGTTCCCATATACATCGTTACATGTATTACTAAAGTTTTAGTGTTCAAAAATGCATATATATTAATATGGTAATCATTCCACCAGTTGTCGCTTCGAGTTGAGTTACAAGTTTAACTGTATATTCGTTTTAATTTTTAATATTTCCAAAAATACAAGTCATCCAGAGCTTTATTATGGAAAAGAGATTGTTATTATGGGAAACGAATAGATTTCGGTGATAATTTCATTAAGAAATAAAAGTTTCAACTAACATTTCGGCGTACAGATGATATATGCTAGTTGAAATGATTACCGAAATATACACATTTACCATAATTCCATTCTCTTTTCCATACTAAAGTTCATGATGACTTGTATTTTTGGAAAATATTAAAAGGGAAACGAATAAAAAGTTAAAACTTGTTGTGACTCAACTCGAAGCGACAACCTGCGGAAGAATTACCTTATTTTTTTCTCATGTTTATAATTTATATTTTGTAAGGATCTTAAGGTTTGTTCATACAGAACTGTATTTTGGCGAATTTTTTTCAGATATAGGCGAAAAATATTGGATTGCTAACCTAATAGCAGCTGTTGAGACATCCAGTTACATTTTAAATCACTATATTTTTCATAAATTATAATAGTTGACTTTATATATCATATATATATTATATATATACATATATATATATATATATATATTTATATATATATATATATATTTATATATATATATATATATATATATATATATATATATATATATATATATATATATATATATATATGAGAAAGAAAATAAGCTCGGGTGGTGGTTAAAAAAAAATTTCTGTAAAGTCGGGAGAACTGTTTATTGGAAATCCAACGTTTCAACCCACATTGCAGGTCTTCTTCAGGGCTTTTGATGGAGTCAAGTGTTACTGACCCACTGATCTATACTTAGGTTATAGTAGTTTGGATGTTTTTTCATTATTTTTTATTTTTATATTCATATTAGTACACTTTAGGCGATTTTACAAGACAGAAAAAAAAACCGCGCCGACTGTAGACTTGGCAATTTATAATATATTTTTTACCCATACAACTTTGCAACTATTACCAAACAGATGGAAGAGAAGTATCAAAAGATCATACTCTGCCACGTTGCTGACCTTCATACGTCCGGTAACGTTACCAACTCATTTTCACCAAAGGTTGTAGATAGGCGGTAGTGCTTTGGCAATGGCGATATGTTATTATTAATTGCTTTCTTCCTTTATACTTTATGTCATCTTATCTGTATGTGTATATACATATTTATATTTCTTTCTTTTTGTCAGTTCAAAAATAAATATTGTGTTATTGGAGTAAATTGTTTTGAAATTTATTTTCATTTATCTGTATCTAGATACCTGCTCAGAAACCATTAATCAATTGACAAATTTTATGTTCCTGCGAATCGAGGAGAAAATAGAGCATTGAGATTAAATTTGCTGGATGCGACACTGCGCAGGTGCAAATTTAACAGAAAATAATTTTTATTTAACGATTAAAACTTAGTTGTTTTTCGTTCCTGAAAGGTCTCACCACAAATCTCGGTCCAGCCAGTCTCTAGAAAACTTTAGGATTGACAAACTATGATAAAAGTGAGTTTTATTACTTAATAGAAAATTAGCATTAATTGAAGCAATAAACTGCTACCAAAAAATTAAGTTGATATAAACGAATCCTGAAGAATAATGCAACTTTGGTTTTCAGACCCCAATGCGAATTAATTTTTTTCCAGGATGTTATCTGTCTTCCTGATGTCCTCCACCAGGCCCAAATCTTTATTTATCAGCACACCCAGGCTCTTTAAGATACGCCAAGAAACAAGACGTTTCCAGATTTGAAAATGTTAATTCCGGCGATCCCTCTTCGCTGCCCTTCACTAAATTAATTTAAATGGGCTTGATTTAAAACGATATATAAAAAAAGTTCAGTTGAATTCAACCTAAACAGTTTACAAAACAGTCAAGGTGAATCAATTGTTTTAAAGCAGATAATAAATAATTTATATTTATATAAAAACCTATACAACCCATAAAGTGGGTTCAGTACACTTTAGGGACTGCACTGTTTCACAAAACCAGTCGTTCCACAAAAATTCCTAAATATATTTAAAACAAGAGAAAATAGAATTACCTGTCGATATTTCCCCAGTTGAGAACCCTCACGATAAAAAGAGAAAACAAAAATTAAGGAATATAAAAATCAAGAATCTAAGGTTGAGTACAGGATTGAGACCATATTGTTTTGGGTATAATGTTTTATCAATTTTCCGAGATCACGCACTACCACCTGGATTTTCCCTCAAGCCTGGATTTATTGAGAAAAAGAGATATGAAGAAAATATATCTGCGCAAAGTTTAAACGAATCATCCTCATGTCGATCCTGAATGATTTTCTTTTATCAACCGATATCCTCGAGGTCCTTGGTTATCTACTGGTATTGTATAATGTCAGTTGCCCCTCAGATGTTAGATTTGATAAAACGAGAATGTTAATGAGGTGATGACGCTGACTACGTTGAGTAATCTGATTTTTGACGAGAAAACTTGTTCTAGATTTTTATGGTCCTAGCCAACATATACCTTACGTGGGGTTTATAAAACTGTCCGAATTGAATGTGTGTATATCACGCCAGTGTTTATGTCGGAGGTGGCGAGAAACCGAAAGGTAATAATTTCTTGGAAACGTATCATAAAAGCCATAACATGAAAACATCAATTACAAATAACAGGTGACAAGATGTAACTGATTACACAAGGTGACTGACAATAAACACACAGACAGATGGAAGGAGCTACGTACGTAAGGCTGTTACTTTTACTGAATTACGATGTTATTCATGTCACTGAAATATTCAATACAAAAAAGAAAAGAAAAATTCTATCAGAAGGGTCTGTGGCTCAGTCCATGTTTGTTTATTCATTTAACGTCACTTTATGCTATAATAGACGATACTACATTGGGAGCTCTAAATCTCAGTCCATGTTAGAGACTGTACTGTTTCTAGGACAACGGTTTTGCAGGGAGGAAGCTTGTCAGAGATCATGCTTAACCCCCAGGTGTTTTTCTCAATTAAAGGTTCTTACTTTATAAAGGCTGGGTGAGCCCCAGGATATTCCCACAGGGTCCTTATATGGCTATTGAATTATTAAATAATTTACCTATTACAGCCGAACTTATACTCTGGATCTTCAGCATATTAATTCGTCACTTTATTACTGAACAACTCCATTCCACCAAATATTCTATTATTTTACAAAAATCAACGTATTCGAAATTCATTAAATTAAAAATATTGTTTAGTTGTTTGTTCATTTAACGTCACTTTATGCTGCTATGGCTAATCGGACGATGCTACAGTGGGAGCTCTAAATTTTGCCTATCCAGGTTTAATTAGGATAGGGATTTTTAACGAGTACCTGACATCGTACAGGCTCGGGACCCCCGTTTAACGTCCCTTCCGAAGGACGGCGTAACTAAGGATTTTTTACTCCCTTAAAAAAATCCTAGGGCCACCTACCGGGCTACGAACCCGTGATCTTGGGTTTAGTAGTTTGTTACGCTAACCACTAGACCACAGGTGACCTTAATTAAAAATATTTATTCATTGATATTAGTTTTATCTATAAAATTAGCAAGCAAATTATTAAAGAAATACAACAGTAATAGTAACTATTGTAAGGATTAGATGCGGGAGCAATTCGATGGCTTTTAATAATTTGATACTTTAACTACGTAGAATATGATGTTTGTTTTTAAAAATCTATTTAATGAAAATTACAACTATTTTAAAGAAAATTTTGAATAATATATTATATCTGATTGAGAAACTACCCACGGGTGGTATTCAGATGACTAATACAAGTTAAAAGGTCACGAGACCAACTCCTTTTTAGTTACCTTGGAGGATTTTCTGGAATTGAAGAGGAAGATAGTCTTGATACTAATGGGCTTGAGTGGGAATTAAGTTTGTTATGAAAGGATTTATATCCGGTTTCAACAAGAAGCCAAATCATTAACTAATGGGACATTAATGTCATCAAGGATGAGTATATCAGTAACAAAGTAAGGAAGAACAAGGTTTGTACAAATGATTTTGGACTGTTATGATTGGATCGATGGCTTAGTGGAGCCCCAAAGCTCTGCTCCCTAAGTCCAAATATGTCCTGTAATAGTCACGCAGATGAGTATTTTGTAATTAATTGGGAGTTTCGAGCGTTTGTCTAGTAAATTTTGGAGTAGCCTGAAACGGTGAGCTGTTTTTTTATCGTTACAGTCTTATAAATAAAACGCAAATTAACTTTATTAAGTTTAGTAAAACACAAACCATAGTAGATTACGGCTAAATGATTTTTCTGGAAACCATTATAGATTAAGATAAGTGCGATCGATGATGGGAATCGAGTTATAAGTAATATCGATATAATGAGAATCGTGCAAGTGAATTGGGCGGTTAATAGATAGCGCCACAGGTCGTGGGTGGTCCATCGGCCAGGCATATCGATCCGATTAGAATTAAGAAATCCTCAACTTAATTCTTCTTCAATTTGTTCAGCTCCCGTTTCAGCCAGGATTTTCCCACGCGTCCGACTTCTTTTCAATTTAAGACTGGATTTTATAAAGATAAGACTTCCTGGGAGGGCGAATATTCGCTAGGGCGAATACTAGGGGAGAAGAAGATCGCAATAATTACGAAGGGCATTGGTTCTCAATTTTTATTATCTAAAATTGTTAAACCGTTATATAATCATTTCGTGAGGGAATTTTTTATGTTTTTGGTGAATTATTATTTACAAAGAGATCACCTCATGAATAGAACTAGGAACATTTGAAATAAAATATTTTCATACAGTTTTCGTTTATTATATTCCCAGAAATGCATCAAACATTAAATTAGAACACTATCTTCAGAATTCGTAAAGTAAGTCTCTCCAGACCAAATTATGAGCAAAAAATAATGGATTTATTAAAAAAATTCCGTAATTTAATATGGGTATATTAAAAAGTTTTATTATTATAACATGATTCTGATTTTTATATACACTAATTAATTTATATTTTTATCTACGTTTGTTTGATCTAAAATTGTTATTATCTAAGTATGTGTTATATAAGTATGTTTTTATTTGTGTAAGGTCCTCTATCTATGTATATTTTATCTAGTAGATACTTACTTAATAAAGTATTCACAATATGAAACCTATAAATCAACCATGTGAGTTCTGAGTCTATCCTGGGATTCATCCAGCCTCTATAACATAGATATCTTTGATATGGAGGAATCTTGGTGGCATAATCACGAGTAAATCACCTCCGGGTATAATTGTGGACTAAGAATTAATACAGCCATTTAAGATCCTTCGTGTTTTATTGTGGTACAGGCTTTTACTTTCTTTGGAGTACATTGTAACGATTGATGCGATCGTTACATGAATGATATCAAATATATGAATCTGTTGTAATCGCACTATCGATACATATAAGCAGGTTACCTGACATGCTAAGATGGCGTGTTTAAAAGTGTTTTTATCAGTAGGATTGATTTAGATACACCGGAGTGGAACTGTGCGTACAGCATTTAAAAATAACTACATATCATTAAAACAGTAACTATTTGACATAACTTAACCAATGATAATAAATGTAAGTATAAATAAATGCGGAAGGATACTACGGTGGGTAAAATATGGGCTGAAGATATATCATGTGAAACACCTGCTCGCCGGGGCGTCAGTTTGAATACAAATAGTGCGCTTGAATATATTCATCCTCGTTGTGCCAGTCCCAACCCAACCAGTCGGCAGTTCTTTAAGAGGCTACTTGAGTTCTGATTTGTGGCAGCGGTTCCGGGAGGGCTAGACTCCAGTGAGGGTACGATTCTGGAAAACGGATAACTGTTTACAGAGATAAAATATAAAAATCTCGTTATAGATAAGAAAAAAAAATCTGAAGAGATATAAAATGGTTATTGAGATACGAATGAAAATAATTCCAAACTATGGTAGATGTCTTAAAACATGTGAAGAAATACTTGGATAATAATAAAATTAAAGATATATAAAAAAATAAAGAATAAAGTACCTAAATCCACACTTTAACAATAATTCCGTAAGCACACCCTCCACAACCTAAACAGTTAAGAAAATTTAAATAAAAACCTCTGAATGATAATAGAAAGAAAAGAAAATTAGTTAATAATCAAATAAAAAAGACAAAGACAGTGGGTTTAGACATGAAGGCGACTACACAACTAACGTGACTGAATAGCAGAAGAGACATAAAATAATTATATATAATAAACATAATAATATAATAAAAATAATAGACATAAAGACATGAGTGGAAAAGTTCCTAAATATCTCTAAAACAAGAAAAATAGAAATACCTGTCGATAAGAATCCTCACGATAAAAAGAGAAAAATAAAATGTAGGTAAGGCATATACATGCATTTTTTAATATATTTATTGAAATTTACAACTGTATTCTGAATACATTAACTAAATATATTTAGATAAATCATGTTCCGAGTAGAAAAACTACTACTACTTTGTTCGTAACATAGTAAGGAGCATTGAGGATTTTACGAAGGATTTTGGATTGTAAGGATTGAGGTTGATTGTAAGGCTCTATTCCATAAGTCCAGATGGATCTAATGATTGTCATTTATATAAGTCTTATGTAATTGATTAGGAGCTTAGAGCGTTTGTCTAGTAAATGTTGAAGTAGCCTGAAACAGCGAGCTGTAAGTTCAAGGCATATAAAAATAAATATAGCCCATCCTAAGCTCACAATTCAAAAAGAAATCGATCCTAAAGAGCATCTCACCACCAACATCAAGGCCCAAATCCAAATACTAAAACATAAGAAAGATTTATTAAAAATAAATCATCATAAAAATAAAATCATATGAAATTTTCGTTTTGAACATCCAAAATGTATAAAAGGTAATAAAAATAAAACGAAATTTAAAAGGAAACAGAATAAAACACTTGAAACAAACAAAAATGTGAAATGCACGCTAAACTACAATAAAGAAAGATCATTATCAAGAACACAGAGAATGAGGTATTCCACAAAATTCAGTAGTTTCTTTTATCTCTCGTTTAGCTCGGAAAATCGAAGCTCTAACTAACAAAACAAATGTAAAGACACGAGAAACTTCAAACAAGAATCATTCATATCCTTTAAACCTTCAAAGAAAAGAAAAGAAAAATACCATTCGATATTTTGCGGGTTTGCAGCCCAGTAAGTGGTCTTAGGATTTTTTAAAGAGAGTAAAAAATCCTGTCCTTCGGAAGGTACTTAAAACGGGGGTCCCGAGCCTGTGAGGTGTCAGGTGTTTGGTAATTATCCCTATCCTAATTAAAGCTGGATCGACCAAATTTAGAGTTCCCACTGTAACATCGTCCGATTAGCCATAGCAGCATAAAGTGACGTTAAAACAAACAACAAATGTTTTGTTATACTTGACTTTTGTGAACTGTGGAGGTTGATTTTTAAATCATCTGTAGCGCAGAGTTCCTTGGCCAGGACAATGTGTGAACTAGCTAACAACACCTCCGTTATCTGTGAGAGTGAGGGAAGTGACAAATATCAACTTGTCTAGCGAACACCGACTAATCGAGGAGTCCTGGTGTCAGGATAAATCTGTGACCAGGAAGGAGCAAAGTGGAGAAGAGTGTCCTTCTAACTGACTAATTAGTGCAGAGTGGTCAGCCTCAGGACCTTCCTAGTCCTGCACCAATTAGTGTTGTCAGGTAGCGCCACCTCCGTGTCCTTTGTCTTCTTCTTCGGGAGAGGATGACAAGAGGAATGGGTTCGTTAGGGGTAACTAATCGAAGTGGAGTGCAAGATAAGGTTTTGGGTTCGGGTGCATTGAAGAAAATCCATTTATTCTAAGCAACAAGAAATTTAGATAAAAATTTATGTTTGCAGAGATAAAAAGACACAAGAGCGAATTAACAAAAAACAGCTGATGTAGATGCTTTACTTAACTGAACCAATTAACGATCGCAGAAAAAGTAAATATTCTTTAATCTGAGGAACATGCATTCCAGAAATTGAAAATAATCATATATATAAATTTATTAAGGTGATCCTTTATTTTTCAAAAGGTGTTATTTTAATTGAGTGATGTTCATGTAATGGTAGAATCAAAAATGTTTTTAGTAACGTAATATACTATCGTATAGTGTTTTGTATCAAAAAAGCAAGGTTAAGATGTTTAGGCTATGTACATAGGATGGATAAAAAAATGCTCCCAAAGCTGGTCATGGAGTCAGGCCTAGACTGCGATGACTGGACGATGTGGAAGCAGATCTTAGGATCCTATTTGTGATAACATGGAGACGAGTCGCTAACGCTTTAAGAGTGGAGGAAAACTGTCCTCTATGGACCATAGAAGGAGAAGAAGTCGCTGACCTTAATATGTGCCTTCCTTATTGTGTAATGTTATTAAATGATACAGAAAGACAGTCATTGGTTTACGAAGGAGGGTAAAGGTGATTTGACGGGATTTATGAGAATTTATTTCAATCCTCCAGTTTTGACACCATTTTTCCAGCTCAGTGATATAACAAAATTAAAACAAAAAAGAGAACATATTTCATTATTATCGAAAGATTATTAAGCAGGCACTAATGTTTTGATAGGCTCACAAGACCGATACTTAATAAGTACTAAGTTGAACTTTTAGACAAATATGGAGGTAGCTCTACTAAAACGTTAACGTTGTTAAATTAAATAAACAATTGTATAATTTTGTTTTTAAGAAAAAAAAAGTTGTCCTGGCCAGGATTCGAACCCGGGCTCTAAAACACTGAGCTACCAGGGGTCATATCTAATAATATATTGACTTCAACAAGATCCAATTAAAGTAATCAAGGCAGTTCAGTTAAAGTAATTAGCCTCTTCAATGAGCATTCTTCCCTGTGCATACATCGCAAAAATTGCGAAAACACGGAGATATAGGATCGGTGAGGAGACCGGATTTGTCTGACCTGGATACGACCCCTGGTAGCTCAGTGGTTCAGTGGTGAACCACTTTTCTAAATCAATTAAATGATTTTGAAGAGCTAAAGATGCTAGGTTTGGGTCTCTGTGAGAAGAAATAAAGGATGTATCGTCTGCGAAGGTGTTGGTACAAGAGTGCTCGGGAATATCAGAGGTGTATAAAGAATAGAGATTGGGGCTTAAAACACTGCCTTGCGGTACACCCCTGTATTGAGGCATGAAGGAGGAAAATTAAAGTAAAAAAGAGAAAATTTTTCATTATTATTTTTAAAACAGTAATAAGTGGGCATTAATGTTTTAATTGGTTCATCACCTTACTAAATAAATTGAACTTTTAGAACAAATTATAGAAAAATATCGAGGTAGCTCTACTAAAACGTTCAGTAGTCACTGTAGTACTACATGAACAGTTGTATAGCTTGTAAAATGTGTATTGCTCCGCCTTCAGGTGGCCAGGGGCAAACACTTCTAGTATAAAAACTAAGTTTCTATAAACAAACATATTTATTTATTAATGGACCAACAGTTAAGAGACTTAAGTATTTGCCGTCAGTACTTCGAACAAGATAACCTGCTCCACATTAAAGAGATCCTGAGCATGAAATATAAAAGTATCGCAGGATTATAGGCCTGAATCCTTTCTGGCGGAACCAGTCTTAGCTCTTGATGGAATAATCCTCCTTCGAATCTGAACGGCATGAAGAATTGAAATCTCACTCGGTGAGTTTGGGTGGTCAGTTTCCTGCAGTGATCTGCAATCTCTCTTTTTTTTTTTTTTATTAATGCTATAATGACATTTCTAGTTTATATGTTAATTCTTTAATTGCTTATAAGCAAAATTAAGAAGCGGTTTTGCTTGAATAGGGTGTTATGTCATTGATCTTTAGGCCCGAGTTCGAAACCCGTGGAGGCGGGAAGCATTATTTAATATGTCATCAGCAGAATGAACCCTGAGTGTGTACTTTCTTTACTAAATTATTAATTTAGGGAATGGCAGTTAAGTGTAAACCGGGTAAATACTTGCACGACTATTGGCTTCGATACAGTGCAGTCCAAATCATGTAATAAACCCAGCTGAACCCCTTACAAGGTATTTACTATCTTCTGATTATTCATAAGGCTATTTTTTGTAGTCTTAAATATATTTTGAATATTCTAATTGATTTTAGGACGCCAGAGTATCATTAGGACGATTACTCAAATTATTATTTTATGCCTTAGTCTTAATTGAATTCTTTTCCAGAGGTCTGTTCTTGTGTTTACCAATTTACTCAGTATTTAAACCTTCAATATATTATTAATAAATAAACAGTGCGTCTGGGGTAAGTAAGCACCAAAGGAATTATAATGGTTATAGTTTATTAATTCAATTTTAAACAAGAGTAATGATTTAATATATACATTAAATCATATATATGTATATAATATATCAAATAATTTAATATATACATTGAGCAGTACAGTTAATAATTCAGATATACTATTAATATACTAGTATCTCAGATATACTAGTAGATACATAAAGCGGATTGCCATAAAATGCATAACAGGAAATAAATTACACTAACTGGGAAACAGGAGTAGATTGGGTTTACACGTCGGTTTTCGCCTGGCCGCGTCTGGGTGGTCTGAGCCCAGCATCCTCCGCTGGCTTTCGTCTTCCGCGTCTTCGGTCCTTCCTCCTCCCGATCTGTTCAGAGAGTCCTTTCCAAGTGTGGAGTCTTCGACCCCTCTTTTTCTTATCTCTTCAACCACTTTGAGCATTTGGGTATGATCCTTCTACCTGCGCGACCTACTTCTCGCAAATCAACATTGCTCTTTGTGCAAAACAGATTCACTTTCATGATGCCACCGGTACATTATATAGCAATAATTATCATTGTTCATAATCGTTAACCGTAATTCATAAACATTTTTTGAAGATAAATTATGTATTCTGTCAATACATTTGAATTGACTGGACTGGGAAGATCTATCTGGGGCTCACTCAGTCTCTAAAAAGTAGAAAAATATGGCAGTTGGCTTTGATCTCGTATAGTCCCTATCATCTACAACAATATTAAAAATAATCTTAGATGCTTTACAGGAACATTTTTGAAAATTCATCATTTAAAACTAATAAGAGATTTTTAATGAGGAATAAACGCAGATCATAACAGAGACCATGCCGAATAACTTACAGTTCCGTGATGAAGTTATGACAAATTTAAAAATACGACTATGCTGATAGACATATATTTATAATTTCAAATATTATTATTGATTATTTTATATCAAATCAAGTTCAATGTTATCTAGTCATTTCTATGAATTATAAGAACAATTATGTACTTAACGAGTGTGTACATAAGTCAAATACCGGTGGAACACTTTTCCTACAGTATCAGGTTAAGTATTTAAATGTACCGTTACTTAAAATATATCAATAAAATACCAAGTATTCGATACCGCTAATGTATTGATAGATAAGAATCGATAATAGGGAGTAGTGTTACTAAGTAATCAAAAGATTGTAAAAGCCTGTGCCACTGTAACCCATGAAGGGATTTGGGTCTAGTTCATGATTTGGCTAATTCTAAGCCAACCGTTGTGGAAGGATTTGGCAGAATACTACTCAATTGCTCTGTCTTTCACCCCAATCGAGGGTACAAACTTTGTAGAGTCTCCATGAGCATGAGGGAGGTCTCCAGATCTCAAATGTTGTTGAGCCGAAGATACCCGTTTCAAATCCGGCTGTAACAGATTGTATTGAATCTGCCAACAGCCGGTAATGTACTCTTAGGATCTGGGAACATCCTGGTGCTTACCCAGCCTCTATTAAGTCGTAACCCAAAGTAGGAGGGAAACATGACAGGCGGTTCAGCGTGATCTAGGACAAATTATCTCTCTGGAAAAACATTCATAAGAAACATTACTGTCTCAACCACGTACTGAACCTAATGCTAAAACAGTATCTTAGGTGATACAGGTATTCTATTTTTTCCAAACTAATTATTTGGACTATAAAAATTGAAAATCGTTAATGTTGAGCTGAAAACCATTAACTGGATGCAATTTAAATATAAGAAACAGAAAGCAAAAAAATGCAGTCCGACATTCCCCTCCATCTACTTACCACATTCATGGGCCCTTTGGCGCTGCCGATTAGAGTTTTGGATTGATGGAATTCTACCATTCCTCCACAACTCCTTTCGGTCTTTAATAACGGTCGTCTTTTGGATGAAATGATGTTATTTAATCGAATCCAAAGATCGGTATCTCTTCGCTGAAATTAATCCCAGCGAGGAAAAGCGGACTTCGATGGACGAAAGGACCAATTATGTTGTTTTAACTCGAAAACAATCAGTTACTTCTCAAGATTAAATAATCTTGAAACCGCTCCTACCTTCATAAATACTTTTCTTTTCTCGTTTCCTCTTAATCCGCTACAAGACTGCGAAGATACCGATCCTTAATCCAGTTAAGATAAGGAAGTAGTCTGATTGGCGATTTAATAGCTTTGCAGATTGGTCTTTGCAGAACGGTTCAATTAATAAAACGTTTATATCTATATTATATATATAAAAAAAAACAGTGATGTAATATTTTACCAGCGTTGCCTGGATACGGATTAAGGAGTTACTTTTTAGCCTGTTGAGGAGCTCGATAAGTTAAAGTAGAAATATTTTAAAAATCACAAAGCCACTATTCCTGACATGCTTAAAGTTACGTAGACCAGTTACATAAAACAGAGCACTGTTTTGAATTTAAAAGGTAACAAATTGAATGTATCGATTTAACAAATAAGACAAGCTATGTACATCTTATTTCAATATTTCGATTTTAGAACTGTTATTTCATCATAGAAAATGTATTGAAATAAGATTAATACAGTTATCTTGTAAACTATCATTTTTTTGTGATCTATTTTTGTAATAGGGTTGTTTTATACCCTAAAACTTAATAAAAAAAAAACCTGTCATCACTACGACCCGTCAACGGGTCTGGGGTTCAGTACATGGTAGAGACTGTACTGTTTCAAGGACAACGTTTCTGCAAGGTAGTGTCTTGTCCTAGGTCAAGCTCAGCCGCCAGATTTCCCCCCCTTCTTTTGGGTACCCTATTTTTATAACATTTTATAGAGGCTGGGTGAGCCCCAGGAGAGTCCTAGATCCCATATGATCCATATCTGGCTGCAAACTGTCTAAATAAAAATCTTGCCCGTAGCGGGATTTGAACCAAGATTCCCGGCATAGCAACTCAGTGCTCTACCGCTGAGCCACACCGCTGCCGAATATTAACAGTTAATAAACCATTTCATTAATCCATTTAATGCAATATATTCAATACATCAAACAATACTAATTGGGTAGCCATATTTGAATTGGCTCACCATAGTGTTACATATTAATTACTAAATTTAAATTTAATTTCTAGTATTATATCGGGGTATATCACAACTAAAACGTTAAGTAATTATTGTAGAACAATTAAATTGTTACATAAATTGCAAGTTGCATAAATTGTTTAATGGGAGTTAGTCTACCATAAATCGAAAATGGGGTACCACGTGTGTATGGGGGTATATACAACTGACATAATATTCTTAAACACAACGAGACTGGGCGAGAGGTAAACATTTTTTTTTTGTATTTTTAACTTTTCGGGACAAACGTTTTAAGCTCCAAATTAATTACAAAAACTCATTTACATGACAGTTATCAGACCTATTTGGAACTACGGAGTTGAGCTTTGGGGCTCTACTAAACCATCCAATCCTTCTCGTATCCAATCCTTACAACCTAAAATCCTCAAAGCTCCTTATTATGTCACAAACAAACCCATCCATCATGATCTTAATACCCCTTTTGTTGCTGATTTGGCCCAAATTAGATACCCACCCTTCCATGACAAGCTCCATACACACTTGAATCCGCTAGTCTCTCAACTTGCTTCCCATACTGTTCTTGATAACTCTCCGAGGCGTCTGAAAAGAAGATGGCCTCGAGACCTTCTACTATAGAACTTTATTGGAGTGCTACCGATGGGTAGTTTCTCCACAATTTTTTTTTTCCATGTCATTTGTTCATATCAGCAAATTTACTTGATGTAAAATTATCACAGTTGTAAATATCAATAAATTAATCTAAAAAAAAAATTTCTAGACCATCCATATTTTAATTTACAGTAATTCACTAAAAGAAGTATTTTTCCATAGTAAGGACATGGATGTGAGAATAATTAAGTCTCAAAATATCGCCATAATTATTTTTTTTTATTGATTGACTTAACCTTAAGAACTTATAAGAGTTATATAACATCTACAGCATCAGTGAATAAGTGGTTAAATCATATTTTGTGTTGAAAATTAATCGTATTGAGGGATGCAGAATAGTGTCATTCTTGTAGTTTTTGGTTAGCAAGGGAGTTGTAATATAATCAATAACTCCTTATCAAGCCAATGTTTGAATTTACCAGTTAATAACTGCGAAAATAGCACCATTCCACTTCATCAAACTCATTTTGGAGATAATTTGACTTAAGTGGCCAGTAACCTTAATTGGGGAAAACGTGGTGGTTGAGTGGTATGTATTGATGAACTGCATTTTAAAATATCTTAAAATATTTCAAAGGATTCTCAGAGTTTAGGGTAGTTATGATTATTACTATGCAGAAAGGCTGGGGTTTAAATCAGTCGGTAGGATACAAACCATTTAAGCTGTTGACAGCCATAGGATCTCCAGATCCTCCTAGGGTTCATTCAGTCCCTATAAATTTTATTTAGGAGAAAACGAAGTATAAACAATAAATCCTTTTCAAGCAATACCTGACTTAGCCACTTATGCACTACGAGAATAATGTGATTCATCTTCTCTAAACGCAACTAACTAATTTTAGACAAAATTCGACTTAGTCACTTATTGAAGGGTGTTAATAATAATAACATAATGCTAATAATAATAAACATAAATTTTTAATAAATAAATATAAATATATATATAGAGCTCTATTCAAGAACTGTTACATGGAAAAAAAATAGAGCAAACATTTAGAAAAAAAAAATAAAAAATTCTAACTTTATAGCCAGAATAAAGAGTTCAAAGACTGAACAAAAACTGACGTATTTATTATGCCATCATAAGTACATTGTCCCCAAGGCGTGTTTGGAATAACTTTCTCAAAATATAAAATATTTTAGCTGAGGATGAGGTGTTGAGATATTTATTACAAAAATAGGACAAGATGTTCGTGTGTTGCACCAGTCCATAACCGAGTGAGTGCATCTCCTGAATATCAAGTAGGGGCAACTCGATATCTCTGAGTCGGACGGAGGTGTAGACTCGATTTAAACCGATTCGGATATCGAAAGCAATTTGTCCGACCGACCAATTGGTCGTGTATATATAATCGATGAACGACTGCAATGATGAACGACGTGCAGTTTATTAAACTGGTGCAGCGAAACAGAAGTAGCTCTTGTATTGACATGCTAATAAATTATACGCTTATCTTTATTATTAATACAAGTGCAACGATTGTGAATAAATATTTATATAAATTATATTAACATAAATTGACAACCTTCATTGTTAAGAAAATTGATTATGTTAACTCATGTCAACGAAATGTTTATTAATTTTATCCCATCAATTTATATTGCTATATCTAATCGGACTATGTTACAGTGGGAGTCATAAGTTTTGCTTATCCAGGTATAATTAGGATAAGCATCTTAAACGAGTACTTGACACCATATAAGCTCCGGTCCCCATTTTACGCCCCCTTCGAAGGACGGCATACCAAAGATTTTGTACTCTCTTTTAAACAAAGGGCCATCTGCCAAACTGCGAAATCGTGACCTTGGGCATGGGAGACTATTATGCTAACCACTACTCCACAGGTCACCCCTTATGCAAGATTTATTAATATATTTTCATTAGCTTGATTAATAGTCACCAGACTATGGCGTAGGAAGGTATTGTGCTTTTCATGACTGCACATTCGTATCTAGTTTTTTAAACTTAACACAGATTTTCATGTTTGGTGGCTCAATTTTTAATTAACAAAAATAAATAATAAATAAAAGCCTTAACGGACCCAAAGGCTCGATGCAGTTACCACCAATCTGTGCTTACAAACCTCTGTCCTCGAAGCAGCATCCAACCCCAAACCCGCTAGATCACTCTTAACGAAATCCTCCCACCTACGCCTCGGTCTACCCCTCAGACGCTTCTCAGTCGGTACAGTACCTATTGAGATCTTAGGAATTCGTTCGTTACTAAGCCCAGCAACTTTACATGCCCATCATAATCTTCGCGACGCTATCTCCTGAATAATATTTACCCGATGAATGCCTCTCAATTACGCTTTACATAATCTCCTACATTCCCCACTGGGCTCATCCTTTATTGGACCGATTATTCTACGGAACATCTTATTTTGAAATATCTGAAGACGTTGTTCATCCCTCAGCGTTAGTCTCAGCGGCCAAGTTGCACATCCGTAGAGAAGAGATGGAAGAATGATTGTTTTATAATTAATGATTTTTAGATTTCGGGACAAAAGACGCTAGCTTAGTAATTTCGAGACGGAATAATAACAAGCATTTCCCACATTTAGTCACGCCTTTATTTCCTCCTGAATTTCCAGTTTTCCAGTTACCATGGACCGTAAGTCCTTAAACATCTCGACATTTTATAATAATAATAAATTATTTTTAATTATTTATATACATATATATATATATATATATATATATATATATATATATATATATGTATATGTATATAAATATATATATACATATATTTTATATATATATACATATATTTTTTATATATATATATATATATATATATATATATATATATATAAAACAATAAAATAAAATAAAATACAACAATACAATGAAATAAAAGAAATTGGTATTCTACAATAATAAAGGTTTGTTCTTTTATGTACATACCGCTTTGTAAGTACTATTTTTTGTATAATTTCCAATATTTTTTATAAGTGGGTTTTTATTGTTTTTACACTTAAAAAACAATTGCTTATGTAGTTTGTTGATAAATACATTTATATAAAGTATACTTAATTCTTGATTGTTTGTTGATTTAACGTCACTTTATGCTGCTGTGGTTAATCGGACGATGCTATATTGGGAGTTCTAAATTTTGCCTATCCAGGTTTAATTAGGATAGGGATTTTTAACGAGCACCTGACATCGTACAGTCTAGGGACCCCCGTTTAACGTCCCTTCCGAGGGACAGGATTTTTTACTCCCTTTAAAAAATCCTAGGGCTACCTCTCAGGCTACGAACGTGTGATACTTAATTCTTTATACATAATTTTAACTTTAGTGTAATATGCATAATTTCCAGTAATGCTGAGATATTTTTTGGGGAATATTTATAATTTTTTGTAATTAGTTTTAGACATATAACTAAATATTGGGCATGTATATGTTAGTATATGTCGTAAGCAGGCTTTATATACCTGTATAGGCTTTATATATTGATCTTTCTCAGTATTTTCCGACATTATTATTCAAAACAGAATGATGGTAATTTGGGAAAATTCAAATGGTTTTCTTGTGAAGCCATTGCACCTTCGCAATTGACCATCTCCGCTCCTGAAGAACGTAATAACACTCATCTTTATAATCCTCCATTTTGGGATTCCCCACTATTCGTAGTATTATTTGTCGACTTCCGCTTTGCTAATATCTCTCTAGCAAGCAGATTAACAACACCCTACTTTTAACTTGAGGTCGGTGATTTGCTGTTAATTTTAATTAATGCTGACTTAATTATTCGACTTCCAGACGCTCGAACTAATCAGTGGAAGGTTAATATTACACTAAAGTTGTAATAATTTTGCTAATTCCGATGAACAGGAATTTAAGTACAATACAAAGTAATTTGGCGCTCACCTGTAGTGTAGTACTTAACATACCAAATCAGATATTAACCTACTATACCCCCTAGAAGTCGGGCTCTCAGCCCGGCAGGTGTCCTAAGGAATTTTTAAAGGGAGTCATAGATTATGCCGTCCTTCGTGAGGAACGTAAAACAGTGGTCCCGAACTGCGTGGTGCTAGCTACTCGCTAAATATTCCTATCCTAATTATTAGGAAAACCTAATACCGCCGCAGTAGTATCGTAAGATTAGCAATATTAGCAAAAATTAGGATAAAGTACGTTAAATAAATAAAAAAACAAAGTAGGTTTCGACGAATGCCGCTTGATAGGATTTGGGTATACTATTTCGCAAGAGATATTTTACAATGGGGAGCGGAGTGGCTCAGTGGTAGAGCACTGAGTTGCTATGCCGGAAATCCTAGTTCAAATCCCGCTGCTAACAGTACTTTTATTTAGTCTGTTTGCAGCGGGAGATGGATCATATGGGATCCAGGACCCTCCTGGGGCTCACCCAGCCTCTATAAAATATTATAAAAATAGGGACCCCGAAATAAGGGGGAAAATCTGGCGGTTGAGCGTGACCTAGGAAAAGTGAAAGCGTGTCCTGTTTGCAGAACCGTTGTCCATGAAACAGTACAGTCTCTACCATGTACTGAACCCCAGACCCGTTCACTGGTTGTAGTGGTACAGGTTGTTTTTTTTTTAAGGATTTGTGTGGAGACGTTAATTGATCAGTAATATGGAGTTGTTCCTTTTATATTATTAATATCGAAATTTAATTGAGAACAGAATATTACAACATACAACCTTAGAGAAAGAAAATAATGACAACAATAATGAAATGTAATTTGCTATAAAATAAAGATTTAAAAAATAACCTGTAACATTTATTACAACTCATAAGCGGTCTTGCTTGGGCTAAGTATAGATTGTACCATTTCTAAAAAAAACAGTTAAGTTGATTGTAATTGTAATTTGGCAGAACTCGCGCTTCATCGACAGTTTTTCCCTCAATCGAGGGTACCTACTTTATTGAGAATAGGTGATCCCAAAAATGATTAAATAGTTTACTTGCCACAAGGCAATTGCAACCATAGCGACTCAGTACTATACATACAGAGAACTGCTTTACTACAAGGGTAATAAAATATAGTGCTAATGTACTACTAACACTAAAGTTAGTACGTTTTCGAAGTCCATTGTTAATTGATGGTTCGATATAATTATTTTTTATAAATATAGGGACACCATTCTCAATGATATACGTCACTTTACAGCGCACAAATCCATATTAATTTCGGACACAACAATGGCATTTTTCACGCACTTAATAACACTTCGGCTTATATTTCTTCCGGGTCGATAGCGGAGATAAATTCGGTATAATTATTGTGGCCCGCTCCAAAAAGAGAAATATAAATTAATGATTGGAAGGTGGAATGCAACGGTCCTCGCTTCTAATCCTTTCTAATTAAGGACCCTCAAGACTTGGAGGATCTTCGAGTTTTAGCTCCAGCAATCTGAACAACAGAAGACAAAAATCTAGTTGTTTTTATTTTTATTTTTAGGTACCTAGAATTCTGCTAGATAGCACTGGTGCGGGAATAAGAATAATTCTTATTCCCTTATCAATTATCTCTTATCAATTATTGATAACGCGTCAGTACTCTCGAGTGAACCTCTTTTTATATTTATAATAAATACTTCTTACATAATACTTATAATACTTCTTGAGGATATAATTTATTCCAATTTTTCTAATAATGCTAGTTGCTGTCCCTTATTTATTAAAAGCTTTACAAAAAATAGTGCTATATATTTTTAGGTGAGTGGAAAAATTGAATATATCGATTCAAAAATTAAATAATCTACATCTTTTCTCTACTTGTCCATTATCTGATGTCATTATATATCATTTAGCCTATTTACTTGTTGTATTATTGTAATACAGTTGTAAGTTACATCAATAAATATATGGAAATAAAGTATTTTTATATCAATAAAGAGAATGCATTGAAATGAGATTAAATATTTATTAAAGAAAAATAAATATGGACACTGGCTGAGTCATGGACACGGTCGTATGTTGTACGTGAATACGTTGACGTGACGGATAATATATTTTATATAGAATATAATTATTTATTAATGGCGGTACAAAACAACGCTGTTAAGGAAGATTACCACAAAAACTTTTTACATTGGCGTATCTCTCAAACTGTAGGAGACTCCTGACCAAATCCGTGAACAAATTTGAAATCGATTCGGGTATTGATCATATAAAGGCCATCTAACGATACTATCAGGAATTGAAGAGTTTGCTAGGTTTGAAACTAGTGGGTTTGAGTGAGGATAAAGTTTATCATGAAAAAGTTGATATTGCAAAGAAAGAGACATTAAGGTCATTATTGAGTTCTTTGTTCTTAACAAAGTAAGGAACATTTAGGATTTTACGGAGGATTTTGGATGTTAAGGATTGAATACGAGAGGAATTCGATGGTTTAGTGGAGCCGCAAAGCTCTATTCAGTAAGTCCAGATGGGTCTAATGATTGTCATGTATACGATCATTTTTAATTAATTGAGAAATTAGAGCCTTTGTCTAGAGTAAATGTTGTAGTAGCCTGAAACGGTAATCTGTTTCTTGTCGTTTTAGTTTAGAATGAGGACGATCTTTGAAGAAATAGTACAAAGGTTCATCATTCATCAATGTAATGATCATATATCATTCATGGTTGTAATGGTGTGTATATATATATATACATATATATATATATATATATATATATATATATATATATATATATATATATATGATTTATTAATTTTAAACGAATAGTACGGTTATACAGTTGTTACCACAAATCTAAAAAAATAAATTAACATTTTTATACTATGGCATTATGTACTGAAGCAATGTACTACGATTTCGGATGAAATGAACATACTAATATCATTTTAAAAATTTGTTTTTAATTTTTAGGCTTTAAAATTTGTTTTATTATGTTAAAAAAATATGTGTATATGCTAAATAAGAATAACAAAGTCGAAATATTAGTCATGTATATGAAAACTTTGTAATAATTTGAGAGCTTATGATGATCAGCTGATATCTTAGGTGGGATTGTTGTAAAATATATCTTGAAAATAATATTAAAAAGGTATATCAGCCTAAGCAGACACACTATATTAGAGTCCCATTACTTAGGCTGCCATAACCTCCTCAGGCATCTTTCATCGAAATGATAAAGCAGACAAGAACAACCCCTTTCGATTCTTCTCGAAGCTTTTTCTTACCCTGTTTCACCATTTCTGCCCTGCCATCCTTCAATATTAATGCTACTGTTCTTTTTTATATTTCTTTTTTTCTATCTTATTCTTTCTTCTGCTTCCCTTTTCAATATCTCTGCCTTAAAGTAGGCGTGGACTGCGGCCAAACAGAAAAAGCGTTAACTACGTGTTAATTCACTAACACTTCAGCCTCCTCTTCGTGTTTTTTCCCCGCCCCTCTTTCCCTTTCGACTGATTTCGAGACGTACTAACAATGTTGGTTCTTCGGCGCCGGGTTCTCTTTAATTGCCCTTCGGAAGACTTTGCATCTGATAAGGAATCTGTTATTAAACTTCACCTGTTTCTGTTATTGTTAGTTTGAAGCAGCCTCTTCAATACAATCATTATGGATCTGATGAAACGATATAATTAAATGCTTCAGGTAAAATGGTTGGCAACAAACAATATTGAAGGTATGGTTAAACATTACCATAACAAAAACCTATGAAGGGTCTTGGGTTCAGTACTTAATAGAAACTGTACTGTTTCTAGGATAACGGTTGTGCAAGAAGTAATATTTTCGGTATCACGCTCGCTCGATAGGCTTTTCTTTCAAATAAGGGTCACTAACTAGAGGCTGGGTGAGCAACAGGAGGGTCTGTAAGTCCTTCAGGGTCTATCCTCGGCTATAACTCAGAATCTGTTACACTTACAGGCCTTAGTATGTGCTTAAATTAAAGCTTATTATATTCACTACCTTGACTTTTATCTTAAAATCTCTCCTTCGGCCGGTGTTCCTCAAGAAAGTCGGCTAAAACTTAAAATTTGGACTTTTTGGAAAAAAAGACCGAATTTCAAAGGGGCGTAACTCAGAATCTATTATACCTACAGAACTGCGTTTGAATTCAAATTGTAGACTATTTAATCTTCTTTAAAATAGTTACACATCCGTTTTTTTCAAAAATGCACCGATTATTAGATATAGACCAAAAACTGAAATACCTCCGAAACCTTTGAGGCTATTCGGCCACCAAAAGTTTTCCCATCCGTTTTTTTCGATAGCAAACTTGGACTTGCACTACTCAGACATGCCCTTACAACATATAAAAAATGCAGCTCTCTTCAATTTATTGCAACCTTCAAGTCCGCTGGCCTATAGGTAACGCTTAACCGCCAGATTTCCCTCCTTATTTAGGGTGGGTACCCTTAATGGAGACTGGATGTGCCACAGGAGGGTCCTAGATCTCCGGCCGCTAACAGACTAAATTAAAGTCTTGCCACCAGAGGGATTTGTACCAGGATGGCAACTCAGTGCTCAACCATTGAGCCACTCCGTTCCCAAGTATTTATAATTTAACTCGAGCAAGAAAAAGTACTTTCTCAAACCTTTTATAAGCATATTACATAACTAAAACATTTTTATATAATTTTAATTTCGAATATGGTTCATACGTTATTACAGACTGTCAACATATTACTGAATAAGTCAATAATGATATATAATCAAAACATTTCTCAAATGGAAAGAGACTTTTATTATTGTATTATTACGCTTTCGATTTAATTTAGTGCGTTATGTGTGAAATTTTTTAAATTACCAATTATGGTTATAACTTTTTTGAAAGCCAGCCATTTCCTAAAGGATCTTTTGCCCAACCGACTAATGAAGAAATAAGTCGGAGGGCAATTTCACAAAATCGAAAATGTCCTGTAATAAAGGCAATTATTGACACCGATTCCCGAAATTATCTAAAACGCTTTTAAGGACAGGCGATTAACACGAGCTGAGCATAAACTACGGGGGCAATGCCAAATTGACTTAATTAGGCCAACTGGCCGCCAGGCTGCGCCACCGCTCCAGACTCTTCACGGCCTTTCATGTAGCCAATCAAGTCCTAGCATAAATTTCTAATACGAATTTCACAAACTGTAAATGGATTTTCGTTTATATTAAACGATTACAGATTACATACACAATAAAATGAAAACAGCGTTTCATGGCGCAGAACTAGTGGAGACTTATTTAATTCCATACAAATACAAATAAATTATGACCAATATAATTAATAAATACAAAAATATACTTGTAATTTGGATTGATATGATGAGACAAAACAGTAGTTCTCACATCAAATAAAATATTAGTCATATAAATAGTTCTGCAGCTCCGGTTAATTAGTTGAAAGGTGAATGAGCCGTTTTGTGCAGCTTGAGTTAACTGTATTGAAAGAAGCCGATCTCGTCTTTCTCATAGTTTTTGGCTTGAACTGGAGTTGTAATAACTCAAGAAATAACTTCATTTCTAGCCAATGCCTAACTTAGCAAATTATTCACTAAGAAAATAACACGAATCCGCTTCTCCAAGTTCAAGAAACTCGTTTTGAGAAATTTTATTTGAAAAGAAAAGATATGACCAGGACCGGGATTCGAACACGGGTCTCCCACCTATCCGTGGTGGTGCCTTAACCATCTCAGCAATCCTGGTTCGCTTCTCGGCCAGTCATATCCCTCCTTTTCCTTGTCCTGGTCATATTTTTTCTTTACGAATAAAATATTTTAAAAAAATATATCATATAACAATAAAATAAATTATAATAATTTTGATAAAATTTGATATAAAGAATTATTCACAAGGGCTGTAAAGTTATAATGCAACTACCATCTAGCTATATATTTACAGCCCCGGTGAAGAAGTGGTTAAGTCGGATTTTGTCCAGAGAGAGTGAACTGCTTTCAGATAACCGGAATCGTATCATTCTATTAGTTTTTGGCTTGAAATGTAACAATAACTTCTTTACAATCCAATGTCTTACTTAGCTCCTTATTCACAATGAAAATAAATCGATTCCGCTTACTGAAGTACAAGAAACATAGAAAATTAGACTAAACTCCTTATTCTCCGGGTCTGTAGATATATTTAGTTCAAATTATATACATAGATATTTTGAAGGAGAGAGAAAAAGATACCACTTTTAACATAAATCTAACATTTTATTTCCTGTAGCATGCTAATCCATCTCTCTATTTCTCTCTCTCTCTCTCTCTCTCTCTCTCTCTCTCTCTCTCTCTCTCTCTCTCTCTCTCTCTCTCTCTCTCTCACTCACTCACTCACTCTCTCTGTCTCTCTGTCTCTCTATCTCTCTGTCTCTCTGTCTCTCTAACTCTCTATCTCTCTGTCTCTCTAACTCTCTATCTCTCTGTCTCTCTCTCTCTCTCTCTCTCTCTCTCTCTCTCTCTCTCT